>JASXTE010000023.1:0-362965 GCA_030280995.1 Hemileia vastatrix
GACCACTGAAACATTAGTCGCTGATCAATGATCAACCATCACTTGTCGCTGGACACACAGACAACAGTTACCAATTTGCCATTCGTTCTATTCCATCCACCATCCACCATCTACCATCCAACATTCGCCAATCGGCAAATGCGAAATGCGAATTTTCTTCAGAACATTACTTAAAACAGACCGCTGGGTCATCCATTGATCAAATGTGAACCAATCCACCGATAAGTGATGCAACTTGTCCAAATTTCAGCACTTTTCATCTTCTCCGTGCCCTCGTGTATCGAGTTTATGCTCACAAACTCGCTCTTCTAAAGTGAACCCGTGAACTTCTAAAACGTGGTTGATTTATTGTCATCAGCTGCTATCCTTATCTCAGTATAGAATTTATTGAGTCTATTGTGTTCTTTGAGCTTTTGTGTCCTTTGAATCTGCATCGGACGACCATCTTTATCATCACCTGTAGTTTAATAGAGATATTTTTGAGCAGACACGAAAAATGAAAAAAAATTCAATTGCAAGCCGGAAAGGCGAGTTTGGCAGTTTGATAGTTTCCCAGTTTTCTAGTTTACTAGTTTACTAGTTTATCAGTTTACTAGTTTACCAGCTCGCCAGTTCAGATGTCTGAGGTGAATAGATAAACCAACTCGGAAAGGAGTGAACAAGTGAAAATACACTCCAAAATGGGCAGAGAAAATGCAAAAGGCAAAAAGGCAAGAAAGAGAAAAAGAGAAAAAGAGAAAAAGAGAAAAAGAGAAAAAGAGAAAAAGAGAAAAAGAGAGAGAAAAAGAGAAAAAGAGAAAAAGAGAAAAAGAGAAAAAGAGAAAAAGAGAAAAATAGGCTGATACATACAAAAATAGTCTTCTTTGTCTGTTTTTGTCCGTTGCTCTACTGCAAGGATCAATTCGTCAAGTCGTAAAGTTTGGTTGAGTCGATGTGACTTGAGCACACAAAGTCATCTCGGCAAATGGCACACAGCAAGGCAACAGCTGGTGAATCAATCGGTTGCATGGTAAAAGCTATTCACTTAACTGTGTTGCAACTTCTCACTTCTCACTTTTCAGTTCTTTTGGTTCTTTAGGTGCTTTTGACTCGCCCGATTCTCCTGAGTTATACAGCGAGGGTGTCTCTGACATTTGCAGAGAATTGTAATCCTCACACCGATCGAGGTACAAATCCAAAAGTGATCCACCCACAACTGACCACACTCACCGAGGACACCAAACTTGACCAAAGACATGCATACACATGAAAAGATAATAATTTATCTCCCTCTCCATACAAAATAGGTAAACAGATAAAGAGACATGAAGACAAATAGCCAACTAGTCAAATAGACAAATATATGGTCTGAATGTATCACTACATAAAGCTCATTGATACCATCAATGACTTGGCGAGTCCACAAATATGGACAAAAACAAAGGACACCAGCATAAGAAAAAAGCATATCATACACGTGGAATAAATCTATTTTTTGCTCAATAAATAACATTTAAACAAAAGTCATAAATAATTCGGTTTCCGCGTCATCCGGTCAATTCTCAACACTCAAGTTATCTCAAGTCGACTTGAACAGTCAATACCCGGTTGTGGTAAGTTGTGGTAGACAAAATCGAGGCAATTTATTCTTTACAACAGTAACGAATAAGTGACGTCCAGACTGTGTGTCATGTATGTCACTCATACTTTTTTTTCCCCGTGTGCAATCAAATACTTGCTCGCTTGTTCCTACCTTGGTCATCTTCACCTTGTGCCAATGTTATAAGCATGTCATGAGCTGCATCCTGTCCAAAGGAAGACTCAGCATCATTCATACGGCAGTCAACCATTCTGGCCTGTTTTGAAATATTCTTCCTTGAAGGTTTGTGCTTTTTGTTCTTTCTAACATCTTGAGGTCTCTTGTTGAATAACTTGAAAGGTGTATATGACTTCCAAGTTGACGTCGATTCAGATGAGGACAAATCGATAAGACCAACTTCCTGCCTTGTAGTCGTCATCTGACCATCGTCACAAAAAATTGTTTGCTTTACACGATAATTTTCGTGATGACTTATTTCATGAGTTTGACTTGTAGCATTTTTCTTGCTTACTTTTGTTTTCTTTTGTTTCTTTCCTTCTGACTTGACATCAACTATCGGGTGGGCGGATGAAGAGGATGATGAAGATGAAGAGTCAACTGTTGGAGGTTCGGAAAATACTAAATGAAATCGATTTTTTTCCTTTATATTTATCTGTTCTTGTGCAAAACTTGGATTTATATTGGTTTGAGCATATACAGATTCTGCATGGAAAGCGTTTCCGACGTCATCGTAATTGTCATCTTGTTCAATGAGTTCATCTTCGATGTGATTAATGGCATTTGGGTAATCGAGAGTGAATTTGTCGTACACATCATCTTGTGGATCGTCATCGTCTTCCACTGAAAAGGTTCTTGCATAACCTGGACCAGCGGAAATAGAGGAAACTTTTCTCCTTACATTTCCAAACTTAGGATCATCGGTATTTCCTTGGTAGTTGTTGCACTCAGCATTGGCATTGGATTGAAGATCAGTGAGCGGTGTCATTGTTGACGAAGTTGGCATCATATTTTTCGACCTCCATAACATGTACACGAACATACAGAGGCAATTTCACCATCATATTCGGTGTTAACAACCATGTCACCAGCTTCAGTATGACCAATTGATTCGCTGCCGGTGATGACATCACCTTCCAGTCGAACTTGACCAGCAGCTGCTGCTTCAGCTGCATCTCTTCGCTCGTCTTCTGTGTTGAGAGTTAAAAACCTCAGAACCAGTAGATTAATTGCTGCGGAAACTACACTTAGACCAAAAAGGATGAAGACAAGAGAAAATATTACATATTCTGGTTTAGACTGTAAAGCAGATTCTTTTTGCAGGGCCACGTAATCACCAAATCCGATGGTAGTTAATGTGATGAAACAATAATAAAATGCGTCGAAATAGTTCCAATTTTCCCATTGTGAAAAGGCTGCTGCTCCTGTTGTCATAACGATGCAGGAAACAATCGAGACGAAACAAACTAAATTCGTCTCGGAAACCTGAAAGAAAGTACAGTTAAAGTATCTTGTGAGTAACAGAGTAACAGTACAAGAACAAGTATCAAACCAATAGACTTTGATCATTAGGACGAAGTGAGTCACTTACTTCTGTCGATTTCATCCTCAAACACTTTTTACAGCACTTCAATGAAAAAGCTACGAATGTATTGAGTCGCTCACCAATAGACTGAAACATCACCAGGCCGAGTGGAATTCCTGCTAGTGCATAGAACATACAGAAGGTCTTTCCTGTCCATGTGGCAGGCGTCGAGTGACCGTACCCTGTTGAGAATAGCAAAGGAGAAAAGCAGTTGAAGAAAAAGAAAAAGAAAGTTACAACATGTCTGTCAAGTTTGATTTTACCATGATGTCTGAATTATCATTCAAAATTTATGGCAATCAACTAACCTATGGTCGTGAGAACGGTTGTTGCGAAGTAAAAGGCACCTTCGAACTTCCATTGAACACCAGATTTATGCGGGACAGATTTGATGACGATGGTCGTCAAAATTCTGAAATCTTCATCGGTTATGTTGTACTTTCGACGAATCATTCTCTCGATGTGTCTGTACAAGAATAACACGGCAAAAAAAGGCAAAAAAAGGCAAATGGATTCAATTAATATGCACTTTTCGCTCGATCAACTAATGCAACTTACCCAAGTGCATCTCTCTGTATTATTTCGTGTTCTGATTCGAGAGCATCGAATATGGCTGCTCCTACAAGTAAATATGTAAAGGTACATACGATCAACGAAAGAGTTCGCAGGTTCTGTCTCTTCATCCGTCATTCGTCTAGAAAAGTTATTTCTTTCTTTTTGTTCTTCCTGGATAAGTCGACTTGTGGTCTGATTCGCGTCACTCTTGCGCTCTTCTCGTGTATGAATCAGTGGAGCAGCAGAGTCGACCAAGTGAGTTTATCCTGACCGACCTCCAACACTGGAACATGTTCTTGCTTCATCTTCTCTTTCTGAATTTCTTTTCAACGTACCAACCTTCAGTGAGTGCGCAGAACTCGTTCAACTCGCCTTTCTCATTCGTCTTTTTTTTTTGTTCTTTCTTTCTTTCATTCTTTCTTTCTTCTCTCCTCTACCTCTCAAATTTCCACAACAGCCTCAGTCACGACAACTTTTGATGGGATGAAAAAATTATCATTTCCCCTAATTACTTGTCCCACCAATCATCCACTCTTTTGTTTCATCTTCCACCCTCTTAATGGCTTTTCAAACATGTAAACATACAAAAAACTACAGGCTCAACTTTCCGATTTGCTGACGAATCAATTTATAGCTTAAATCTTACTTTGCGCACATCTTGGTATAAAGTTAAAACCTTTATGCTTGAGTGACAGCATTTACTTCTTCAACTTCCAATTGAGACACGTGACACATGACTGATCACTTTTACTCTCTTGGGCTGAACTTGCAACCTTTTTGTTCTTTTTCCGTCTTCTTAATTTCTACTTCCCGAAAGTTTATCCAATGCTATAATTGATATCGATCGGTATCATTTCGATCTAACTTTGGAGATTTCAATTTTTAAGCTGTGGTAGGATGAAACTGGCTTTTTTTCATTAAATTTTACCTCATTCACCAATGAATGGTCAAGTGGGAAATTCGAACGTTCAGAGCCTGTGGTGGCATCTGGAAAGCATTCACACACGTCTTTCTTGTCGAACTCGAAGAGCGGCTTCTAGTGAGTGATGAGCATAAAATATCCATCGAAAGTAAGGCCAACGCGATTGATTCAGTAGAAGTTAGTCCCTATTATAATCTGTAAAAATATAAAGATGAAATTGTTTGGCATGTAGAGTAGATTCTACACTCGAGAATAATATGGAATCTTCTTGGAGTGACAAAATTTATATCAACGGTGAGCAAGCGAGGAACTTTAAGTGGCTCAAATTGAGTGTCAAAAGAACAGCCAATCAATTCGATTCATTGTAATTTGCTCGTCCTGTGGAATGAAAAAACAAAAATCTTCGCAGCTGAAGAGTCATGATAAACAAAAATTATTCCAATCGATCAGACGATGCTAAAGGAGATGAGCAGAATATTTAGTCTAGAACTATAAAAGTCGCATCCTGCAAATTAATCACCTTAGCTATCTAAATCAGGTAATTTTTTGTTGCTACTATGTTAATGCTTATCGAAAAGCCATTTTACTAATTAAAATCAATCAAAAGGTCACAATACCATGATCACAGTGATGGTAAATACGAGTACATTTTTTCGAAGCATACGAAAGATGTACACCAATTGTCACTTGTCAACAGTAAGGAATCTTAGAACCAGCTGGTCTATCTTATCGACAAGTATCGTGATGATAACCAAGTTGCGGAATAAAATCTATCATATAAACTTTACAAACTCAAAGTTTGGTGAAGAAAAGAAGAAGTTCTGAAAGGTGAAAACAACAGGAAAATGCGTATCTCATAAAATTGGCTTCAATCAGTAGAAAAACTCTTCTGATTCTTCCAAGAATGATTTGCACATTTGAATACACCTCACACACTATTGAAACTTATAACATTTTGGTTCAACATCTTAAACAGTGAGAAGGAATGGTCATCCGACAGACCTGTTGATTATGTTTCTTCAACAGGTGCTATTATTTATGCAAATTGCATCTCATCAGAGAAGTATTTGTATGGAAGATCTTTCATGCTTGTGAAATGAATTCGTATATGGAATGCGACAATCAAGTAGTCTTCAAGCAACAAATTTATTGTTAGAAAGAATCTTTAATCATTTTAGTAAGTTTTCATCAAATTTTAGAAACAGAAGTTCCACCTGGCCGGGCGAATTAAAGAGGTTGTTGACAAAACTTTGCGGGCCTTGACATTAATAATTTCCATGATGTCCATGGTTTGCATGATGTCCATGATGGCCATGATGACTGTAATTTCCAAAGTGTCCATGATGATGATGATGATGACGCCCGTGATGCCCATGATGATATTCGAATAATTCATTTGGGCTTGAATACGATGGATAAACTCTGTTACCATAATTGAATCCTCTGTTGCCGTTACAATTGGATTCATTTCGTCCATGATGTTCATGGTGACCGTGATGTCCGTGATGTCCATGATGTTCATGATGTCCATGGTGATGGCCAAAATGTAGGAAGGGCATTTTCAAGTTCTAAAAGAAAGGTTCAAAAGGTAAAGACGTAGTTAACGACTCTTCTTGTGACTCAGGTTGTTGTTGCAAATGTTGCAAATGTTGTGGTGGCTGTTGTTGTAGCTCCCTTTTATATGAACAAAACAAACGTTTGATAAACGACAACTTTGATGAATCATTGTTTTTACACCTGGTACATACGGGTTATCATGTTGGTTGTCAAGCGACCACAGACCCCATCAGGTGACTTCTCGCATCTTCTAAAAGTACAGTCAAAGACAATTCTACAATAAATGTCCTCAAAGTTTAAAATAATTTGGAGGCAAAGACCTTTCCAAATGGTGCTGATACAATTTACTTAGTTTTGAGAACATTTGGCTTCACGCATGTCAGTCATTGCAGAGACGATGATTCATCTTGATTTTCGTACGTCCGTCAAACGTTTGTGTCGCCGTTCACTTGGATAAAGTGTCACGCGACAGTGAACTTATCTTTGGCGTGCCGGATACAATGACAACTATGAAACAGCAATAATCTACAACAACAAAATAAATTGAATTGCAAATTCAATCAGGTTTCTGGTAATTGAATGTCCTTCTATTTAACAAAAATTCAGAAGAAATCTACAGCATGAAACATTACAGATAGAAAAAGAGTTTATGGTAAAGACGAGGTGATGACCATTTGACCAATGCTCAAACAATTAATTAATGGCTGATAAATGGTTTTACAATATAATTTAAGGTGCAAAGAAGAATTTTCGACCGCATGACAAATGTATCAGTCATTTGGTCAAAGATGTAAGTTGGAAAAAGAACTATTGGTGATTTCACACATGTTGCATCATCTTTAAATGTCATCACTTTCATATGCTGATTGCACCTGAGCAGTTCAACTCTTCACTGTTTACCCAGTTCATCACTTTTTCTCTTTACTCAGGTAATTATCTCAGTAGACTGAAAATTTTTCAAACAATAGATAAGAAGTCTCGATTTTTCTAACATGAGATCGATCGTGATCGTTTTGGACGAAGAAGAAATATTGAGAAACAAACCAGGGTCAAATTTCAATTTGATGAGACAACAATCAGATATCAAGTTGATTTCAAGCGAAATTTATGTCTCCGTATAATATGATATGCGTAAGGCGGGACAGCCTTGAATGTATTTGTTTGTATCACTTGCACTGACAGAACGGAAGGATGAGACCGACGAGTAAGTATCATGTTCAAAGGTCATCAGTATGATAAATTATTTACGGATTATTATTGAATGAAATAGACATTTTCACCAACTGCCAATGAAAGTGATTGAGTGTTTTGTTCATTTGAGTCAATTAAGCGTGCGAAAGGACAAATATGAACACGAAGAATATGCGTGTCATCCAAAGGTACATCAGGTGAATGGTCAAATGATTTGTGCAAAGTTATAGATATTGAACTTAAGTGGGAAGATTGGGGGAAAATAAGCAATTGGTTTACAAAGCTGTTTGCAGAGTTAAGACTCAAGTGGGGTCTTCAAGGGGAAGATATCATTTGCACACTGATCACATTATGACAAGAGGGTGACTGCTCTCCAATTCTGACTTGTTCTTGCATATATAAGCTAGAACTTTTCCAATAACTTAATTATCACCCAATTATTTCTTGAAGAAACTTCGTCCCAACTTAATTTTATCCATGTCGATAATGAATGACTCACACGGAAAGTGTTCAGAACATGTTCTAGTCACCGGTGGAGCTGGCTACATCGGTTCTGTCTTGGTTCCTATGCTACTTTCAAATGGATATACAGTTACTGTTTATGACTTGTTCAAATATGGTACAACTTCTCTCCTTGCCATTTCCAGTCATCCAAATTTGGAGTTGGTCCGGGGTGATATTTGCGACATCGAATCGCTCAGACCGTATGTAAAACAAGCTGATGCAATAATCCATCTTGCAGCTATTGTCGGTTATCCTGCTTGTGATTCTGACAAAGAAGAAGCGATTCGAACCAATGTTATTGGTACTCAAATTGTTGCATCATTAGTTGATAAAGATCGACAAAAGCTAATCTACTCATCAACTGGCTCTTGCTATGGACAATTGGATGATATTTGTACTGAAGAAACACCCATAAGTCCACTTTCTCTGTATGGAGAGAGCAAAGCAGCCGGTGAGAAGTTGGTTCTATCAGCAAACGGTGTGGTTCTGAGACTTGCGACACTTTTTGGTTTGTCACCTCGACCTCGATTCGATTTACTTATCAACGCTCTGACCTATGAAGCTTTGAGCAACAGAAAAATTGCTCTCTATGAACCACATTTCAAGAGAACTTTCCTTCATGTTAAAGATGCTGCAAGAACATTCATCTTTGCCATTCAAAACTTTAACAAAATGTCTAAGAATATTTACAATGTTGGCGATGAAAGCATGAACATGACCAAGGTAACTGCAGTCAACAAAATCGCCAAACTTGTTGGCAATGTTAATGTTACCATTTGCACAGACGGTGAAGACAAAGACAAACGTGATTATCATGTTTCTTACTCTAAGATAGCTAAATTGGGTTATCAATCGAGCTTTACAGTTGATGATGGAATCATCGAACTGATGAAAATTCTCAGAGCAATGGATTCTGATGAAGTAACTCGTCACCGAAACTATGCTTGAATCAAGAGCATTTGTAAACACAAATAATTTTTTCTACTTAATCAAATAAATAATGAAACCAGTCTTTTAGTGGTGAAAAAAACTCAAGTTTTAACTCATTGACACGTTGCAAAATTAGTTTAAATCGCAAACAATGTGAAATCCTTAGTACTTTGCTGAAAAGTTACCAATGAAATCTACAATATAGAACAGCGAGTCTGAAAGAAACAAACTGATAGAATTATCTGTAGAACCGCATTAGCAGCAAAAAAAAAGGCAAACACAAGTGATTGATGCGCTACTCGAGTCTGCTAATGGCAATCAGTTAATGTCAACCAAACAACAAATTCACTCGGTCGTCGTTTATTTAGGAGCAACAGTAAAAGTGGGATTGGCGCAAGTCAACAAAAATGATTCATCGGTCAAAACTTGCTTGAGTGTCCTATTTACATCAATTTGCACGAGTTGACCATTTATCGAGTTCATGTATCCGATTTTCAGTGAGTACGGTTTATATTTATCTTTAACATCCCAAGGTGGACGGTTGTCTTCACTGAAAAGTTCTTTTAAGTGATCAATAAACTTATCATCCTCATGAAATGCTTGTATGAAATCGGTCTGACCATACTCCGGGTACAAGAAGATGACTGGCCAAGTCAAGGAACCATCAGCTGTGAGGGCAACACTGATTCCTTCGGATGCAGGATGGATACTGCGGAATGGAACTTCACTATCAACACACCTGATTCCTCTTTCAGTCAAAGCAGCCAGAATATCTTTCTTGCTCATATCTTCAGCTAGAGATTTCTTTTTTTCCGCTTCAATTTTTTCAGCTTCTTCGGACAATTTTTTCATTGACTTGACAAACCATTCTTCAAGCGAGTCGTGTTCATTCATATGTTTTTTACAAAAGTCTGCACATTCACGGTATTTGGACAATTCAAAGTAACAATTTGCCACACGCATGAAGGACTTGACATTAGTAGGATCTAACTCTATCGATTTGAGTGAATCTTTAAGTGCTGATCTGTAATTTTTAAGTCTAAAATGAGAAGCACCCCTGTTACCATAAAGTATAGAGTTGAGTTTATTGTCTTCGGCATTTTGTTTGATTCCTTCGGTGTAAGAGTCAATTGCCCATTTATACTTTTTCAATTTAAAGTTTTCGTTTCCATCAACACGATATTTATCAGCTAGGTCATTGGAAGAATTGAGTTCAGGATCAAATTTGAGTTGTTGAATTGCTTCAACCAATGGTGGTAATTCACCCGAAGGGTCTAATTTAGTCATAAAAAGTGGATGCTCTTCCATTTGACTTTCCCATTTATCTTCATCCCAACCATCAGGATAACGACCATAGTCCTCTGGTTCTTGTAAAGGTAGATCTTCCATTGTTGATGTATTCATATAATATGAAATCTATGCACAGAATTAAATTAGTTGATAAAATAAATTGGTACTTTCAGCTGGTTTTGTTGGTAGATTGGACAAAAAAACACACACATGCATAACACGAGGTTCAAGCTAGAGGGCTGCACTCTTTTGACAGCCTGTGAAACTAATTTTCAGCTGAGCTTTCGCTTGGACTTGCTTGGAGCACGTGTATTTTTTTTCCTTGCTAATATCATTTGTTTTTATGGTTAAGGATGGCAAATTCAAGTATTGATCTATCTTCTGACGACAAATTTGTCACAATAGAAGAAGGAAAAGCTAAAATTCGTCAACCAAAATCTGTTTTCTTCAACAAAGTCCAGACATTCAATCGAGATTTGAGGTAAGGGAAAAAAACAACCAATATTTGTAATCAATTTTTACTTGTGGATTTATCGATGAGATTTTTTTTATGATTTTATTTTGTTATTTATTTCATTTCGATATTCTATTGAACCAATATCTATATTAAAAATTTATTTGAATCTATTTTTCTATTCAGTGTCCTGGCTATAAGAACATTTATCAAGAATAAATTGTACAGCTGCAGTAAACATTCGGCATTGATGGCGTCTAAGCAAATTAGAATACTAGATGCGCTCTCAGCAACTGGTCTAAGAGCAGTAAGATATGCTAAAGAACTTGAAGCAAGTGAACATGGAATAAAAATTATCGCCAATGACATTTTGGAAAAAGCATCTAAAGCTATCGAGGCAAACTGTGAATTAAATCAAGTGAGTCACTTGGTGACTGTAAAAAATCAAGATGCGTCTTTGTTAATGTATTCAAATAGAAAATACGAAGATCGATTTTTAGTTGTTGATATTGATCCTTATGGTTCATGTTCGCCATTCATCGATGCTGCTGTTCAATCTGTAGCCGATGGTGGACTACTGATGGTTACTTGTACTGACATGGCCATATTGTGTGGAAACCACAGTGAAACTGCTTTTGCCAAGTATGGTGGATCTTCTCTCAAACTAACTTCTTGTCACGAACAAGCCCTCAGACTGGGTAAGCCATTGAGTGGATAATCCTCCTTTTGTATTTGCATTTCGCAATAACTTACGGAATCTTTTTTATTCTTTCTTCTTTCTAACAGTTTTGCGATCGATCGAAGCTTCAGCTACCAAATACGGCAGGTACATCACACCCCTTCTTTCTCTCAGCATTGACTTTTACATTCGACTATTTATCCAAGTAAATTCGTCACCTCTCAACGCTAAAAGAAGTGCTAGTCGAACTGGCCTTGTTTATCTATGTAAAGGATGTCATTCATACAATATCCAACCGATGGGCACTTTTAAACTTTTAGAACCGGGCGATAATCCCAAATGCGAATACTCTGTCACCACAGGACCGGTGGTTGATCGTAAATGTCAGCACTGTGATTCTACCTTCTATGTTGGAGGACCTATATTCGTTGATTCTATTCACGATGAAAAGTTTGTACATTTGATGAAACAAGAACTTGAAGAAAACGAAGACAAATTTGCAACTTGTAAAAGAATGTCTGGTATGTTACAAGTGGTCAGCGAGGAATTATCTCATGCTCCTCTCTACTGGACACTGGACGAATTGTGCCGAGTTATAAAGTGTCCATCTCCTGGAATGGATGTCATAAGATCAGCCATAATGAATGCTGGTTACCAAGTGTCTTACTCTCACGCTAGTAGCTCATCGATTAAAACTGATGCTCCTCATGACTTTATCTGGGACTTTATGAGAGAGTGGTGTAAAAAACATCCATGCCGCAAACCAGAAGTTGGATCTGCTATGGATAAACTTATCAATCGACAAATAACACATAAAATCGACATGACCATCAGAAAAGATGTCAACCCTCTTTCCAAGAAACTTGAACTTCTACGTTATCAGTGTAATCCAGAACCAAACTGGGGTCCTAAACCTCGACCTGACAACAAACGTGGTAACAAAACATTGCTAAGTAATTTAAAGGGCAAACGGTATAAAGTCACATCAAATGAAAACGCAAAGTCAACTTGTGATGACGCGGAGTGAATTTAATTTATTTTTTTTTTTAAAAAAACTTATTTCACCTCATCCTACTAGAACTGGATACTAGACTCACAAGATGATCATCATCATCTTTAAGATCTATAATATGGTAAAAAATATTGTTTGCTTTATTTTGCTCTTTTTATTTCCCGTTGACCTTTTTAGAGATGCAATTGCATACTTTGGCCGTGAGTGCAAATTGCATCACATGATAGAACACTGCTTAGAATATAACAGTCCTTCAAATAATTGTTTACCCATGTATTTGACTATATAAACTGTAGTACAGTCAGAATTGGATAAGTGCGCAAAATTGTAAAGTGCCCAACACCTTGAAGTTTTGTCTTGACAGATTCACATGTTACCACCAGTGTCCAAGTGCAAAATACTCTCACTAGAAAATTTACAGAGAGAGAGAGTAAAGATGTATCTCGTGATCAAACTGAGTGTCCACTCTCGATGCAAATAAATTGCATTTCACATTTTACATTCGATTTCTAATCAGTCAACATGTCAAAAGGCAAGCTGATAACACACACTCGAAGAGAAAGGACTGTGCACTTATCCGATTCTGACTGTACTACAGTTCTGTAGTATCACTCGACGCGCCCTGATTCACCCAATGATAATTTTTTATGACTTAAAAGCTCAACATCACATTTTAAAGACACAGTGAGTCTGCTCCAAAAATAAAGTATGATTTAATATTTTTGTTGGTCTGTTAAAGTATTGATGGCAATTTATGTTTCAGCATGAGTGGTCACTGTGAAATTCATACACATAGAACCATAAACAAGTGAAGTGTCACCATTGATAAAGGTCACTTTGGCAAAGTAACCACCTTTGAGAATTTTTTTAAATACTTCACCACCAAGTGTTGGAAGTGTGAAAGCAACTCCTTGACTTGAATATAGACCTGGTTTAAGTGGACACTCACAAAAACCAAATTGACACATTTGTTCTTTGTTTTTGGGTAAGATGTAGTTACAGAGATCGTATTTGCACGAACCAATTTCCTGCATGCAGGGAATTTTCATTTTATACGGAGTTGTCTTGAACACTTCAACCTGGACGAATGAGTTTACTGAAGGAATTTCTTTGGTCACGTCAATCTTTCCACCGATGCTTACATTTCCTGGATACAAAACTGGTGATGGAAAGACAACTGCTTCCTTGAAGAATATTACTTTGTTCGGGTCATCGTTGCAGTCCCAAGCTTCATTTGCATCACATTTGTAACACATCACCATCAGTAATAAGCTGAAGCAATTTAACCTTTGTAATTTATTCATAGTTGTTCCTTTCAACTTGATTAATTTTCAACTTGCCGCGAAAATGTTAAATGAACCTTCTCAAATGGTTAAAGATGACAAATATCAGGTTAAACTGACTGACGTGTTGTTAGATGTTGACTGTGAATAAATCAAATATCGCCAGTGTTATCAAATGATCTGTTGACCTTGAGATGAAAATTCATACTCACAGGATAAGAAATTATTTGTCATCAATTTGGTGTTCAAAGTTTATTTCATTGTTTTTCACTTTTTGGATTAAGAACAACAAGTTATCATCACGCCTGTGTTACTATCTTTGCTCTCCTCGACTCATCTTACTCACAATCAGCTCAAACAACAAAGGAATTTTGTGCATTGGGCAAAATTAAACAAATAAGTTGTTGATTACTTTGAGATTATTCATTTCATTGGAAAGCGTAACCGTTGACATACTTGACCTTTATCCATCGATTAAGATTAAAATGAGGTTATTTTTTTTAACAAAGTTGATACATTTCAACCGATAACATTTCAACATTGAATATATCTTAATGTAGAATTCAATCAGTTACGAAATCATCAAAATGTCTGCCATCGAAGAGTGTTGAATCAACGGCCTTCGGACACTGTCACCATTAACGCTCTTCGGACTTCCCTGACAAGTTGACCTTTCAACGATTCATACTTGGACTTGTTTGACCTTTAAAATATAGGGGCACAAAAAAAATTACAAAAAAATAAATCAAAATTCATCAAAACATCAACCAAGCTGATTCAAGTGTAGAAAAAAATGATTAAAATACACTTTTTCTAAAGACTAATTCAAAATACTTGAAATTACGTCGATGACTTAATGATGAAACAAGTGGGTTGATATCTGGCCCTTTGATTACATCTCATGAGCCGATGTCGAAAAGACTTATTTCTATTAGGTTTTATTCAAATGAACAGAGTATCAATCGAAGCCGAAAATTTGAGATTTACTCGGTTGAAGATGATTATTTTGCATTATGATGACGATCAATTGAATCTTTCATCTTAGATCTTAGATCTTCCATCGAGTTTCCCGAGTTACTCGAGTCTCTGATGCTTGAGAGGATGTTAACTAGAACATCGAACCTATAGGAAGTTGTTCATGGTCGATTAAAGATTGACGTGAAGAAGGTGAAAGATCAGAGATCGACGATTATCCAATCGCCAAGACTGACACCCAAACTGGCATTTGAAATGTAATTTTTACTTTGAGATGCGAACTCTCCTGACCTTATATCTAAATTGTACTTGGACATCTGTCACCCACAAAAGTTTTATCGAAAACAAATGGATTGATCACAAGCTCCTGTTGTTGAGTTGTTTGAAGAAGTATTTTATGTCCTCGAGACAAGTGGAATCACATTTTTAGTAAATGTCATGACACCACTCTTCACATACTAGTAATCAATGTTGGTGAAATTGGAAGGAAGGGTAAATTGAAATATGGCCAATTTAATCTGTGGCATGAACGTCACAAAGCTTTTTGAAGATGTTGGTGAATTGAAGAAATTTCAAGTGATTTCATCCGGTCATCTCATCTCATTTCATCATTCCTTAATTCCTTAATTCCAAATTGGTCTTGTTGTTTTCATTACAATGTTCTGACTCAACTTAAGGGAGAATTTATTTTCCTTCGATGGGAAAAATGAGAAAAGACAACATAAATAGACCTTTTCTCACCGGAAAACAACTACCAACAAAGGGACAATCGTCGAATGTTTGATGATGTCCACAGAGACTGGCAAAAAGTCTGTTCGTTGTATCTGTTTGCTTCTTTTTTTCTTTTTCTCCTTTTTTCCTCTTATTATGTCTCTCTACCTTTCTACATGCAACTAGATCTTCACCTCAACCTTTAACTCTATTGCCTCATTTACCATTTCCTCCAGGGCTTCTGTGCTGACCTTAGTAATTGTGCTAATTCGTTGTAACTGCGCAAACATGCTAAGCTTCTGCCTTGATTACCTTTGTCAGAGTCGAGTCAATGAAAATACAATTAACTCCTCACTTCTTATGTTTTCAATGTTTCCTGTTTTTCGCGATAACCAACCCAGGTCCCACCTTGAGGACCTTAAGGATAATTTCACAGGCGCCTCCAGTCGAATGGTTGATAATGAAGTTTTCCCTTACAGGATAAAAGGAGGATGATTCATCACTCTCATCCGTGTAATACTGGCAAATGAAATTACAACAATGTACAACCATCAAGATGGTCATGATGATGGTACCAACTCCCAACAAACTGAATCATCTACAAATCTACACATTGGACAACATTTCACGCTAGTCAAATAAGAATGATAATTTATATTAACTTCACTTAGAACAAGCAAAGACCAAATTTAGAATCATCAGCAATCAAATTGTGTTTCACGTTGCTTTCTTTCTGTCTTCTCATTAGTGTTTTTGTTGTTGTCGTCGTCGTTGAATGTTTGTCATTTGTTGTTTGTTTACTTTTTGTTTGAAATTTTTAATTTGTTGTCTGTTGTGTGTTTTTGCTGTTGGTGCTTTGATCAACACCAAATTGTATCTTTTGATTGTTTGATTGTTTGAATGTTCATTCGTCACCACAAGTGATTCAATGATGTACAACGGGACAAGATAAAGTGGACAAGATTGAATTGTGTGTGTTTTTGAAGTTTCAAGTTAACTTGACTACAAATCAGGCAAAAGAAAACATTGATGTAATTAAAATTTTCTTTGGTCTACTGGGAAGCAGAATAAAGTTGTCAATTGTCAATTTTCATCAGAACAGATAGAAGTATATGCTCTGAATTAAGTAGTAATTAGTTTGTTATATTTATTTTGACCAAGTGAATTGTTCTCTTTTTCATAAGACAATCGTCGGCACATTTTCAGATTGTTGTGGCCTTCGATTTGGCGAATTTGGTGTGGGAGCACAACTGAATAGATTGCCGATACCAGTGTAACTGCATGTCAGGGAAGATAATTTGCCACTTTGGGCCATTTGGCTTATGAACTGAGCTCGAGCTTGTTCTGTGGTTGAATAATTGACCATTCAAGACGTCCAATCAGTCGGTCAGTTGAAGTATTCGATTGGACAGGTACAAATCAACAAAATCGATGGTTAGATGGGTTACAAGGGCCTAAAGCAATTATCAAATGGCCCAAATGGTCCAAATGGATGGATTGATAGATGGATGGATGTAGATGACTTACCTATTGCGTTTTCGTTCAATTCGCCCTCCAGTTCTGGATCTGATCTACCGTACCTGCCTGTGCAACAAGACATCCGTTGACAAATCAGTAAGAAAGAATGCATTGTGAACAACTTGACAACTTACCATTGGGATAAAATGCCTGAGACCTGATCTGTTGATTTGAAGTGCGTCATTATTGTGGGTATACCAATGTCGATTGGGACAAAAAAAGAATACACACAAATAGATGTTACTGCTCATCAAGTGAGGATATGGCAGGTGAGATAAACTAAGCTAGCTTAATGGCTGACGTAGTTTTGAGAAAACAAGACAACATCTCCTTACCCTCGGCTTGTGGATTTGTGAATTGTCGAACATTAGCGATTCAGTCACTTGAAAGTATCCAACGGCAAAAGTTACCACAGCAAAGAAAGCTGACCAAAACCAGATATGACTCATTTTGCTGGATTTTACTTTCTAACACTACACCGAAGACGACTTTTGACAGACAAAACAAATAGGATTACCGTTAGAGTCACATTGTTGGGCATAGTAATGAATTGGCAATTTGTATGTAAACTTGAAAAGTCCTGTGCGAGGATCAAAAACTAAGGGTAAGGACTATTTTTACTTTTTTTCCAACAAGAAAATCCTATCCATTGGAGAATCCACGGTGAAAGGATCTTGTGAAATTGCTTTGACAACAATCGATACTTTGCATACATTTGTGCCGTGACACACTTTTTTTTTGTATGACTAATTTTGTAAAGCTAAAACTCAAATTGTTTACAAACTCTACAAGAACATACGTGAAGATGTTAATTTTGATGGAATAGCAATTTGTTTCGCCTAATAATCAACCTATAATTCCTTTTGGGGCAAATCTGACTGAATGATCTGACTGAAAGTCGATGTGTGAAGCGGTTTACTCTGGTAAATTAACTTTAAACGAGTGATTATTAAATAAAGTCGTCATCATCCAACAACATGGAAAAATATTCATGACAAAACACTTTTTCTATCAAGTTAATAAGTTTTCTACGTCATTCTATCGCACATTTACGTTTTGAAATTGAGGTACATCCAGAATATGCTTGGATGAATGTGATGGTGCAATTTAATCATCAAAAGTGAGTGAATTGACATGAGGATCAATGAAAAGTGGCAAAATTTACCGGATGGTCGGGCAAAGAGTATTGAAGATGGGGCAAATACTCACGTTGTTGCAGATGATTAGATGATGAAAAGAGTTGACACGAAGGAAGAACAGTTATGTGTTCGAGTCGAAACAATGGTCGTGACTCTGTCGTCAAAGTGAAAAGTGAAAAGTCGTCAGTCGCAAGTTGTCAATGTCTCAGCAAGGGGGACACCTGAAAATGATCTAACTTGTTCACCACTGGTGGTGGTACTTTTAATATCGGCCGAATTTGCAGTGTCTCAGTAACATTATTGGCTGGTAAGAGCAAAAGGTGGGTAGAACCTTACGCTTGCGTCAGCAGTCGATCGAGTGAATCACCTCGACTGTTCTCGCCTCGTTCTGTCCAAGAATCAGCAGGAGAAGAGAAAGAGGATGAAAGTTCTTACTCTCAACTTTATTCATTGTTTCCTATGGACAGTATCGTTCCATTTATCAGATGCTTTCATGGTTTGGGCTAAACATTGTCAGACAAGAATATGAAAAAATGCTTGGTAAGCTTGTTTCATCTGCCGAAAGCATCAAGCATCAGGATATTCATACTAATAAACATATCTTTATAAATGAGATTCATCACGAGTCGGTGGGTAACATCTGCTACTTGTGTAAATTATCCTTGACCAATGTCTATGCATGTGCAATTTGTGTGTAAATACTTGCATCGTAAGATAATATTTTGTCGGCGACAAAAGAACTGTTTACTACTGTGTTCGAAGTTATTCTCTCTGTTCTTTCAGGTTCTTTCAGTTGATATATTTCTCGTAGTTCTTTTCGCTCCTTCTTCTCGCCCGCCCGGATGAAGTTTTTCTATGCAAATGCAATTGACAGACGGATGCTAAAGGTGTGGATAACTGACCGACGTTGCAAGTGATAACTCACTGAGTGTGATGTCATCATATGGCCAAACATACTACACATTCTACTACACATATAACACATACATACATATGCGAATATACTCACTTCTTGGACTCGAGGGCAAGATATGCTCCTTTTGCTGTCCAATAATCGGCTTAAATGGCCAATCTCATTCTCCTGTCCCTTTGTTTCCCTGCCCACCCTTGATCTGTGCGATGACGGTGTCCATTGAACGTTACACGAATTCATCAAGTCGACAATCAACAAAGGTTCTCATGGATCACTTCATCTGTTCAAGCTAAAAATAAACACCATCGTTCCCTACATTTAATAGGCTGCAAGATAAAAAAAAATGAAGAATCTTATCCATTCTTATGGCCAAAAAGACATTGGATCATTGTTTTTCTAGATCATTTTCAATCAGCATCACCGAGTAAAAGTGCCATGTTTTCTACTGCTCGATGAAGCAATTCAATCATCGAGAAAGATTGTCTCGTGGCAATCAACAGACTACACAAGGTACTGTATCACGTTTCATCGCTAAGGATGTGAGAATGTAAGGATGTGAGTAACACGAGGACAAATATTCGGACGAGGACTCTCGAGTTAATATTTTCATGTGATCCCTGGACAAGAGGTCATCTGGGGGTAAATCCTTTTGCTCTTTGGACGCGTGGTTTTGAATTGATTCGTCACTGGCATCGATCCAGTTTGTCAGGTTTGTCAGATTGTGCAGCATGAAATTTGTTCAGGAAGAATCTTCAACCTTAACTCATGATGAACATGATGAACATTTGAATTATCAGCATTCAATAATTTAATTTCGAAAAGAGCTATGGTAATGATTAATTTGGTATAATAAGTATAAAAGCCTAAAATGCAAATTTCAATTTGGACATAGTTCGAATTGTAGTTAAAGGTGAGAGATTGTTTGTTCCTCTTTTTGGTGACGATGAATGATACTGAACGGTACTCAGACTCGACTAGAATTATTTAACAGATGGCTTGACTAAGCACTGGTCAGATGTTGATATCTCGCTGGTCTTTGATTTCTTTTGAGTATTAATCTTGCCATTCGACCAGACATTCGGGATGAAAATGGCATTGAATTTGTGATCATATTTGAGTATTTTTGTTGAACAAAACAAATAACTGTCAGCATCACATTGAGGATTGAAGTGGAAAATCGTTTGACACATGAGACCAAAATTCTAAAGAACTTGTGAATGGTCCATGGAGGACGGCCATTGTTGATGTATCGGACGTAGGTGAGTCCATCTTTACACTCACCATCAATCCAGTAGTAGAGAGGTAACATCTTGTACAACTGAAACTTCTGTTTTTCATAAAATCTTATAGCACCAATATTTGTGCTGAGAACGTGTAAGTATATTGCTTTACAATTAAGATAATCAGGAGCATTGAGATAATTTACCAGTGATTGTAAAAGTAAACTAGCGATTCCTTCTCTTCGTTTTTCCATGACAACGCCAAGAGATAATATGTATGCGACTAATGGTTCAGATATGAATCCTTTGGCCACTAAACCATAATCCTCACAATCATACCTATTATGGTATCTTATATCGGCAACAATTATACCCACTACTTCATTCATGACAACCGCTGCCATAGCAAAGAATTTGGGATTGCTGGTGATTTCGTTGAACCATTCGTCTGGATAACTGGAAGATGAAAAAAATACAAAAATACAAAAATACAATTTGAAAATTGTTAAAATGGGCATAAATTTTCACAAATAACATCAAAAAGGGTGTTCAATTGTAATGGCAAATTGATAAATTGGCAAATATTGATAAAAAAATCACCTAATAGGAAACCAAAGTCGGCACAGATGCTTGATTCTAGGGACATCGGAGGGAATGAGTGACCTGACAGTAACATTATCAGTCTTATCAATATCACGAATTTGTACGTTATAAGTTGTCATTTAACTTATGTTAATGTGGATGTTTATCCATAGAATTGATTTATGATGAAATACAGCAGAGATATGGTGGATGGACAGTGAACTGAAGATGTCGGTGCAGCAGTGGTGATATGCACAGTGAGTGTGAGTCAACAAGACAACCTCTCAAATCAGCTGATCTCCTCTCCTGCCCTGTTTTTGGTTCATGGTTTTCTTTATTCCTTGTCTCAAGTGTTTTTTCACTCGTCTGCATCTCATTTTACCACTAATGCCCCTCTAGAAATATTTTACTTGTGGACAACATGTGGGTCAAACCCGAAGAAGTCCTCATTGCAAGTGCCTTATGGTAAGTCTCATGGTAACATTCAAATATCAAAACATCTTATCCACCACTCACACACACAATCATACATGTATATCTTGATTTTCTTTCCTTCTAATTTGTCTTTTTCCTCATTGACATTCAGGGCAACTGAAAGAGCTAATCCTTATTTTGTGTTGCAAAGACGTAAAGGTCATGGAACTAAAGGTTTATCATCACTTTTGGTCGGTACATTAGACTCTGTTTTCGAAAAACGTCCTCCTCCATTTCGCATTTTACATCAAACACCTAGTTCCGAAATCAGTTACGTTATTGCTTGTTCTCTCACACGAGATGAAATTGTTAAAGATTGGCTTTGGTTAGAAACTAATCTAATTCCAACATTAACTTCTTTCGATTCTGAAGATGAAATCGCAGATTTTGTCAAGTGTAAAATCGAATCAGTTATTGCACAAGAAGCTATTCCCGTCGCGAAGCAACAAGTCGAAGGCAGTGATTCATCCAACTTCAAAGCAGCTGTTCATCGATTTCAAGAGGAATTTGGCATGCCACCTGAAGAAAAGCTTGTCAGTTGTAAGTTGTATCTGACGGTGTTATTAATATTGAATATGGATTAACTCATGGATCATTGTGTCATTCTCTCACCCGACAGATTATTCTTGCAGTTATTGGAAAAACAAGGTGCCTCTTCAAGGATGGATGTACTTAAGTGTCAATCATTTATGTTTTCACTCTTTTCTTCTCGGTAAAGTGACCAAAATTGTGATCAAATGGGCGGACATTCAAGTAAGTTTAATTTACTTCTGTGCCTGGCAATAATTATGCTTTGTTTACACTACACATTTTTCACTAATTATTCCATTGTTGTTATGTTTGATCGTGTTTACTTTATACCTTGCATAAATACCAGCACTTGGAGAAAAAGAAAGCGATTCTCTTCTCTGAATCAATTATCATTTCCACGAAAGAAAAAAAATATCAATTTTCTCTATTTTTGAAACCTGAAGAAACTTTTGGCCTGATCGAACAATTAGCCAATATTGCTATGAAACAATTGATATCTGATGAAGGAGGAGTTTTTCAAGCTGATTTGGATCTTATTTCGAAAAAATCCAAAAATGTTCCTCGCAAAGCATCTTTCCTCAAACGTGATTTAGATGCTCGACAATTGAGTGAAACATATCGAAGCACATTTCGACTTCCGTCCAATGAAAAACTCGATGGTACCATTTCCTGTACTCTCTGGACTCCTTACAATAAGCAATATGTCTGGGGTAAACTTTACCTTTCGAGTAATTATCTGTGCTTTGAATCACGCGTTCCATCTCTTGTTTCACTTGTCATTCCTCTTCGTGATATAACTTTTCCCGAAAAAGTTGAAAATCAATCAATGGAAAATGCAATTATGATATCAACAAAAAATCGAGCTAATTTTTTACTCGGACACGTTGAAGATCGAACTTTTTTTATTGAAAAAATATCTGAATTGTTAGCCAAATTAGATGACTTGAGAACACCCATTCAGTCATTGTTAATGGATGCAGCTGAACCAACTCGTGACTGGCATCAGCAACCTGCATTAAGTAAACTGTTCCCTCCTGAATCAGATCCGGAAATAATTGCCAAGCAAGAAACTAAAGTTGGCCTCTGGGATATTCATTTTCGTGATTACGGACGAGGCATTTCTGCCTATCGAACATCTAATGCGAGAGAACTGGTGATCAAAGGAATTCCCGACAAATATCGAGGTGAACTGTGGCTAGTGTACTCTGGCGCAATCAATGAAATGGTCACACATCCTGGATACTATGAGTATATGGTGGACCAAAGTATTGGCAAGAAAAGTGTTTCATCTGACGAAATAGAAAGAGATTTACATCGTTCTCTACCTGAACATCCTGCCTTTCAATCGGATGTTGGGATTGATGCTTTAAGACGAGTCCTAACCTCTTATGCCCACAGAAATCCCAACATCGGCTACTGTCAGGCTATGAATATTGTTGCATCAGTTTTACTCCTTTACACTTCTGAAGAAGAAGCCTTTTGGCTGTTGTGTGCTCTTTGTGAACGACTTTTGCCCGATTATTACAATACAAAAGTTATCGGTGCTCTTGTTGATCAAGGTGTTCTAGAAGAACTGGTTGGTGAGCATCATCCTGGTCTTTACCATAAATTGCAGCCTCTTGGCATCCTCAATATGATCTCATTGTCGTGGTTTTTGACAATATTTCTCTCTGTTATGCCCTTCGAATCGGCAATTCATATCGTTGATTGTTTTTTCTATGATGGAGCAAAGGTTGTCTTTCAAATAGCTCTCGCCATACTTGATATTAACCAGGAACAGTTACTCAAGTGTAAAGACGATGGTGAAGCCATGACAATCCTCACTGGATTTTTTGAAAATATCACTAATCATGATGCCTCCAGTCCTCATATGGTTCACTCGGTCACTTATGGATCGGCATGTAAACGAGCAAGTCAAGTAAGTTTTTGTTGTTCTTCTTCTTATCTTTTAATATTTAATATAATTTTTATTTTTATTTTTATTTCTTCTCTCTTGCTCGGTCTTTCAGAAAATCACAGATGTTTCACAACTTATCTATGAATCTTATTCTAAATATGGATTCTTAACATCATCATACATCGAACGCCTGCGATTGAAAAATCGAATTCGAGTTGTTCAAAATCTTGAAGATTCGATCGCTAAGAATGTCATTAGAAGTATCATTTCTGTTGATTTCATCAAGAAACATATGAGCGAAGAAGACGTCCTCGGATTTTTTGCCATCATCAAAGAACAGCAACTTCGCCAGCAATACTGGGGTCAAGCGAATCATGCACCTGCCACTGACAGTACTGCTCAAACATTCGATTCGTACAGGATTGACATGGACTTGTTTAAATTTTACTTCAGCAAATGTGAGTGGTATTTGTTTGCCTTTTTTTTCTCTATCTTACAATCTTTTTCCATGTTTTCCATGTTTTCCATGTCGTTGCAGTTCCTATCTGGTCTTCTCTCGATTCACTGGCCACCAGAATATTTACCTTCCTGGACGAAAACCAAGACAATCAAATCAATTTACTTCAATTCTTGTTCGCGGTTGTAATTATGTTCAGAGCTGATGCTGACTGTAGATTGAAATTTTTCTACCTAATTCACCTGATTGAAATTCCAGAATTGGATCAAGAAGATTTACCTGACCAAATGGATGAAGCAACAGAAGCAACAGAGTTTTTCCAAGGTTCACCTCCAAGCTCTTATTCTTTCTGTTCGAATGAAGTGATCCAAGACAATTTATACAAAACATTCATCGCACAGTTGTTATCTAGCATTGGTTCTCGATGTTCGTCACTTGAATCATCTATTAGGTTGAATACTTGTCCACAATCACCTAAAACTTCATCCTCATCATTGGGCAAACTTGAATCACCAACTCATCTGCCCAGGATGTATCAAAATAGCTTTATTCGAATGTGGAAAACTTTTTATGATTTTTTCGCTGACTCTGAACAAAGGCAAGATTTATATCGTTCACTGTCTCGGGTG
The DNA here is from genome assembly GCA_030280995.1 of Hemileia vastatrix. Classification (NCBI taxonomy): domain Eukaryota; kingdom Fungi; phylum Basidiomycota; class Pucciniomycetes; order Pucciniales; family Zaghouaniaceae; genus Hemileia; species Hemileia vastatrix. The sequence continues at coordinate 24,585 of JASXTE010000023.1, forward strand.
GGCACTGAATTGTTAAAATTGGGTGAAGTTGCTCAGCAACATGAAGAAGATACCAAGAAGAAAGAACAAAATAGAGATATTGATGCCGACAGTAGTACTTCAGGAAGTTTTGAAGAAATTGACAGACCAACTGACCCTCTCTCCTGGTCTATTACATATGAACAGTTCAAAGCTACCCTCTACATTGACCAATTGTTGGTTGAAGTGTTTGAATCAAAAGTCGACATGAATCAACTTCTCGAAAAGTTGAGAGACACTAAAAACGGAAGAGCCATGAGTATTGTTGCCTCTGCAAACTAAATCAACCGTCTTAAATATTATTCGATCCATAAAACTTCCTTATCATAATAATTTTTGTAATACTAATAAACAAACAAGCACCTGTTCATTCAGAAAAACGTTTATCCTTTTCAAAATGGTCGGCCGGCACCAAGTGATACGGTAGAGGGCGTTCTGCCGACCGGCTTGATAACTAGATCAATCACTTGATTTTAATTTGTTTGATCAGTTATCTTTGATTGCTATTGATTTTTGATCGTGTAATTAGTTAAAAAACATATTTCTCGATAAATCTAGACTAGCTGAGGTATTGATTTCAGTCGTTTTGGAGAATATTGATGATGTTGTTAAAGGCAGACTGTAGTTATAACCCATAGTCAAGCCAATGTGGATGACTTTCAGACCAGAGTTCGGTATCGCTTCTCGGCCTTTTGGCTAAGATCAAGTGTAGTATCTGTTCTTATCAGCTTAATATCTGGTACGAGATCCATTGGGTCTCATGATATTAAACTAATTTTTGAACAGCGGAGGGTTCGCCAATGCTTGCATTGGCCCTTCCACGGGTTGTCCTGGTATCGCAGTACCTCCAGGCACGGCCCACCTAATAAATAAAGAAAGGAGCACACTTGAAAGACACATTGCGGTGATGTTGATATATGTTCGGAGATTGTGTGGCAACACTACATTTCCAACATTGTCATCGATCCCTGTTTCCAAGTCGATGATTTGGCGACACACACAAACACAAACACGTGTCAGGATTGAAAAGATTTATTATGACCTAGCAAAAGCAATTATGCAAAGTGTTATCATTCAATTAGTTGGTATTTCATCGCGAGACAGTTCATCCATGGCTTCAGGTGGTAGAATGTTAGATCCTTTATTCGAACCCAATTTGAGAGCTTTGGAAATACCTCTTGGTTTGGGTGGTGCACTTGAAGAAGCCGGTGTCTTTTCAACGAATGTTTCACTCTTAACTTCGTTCATTACTTGATTGGAGGCAGATGATGAAGAAAATCCATGTGCTTTGGCTAGCGCAAGGGTTTTCTGTTGTTTACTCAGTTCCTTGGCTCTTTCTCGCATTTTTTGCTTAGCTTCACGTTCTTGTGTCTGTCTCACAGCAAAGTACACTCGTTCTTCGTGAGAATCCATTTCAATGAATGTCCTTACTTGTGATAAATTTACACTTTCTCGATAACCGAGTGCAACAACTTCATCAAAAGCGAAGATTAGTGTGAACGCATTATTCAAAACGGCAGCTTCATCACTGCTTGATTTGCCTTGAGTGTATTCGTTGATTACTCGGACAAATAGTCTCAATGTTTCAAGATCTTCAAGAATGTTTGAAGTTTTTGTGGTAATCAAAACACAGTATAAACGATCCATTAGAGCTTGATATACATATCGTACAGTGTCCGTTTCAATAAAAGTGTGCTGTTTATCCTTAGTGATGAGCTTGGTAAAGGCAGTTAAAAGTCCTTCAATACGTGAACGAGTCATTTCAACAAATTGTCTGGATAACAAAATTTTTCCATTTGTTTTGGATACAATACCAGCAGCAAGTAGAACCATTCTGAATGATTAATTTGATCAATTCGACAATACCAATAATTAACAACCACGTCAGAAGTAGACTTTCGTGCCAGCTGTGCTGTTGTATTCGGGCAAAGAGTCACCTAGTGACTAGTATAGTCATCATGTCGTCATCGTTATTTTAATACAATCATGATGACTGCGATGGTTGCCACCTATTGATTCGGCCCTGCCTGACGACCTGACTCTACTCGACCATATTGATACTGCCGAATATTTGTTTCATAAAAAAAAATGTCTCAATTAGACACACTGTGGGATGAAATTGAATCAGCTTCTTTATCAACTCAAGGTATGTTTACAATTTATTTTCACTTGAATTGATAATCTAAATCTTTTGTTTTTCTTCCAATACGACAGAAGTAAAAGACTTGCTCTTAAAATGGCGTGAAGATTCAACTAGAAATCCTCAATTGGTCAATTGATTTACTATCAATATAAATTGGCTAAACTCACTACCGATGATAAATGGCCCATCATAGAACAAGTCTTAATGGCTGCAATAGATTTAAGAGACGATGATTTGGTAAAAGAATGTTTACACATGTTAGAAGTGCAGTTTCCTGGTTCAACACGAGTCAGAAGACTTAAATGCATGGCAAAATTAGAGATGAAAGAAAGATATGACGATGCCATTTCTGTCTATGATGATATGATTCAAGCAGACGAATCAAATCCCATACCACATAAGCGACGGATTGCAGTGTTAATTGCTAGAAAGCAAATAGTCGAAGCTATTGAATCATTCACACATTTTCTCCAGCGTTTATGAATGATCATGAAGCATGGTTGGAATTGTGTGATTTGTACATACAAGAACAAGATTATCCCAAGGCGATATTTTGTATGGAGGAGTTGATACTCATCAACCCACACAATTATTTATATCATACCAAATTAGCCGAAATTTATTATACATGTGGTTCGGTAGAGATGGCTCGTTCATACTTTGCTCAAGCACTCAAGTTATCACCCAATAGTCCCAGAGCATCTTACGGTCTGTACATGGCTGCTGCCAACATTGCCTCAGTTTCCAAGAATAACACAGCCAAGAAGAAGGAAAACGCAAAAATTGCAAGATGGGCCGTGGATCATTTGTGCAAAACGTACAGAGAAAAAGGGAAAGAAGAATTAGGCTTGATCGTGTGCAGCGGGGCTTCCTGTTGAAGGTGATCCTGAGACGGTTAATTGATTTATTTGTTTCCACCTTTTTTACACCTTTTCACGATCACTGATCAAGGGTTGTCATTATCCTTTGTTTCCCCTAAATTTTCGTAGGATCAAGTTTTTTTTTAAATCTCAATTAAAATTCAAGGTTTTATTCGATTGAATCTACTAAATAACTGGACATCCAGTCATCTACATTGCCGAGGCTGTTGATGTTGTCTGTCAGTCCTTTGCAAAAGTGTAATAATCGTCATCTGCCGGCCCCTGATTGTCCAGCAGGGTGAATAGATTGTCCGCCGCGAACGGTACGAGTTGGCTACAATCACTGGTGGACAATGAATCACTTGTCGACTGAGAATCGGTTGTTGAATCAGGTTCTTGAATTTGCTTCTGCACAGCATCAGGTACATCAGGATACGTAGCCAGTGGTAACTTTTCAGGATCGCCAGACATTTGAGACCATTCGGTAAAGGGGATCAATTTACCCTGATAAGCTACAAACTTTTCCATGCCAACAATTTCGACATCCTCGTAGCCAGAAGGTGCAATGTAAATTTCGGTCATGATTTTACCCAGAAAAAGGTTGACAAGATGAAGAAGGAGCAAGGGAAAAACATTTGTTCTCACTGCAAGAATTTTTCATTTGCGCTGTAATCGCTTGTCGAATTGGACTGAGAAAATTCACTTTGAGTGGGAGAAAAACAAGAATCGTCCAGTATTGGTTCGTCGGACGGAATAAAGGATGATGGATTAATGGTATTTACAGAAGAGATGAGGTTGAAACAGTCGGTTGATTCGGATGAACCTTCATTTTTTCTTTCTCCGCCTTTGGTCACTTTGCCGGCTTTTCGAGCACGGGCTTCAATTGGGGAATAAATATAATTGGGTATTTGGACTTGTGGTTCTTTCGCTGGATATCCGCTTCGATGATATACTTTTCCTTTTCCTTTTCATCCAGTCCTTTCCACGCTTCGCCCAGAAGAATACTGATTTCTTTGTTGGCCCTTCCTGGGTTAGACTTGGCGATAATTTTACGATACTCTTTGGCAAATAACATGAACGAATTTGGTGGACGGGGAATTTTGCCTTCATCATTAATGGAATAATTGTTTCGATCCCTCTTGCGGTTAAAGCGACTTTTGACAGGTTCTTCCATGGATTAGTACACGTATTCTAGTTCACAGTTGACGCTAATATTTCAGCAATAAACAGTATCAACAGTGTTGGACTTATACAGCTCTACCTATTGCTCGACAGTGACAGCGACTGTCGACTTCTTCTGCACTGGTTGAGCTTAATTATATCTACTAATGATACTATTTATATCAATTGATAACAAACACTGTCAGCGCGAGCAATCCACAATTCGTCTTGACCGACAAACTTATTCTTCTCCAAAATTTTATAACTTTCCAGACTATTCTTGACCCGCTCTCGGCTGTAACACCCGAATTATCTTCCAAATTATCTTCACAAGCCTGTCCTTTCATCCTCAACCAGCATGTGCACAGTCACTAACATTCGGATCAGAGGAAGGGTCGTAACTCCCTTGGTGGAAAGTTCAGTCATGAAATCTTGACCACCAACTCATCACTTCCTTGAAGAACCTTCAATAATGAAAGGATCATAGAGACATGGATGTCAAGTCAGTGCACTTGTAAATGATTTGCTTATTATTTCCTACAGTCGGTGAGACTTTACCTCTTGTCATCATCTGTCGAGTTAGAGTTTTACTACTTGACTTGTATTGATATGATTAAATCTACAATTAAATATATTTTATGCTCAATCCATTGAATTTGAATAAACAAAAATTTTAATATATTTGTACCAGTTTAAACAACGTGGTTTGATTGATGCAAAAAAATGTAACGTGAGCCGATAGGTGACACTAGCGAGGCGGGATAAAATTTTTGATAAATCCGCTTTGAAAGGAAATACCGATACAATTAATCAGTAGAGTATATGAGTAGTCAAATTTATTTATTTTTAGATTTGTATTCGATAAACAATAATTCCACCCTTGCACACAATTGTACTGAAGGTGAGGACACCGTTTGCACACGCTCTGCTGTTGTTGACATGGTTACCGTGTGAGTCAAGTTGACCAGTCAAACAATGTGCGACAAAGAACTTGACTTGGCTGTTCATCATGTCCACGCTCATTTTACAGATGATAATATGCTTCAAACTGTTGCCCTTGTAATTCCATGGATTTGTCTACAAAGTTACCTTGTGATTGGCAAGTTTGACCAACTTACCTTGACCTATCAATTTATGTCCATGTTCGGATCAGCGACACTTTTTACCCTGGAAATTCCTCGACATTGTTCTTGGGTCACATCGGTAATCGTCAAGCCAAACCAGCTGCTCTCATTGGATTCTGGTTGATTACAATACTCATTTCTCTACCCATTCAATCGTTTCTACTCTTTTCACCAGAATCTCATTCTTCCACTTTGGAAAATATTGCCAATTCGATTATCTTCCTTTTTTTCGTGATGGAATCAATTGTAGCCACTTTTGCCCTGAGAAAATGTATCAGACATGCGATGAAAGAGTAAACATGATTTGATTCTTTGATTCGGTTTCAGTGATGGAATAAGTCTTGATCTTTGATGATGATTTCTTTGTCAAATTCTTTCAAAAGTTTACTTTTCCCAGAAGACTTTACAGTTTATGTAATTTCTAAACTAATTTACTATCACAAGGCTGTTGCATTGAAAAAGTTAATGAAGGGTGAACTTTTGATTTGGTGTCTGTACTTTTGATTTTCTCCGCTCAACCAAATTGGCGGTCAAGAGTGAGTTATTTACTTTTGAGCCGGCAGATTGATTGTTTACGAGACATAGCGGTCAACATTTGCTTCTGTGGGAAATAAACATTAATAACAATATTTCAACTTACTGGTTGTTGGAAGATGTTTCAAGATGACAATTTAAAAAAGCGGAAGTATGAAGTTTAAATACATACAGAAAAAAAGTGAATCAAGTGCTTGTAATTGTTTACAGAGTAAATTTGTTTTTTCCTGCAAAATGTGTCATCTTGAACTGCAAGCAGTGGTTAAGTGACAGCTGAAAGTACCGAAAATCAGTAACCTTGAGGCGAGGCACAAGATGAAACTTGTAACTTGAGTAAAATATCAATCTCGACCGAGATGCCTCGAGTTGAGGGAAGAAGCCAATTACACCTAATGTGACCGATTGAAAAGTCAACGTTTAACATAGGAACCAGCAGTTAGTTCTTTGATGATTGGTTTGTCTCATTTTTTGTCTCGCTTTTTCAAGGGGTTGTTTTTCATCCTTTCAGCCTTTCAAAGTCTTTCTTCCAGTCTTCCAGTCTTCCAGTCTTCATTGTCACTTCCTGAGGCGCAAGTGACACGAGAGTCAATAAGACACCTGTTCGACTCGAACGGTCACTTACACATGATTCACTCGCCAAGTGAGCGAAAAACCCGAAAAACATCAAAAGACACAAAGAAAGACCAAAATATTCTTTTATAGACACTTACTGACTCCGACTGTGATTGACTCGCTACATCTTCCATTCTCTCCATCATCATCTTCATCATCTCCATCACTCCAATCACTCCCATCACTGGCATCACATACTTCATTCCGCTCTACACTTGCTGTTTTTTTCAGACAGACCAGACTGCAAGTTTTTCCTTAATTTTCATTGTCACCATCTGCGGCATGACAAAAGGTAGCCAAGTCACAAGAAAACCTTTTTTTTGCCCCGAACTTGACTTTGCGTGCTTTCACTTCCTTTACTTTTTACCAGTTTTCTACTTCACTCCAACTGTATTGACAATTCTTCATACCGGAATAATCTTTATGTTCTATAAATTGTTCAATTTACCTACCGTCACATCGATTTTTTGTCTCGTCGCTTTGATATGATGTTACCTTTTTGACTGAGACATGTTTTTTCGAAGGCGACTTGTCTGCTTTTGCATTTCCTTGCTTCAATGTCGAAATTCTTAATTGTTAACCTTGTATCACGAGCAATCATCGGTCAATCATTTTCACTTTTACCCCGGTAAACATTGAAAACATTTGAGATAAAGTTGAAGTTCTTGGTTATTTCACTTGGCGTAGTTACAATTGTGGAGAAAAAGATTCATTAACTATGAATGATTGGAGAGAAAATTGAGTTAAGGGAAGTGTTTGCAGCAGAGGAAAAACAACCAATGGAATCAAAGAGCCAAGAAGAAGTAACACTGACCATGACTAACAGATGTAAGGGACAAACTTGTCTCGACCACACAGGAACCAAGGTTAATTGACTTTAGATCCGTTATTTGAGTGTGACTGCAGCTTCTGTCTCATCTAGACTAACAGTTATAATTAAAGTAGTCCACGCTAGTCATCTAATCATCTGTTAATTGGATGGAAAGAAGTTCACATCAGCCAACAAAGACGACAGGAAGACATTTGTCCGCGAGCATAAGTTTGACAAGTGTGTTTGATGTATGAGTCTGATGCGGTTTTGGTGGTTCCTTAGGGTCAGAGTGACCCTCAGTCCATTATTCACCTTTTCTTCTCTTCTTTTCTTCTTCTTGTCTTATTCTCTTCTTTCCTCTCGTATGCTTCTTCTCTCCTTTTATTTTATTTTTATTTTTTGTCTCACCCAGCTTCACCACTTGTTCATCGTTTTGGTCTTTCTCTCCTTCTCTTCTTCCCCTGTCAAGTGAATTATAATAATAAACTTCCTTCTTGCATGATCTACCCGTCGGTGAATGTTAAAGCATCCTCATCCTTGTTTGTTAATTGTTCTCAAGGTTAATCCACATACCCACATGCAACTCATTAGTCAGTTCACTTGCTTTGGTGAGTAAGTCAATTGACTAATGGATGGATGAATGATGCAATTTCGGGTCACAGTAACCCTCACCTGTTACACCCACTCTTCTTGGCTTACAGTCCACATGTTTTACATCTCTTACATCTCTTACATACCTTGCATGTTGTCTTATGTCTCTCATATGTGTTCAGTTACTTTTTACATCCATTGCTCTCAATTCGTGAATCAAGTCTCTCATTAACATGTCTTTACAAAATTAAAATAGTTCCTCAGCCGGTCTCACGCCAATCAATGGGCCAAAAATTTAAATTTTCAAATGATCTCTCGCCTCTGAATAATTTAAACTGCTTCCAAATTGATCTGACAAACTGCTTGACTTCATTGAAATCTGGAAAAATAAAAATCTTCAAGATAATTTAATCACCGTTCGATGAATTTGTTACTCAGATTGAAGCACTCGATTCCCCGACAACAATCAGTACCTTGACATCATGAGGAGTTTCTTGACGAAATATCACACTGATGAACAACACGTGGAAAACCATACTCTGTCCTCAAGTGAGGTTGAAATTTTTATTTTTTTTCTCGCACTTGACATAACTTGACATACAATGGTTGAAACAAAGTTCATCTGTGTGAAACAGATTCCACGAGAAAAAAGTGGACAATTTTTAAGATGATCATTTGAATAAAAGGCGTTGAACAAGTTGTTTTAATTAACATTTTAAACTTGAAGATGTTGAAGAATTGTTACATTTACCAAATTTTTTTCACACATTCACATGGATATTTTGGCGCAGTCAACTTGAATGAACACATTCACCTCGAGTTAATTTCAATACAACTTATTTTCAGAGGTAAAGAAAAGACAAATGGAAGAACATTCAACTTGTTTGAATGACCACTTGAAGAGTTTACTTGAATGATGTTCTATTGAATTTTTATTCAAATTCAAATCAGATTACACACTAATGACTGATGGACGTATTGATTGACTGATATTCTTCAACATCTTAATTAATGATCATTAAATGAAGCTGCAACCATCGATAGAGATCGGTGTTTTTTTTGCATTTAATTAAGCCGATCTCAATTGTTTTCAAGACTAAGGAAACATTCTCATCGGAGAACAATCATCATCATCATCAGTAACGATGATAGCTAAGAGACGAGCCAAAATATGAATTGATTATTGAACAGTCAAGGTAACTCGTCGCGTGTTGCCTTAAAATGCAGGGTAAAAGCTTAAGCAGCATGTTTAAGCGTGTAATTGATTTACGAGTGAAAGAATCGGCAGTTTAACAGTGCCTTACTTACGACGTACTTAAGAGGACAAAGAATCATCACTAATTTTATTGTAAGTAAGATATGCATGTTGAAGAATATTTTGCAGAAACAGTTAATGGCAACACACTCGGAGAAACACACGGAGAAACATTAAATGTGTGAAAAGAAGAACAAATTTTAATTGAATCATCGACGACCGACCAACAAATCATAATAAAGTCAACGGTTAGCGCTAAAGTCATGAATGGAAAGAATTGTTGTTGTTGATGCTGCTACTGTTGTTGCCGTTGTTAATTGTTGTTAGACCAGTGTGTAATTGTGTTGCGCGTATTTGATGTGTTTGTGTGTGTGTGTATCTCCCTGCGTTGTACCTGTCAAAGGAAATTGAGGAATTGAGAGAATTGAGAGAATTGAGAGACTGAAGAAACTGAAGAGATGCGATGAAAGGGTGTGGGGGAGTGAGACCAGTCACCTGTGATTTTACTTCCTCCTGATACATTTTATCATTTGACTGATTTCAGGTACAAGCAAACTCACAACTCACAAGTCACAAGTCACAACACTTCCTTCAGAGCCGAGAGAAATCGGAATCTTTTTCTCCGGGCCAGGTTTACTCCTCCTGTTTCTTCTATTTCTCTCTCTCTCTCTCTCTTCTCTTCTCTTTTCTCTTCTTTTCTTGTTGTTCGCCTCCTCTTAAATCCCTCACATCAGGTGAGAAGGCTCACTTCATTCACCTTGTCCCGGAACATCACATCTCCCATCTTGCGTCTTTCCATCGTCGCATTTCTTCGTACGAAAAACACTGTATGTAACATATCGTCCATTACTGTTGACTGCAACTTCATTGCTTGATCAAAAGTTTTCGTCAATGATCGTTTTTTATTTCACAATTCTTTTCATCATCTTTCTGATACTTTGCAAAGTTTTGTTATCCCTCATTGATTTGCCATTAACCTTATCCTTTTGCTTTTTTTACTTCTTCCTTCATCATTCGTGACACTTGTCAACAGTCAAAAGTCTTTCGAACGTTGAAAATTGAATATCATCATCAGCGTCAACTTTGCTCATTATCAGTATCATCATTAACTGGTAAAATTGTAACTGCAGCGAAAAGTTATTTTTGATTGATACAACTAACCGTAACATCAAATTTAAATTGATACTATTGATTACATTTTGATTGAATCATCTTCAAATTATCTTCGCATCCGTTGGTTTACTCTCTTGTCAAGCGAAAAGAAGTTTAAAAAGTTGCAACATTTTTAAAAGTGAGTTGGATTCATTAGAAATTTTTTTTTTCATTCTTTTTCATCAATTTCACTGCATGCAACTTATTTGACTTTCAATTGGCTGTTGACTGTTACTGAACAATTTTTGTTGTTGTGATTTATCCATGTTAAGTGGCACTTTGGACAATGTGAATGTGAATTATCACAGTTTAAATTGCCCTCAGTGAGTGTTATTGACGAGTGAATACTATTAAGAGACTTGAAAAACTTTTAGGGTCCAAGTGTGAAGTCAAGTGAAGTACTTTGCATGTACACAATCTGAAGAAGAAGGAGAAAGAGAAGAAAAAGAAGAAGTATTTGAAAATTCATCAAGTTGCTTGGCAAAGAGAATGCAAAGAAAATGTTTAGAAAAATACTTGGACTGCTGAGAAAGAAAAATTCTTTCAACATGATTTCTTGTAATTTTTTTCACATTTTTGGTCTTTTCTTTTGTTGTTTAAACTTTTTTCTCTTCACTCATCAGCAAAAGGTTGGTCAAACGGTGAAAATAGCAGTGAGAACAGTTGACAAAAATAATGCTACATTGAAAAAATAGTCCAGGAAAGGAGAAAAAAATATCACTTTGAACTAAAGAAAGGAACATTTTTCACCTACCATTAGGTTGAAACAAAGAATTGGCTGCAGGTACAATAGAATCATCAGTCAATTGAAACAGTCGATTGTCGGTGCCAGTTGTCAAGCGTTAAAAGTTTTACAAGTTGCAAGCATCAGACAGCAAGTTACAAGTTACAAGTTACAGGTGTGAGAAACGCTAAAAGTACTCTGCAACTACTGCAAAGGTGACTCCATGGATAATTGTTGTCTTTATTCATTGTTGCTGTTGTTCTACTTGATTAAACAACATTGATGACGATTGTTTTCATGTCCAGGTCACCGGGTAGAGACACGTTCGAAAGATAAGAGCATCACTGACCACAGAATAATTGAGACGGTCGAGTGACTTGGTGACTGTGTCACTGGTTGTACCTTGGATTACCTGATACATGTGACCAGGAGGAAGGATGATGTGATGTTGATACATTGTCCTTGGCGAGTTAACTAAAAGTACACACTCATCTTATACTTTGAATTGAATGGCGTTGTTTCTTTGTTGTAGCTGGTTTTGTTGATTGCCTCCTACCCTTGTTTCCTCCTGTTTCCTTGCTGCTTGATTTACCTGTTGCTTGTTGCATGTTACCTGTTACCGAGTGAGCTTTTATTCCAACGAGCATCTCTCAAGTTTTTTTTCTTTTTCTTCTTCTTATTCTTTTCTTTCTCTCTCTCTCATCGTCTTGTCACTCTAAGAAGATGCTCGCAACGAATTTCAGTGACCATTGACTCAGTCAATGTCAGTTTCGCATTAATTTGAATACATGAGCACTGTTATTGCATTCTTTTCATCTGTTGTTGCCGTTAGACAGTCATTCAGTCATTCAGTACACCCGGGTGAACCTTTTCCTCTCTCTCTCTTCTTATTCTTCTTCTTCTTCTTCTCCTCAGGGTGGGAGGAAGTACTTTCCACCAACAACAACACAACTCAACAACACAATCACCCAAACAAGCATTATAATCGCTTTGAAATTGACCAAGGTTGATGAATGAATCGCTAACAGGTGTTTTCCCATTTTTACAACAAACAACGTGTGGTAACTGTTACAGTTACCGTTACAATTGCTTTTTCCTTATGAGAGAAGAGTAAATGATCAAGTCGTGGGTGATGTGGTAATTTTTATCCTTTATTGTCCGTCCACTGATCGTCGTTTAACCTTAACCTTTCTCAGCTTTTTTCTCAAATGAGCTTTTCTTTGTGTGAGAGTTTGTCTACTTTGTAGCATTTATGTGAGAGGAAGAATAAGCAATTTAGGCGACATTCCTCTGAAAATGTGGCCAATTGTATCACTTGTACATGAAAAATGTAAAATATTCCACCTAATTTACATTGAAAGAGCAACAAAGTTGTCCAAGTGGACTCGCTGACCAAGTGTTCAAATTGTTTATCATCAGGCAAAGTGAGTAAGTGAGACAGGAAACGAGTGAAAAGGTGTCTGGAGAATCATTTGAGCCTTTTTATTTTTATTTTTCTGTCCTTCTTTCCGTTTTTCCCATTTTTACCTTTTTACCTTTTTTACTTCTTGCCTTGTTGCCTTTTCCTGTGATTGGAAGTGCCAGGTATGAACTTTTGTTTCCACTGAGTCATTGGAGTAATAGAGTATGTTGAATGTCTAAACGATACCTTTCAGCTGTCTAAAGTAGTGTTGACTGTGATTCCCTGAGAGTGTCCATTGTGTCTGCCTTTACCTTTACCTGAGCCTTTGTTTAGGTTTGAACCTGCTCTGCCTCACTCATGTCTCACCGGTTTCCCATTTTCCATTCACCTGGGAAGATGCGAGGGAGGATGCAGAGTGAGCAGAGAAAGACAGATACATGTTGAAGAAGTAGAAAAAGAAGAAGAAGAAGAAGAAGAAGAAGAAGAAGAAGAAGAAGAAGAAGAAGAAGAAGAAGAAGAAGAAGAAGAAGAAGAAAGAATAAGCAGTATCCTCGTGGACACCAGTCACATTCGTCAGGTAGCAGGAAGTTCAATGGAAAATCAAATAGTAACTTAGTCAATGTGATTGTATAGATTGTATGCTCTACTGCAACACTCACCGGTAGATGTTGGGAGAAGAAGAGGAAGAAGAGAAAGAAGAAGAAGATGAAGATGAAGAAGACAACTCATCCAATAGATAACCCAGACTCAGGCCAGTGAGTCGCTCAGTCAAATCATACATCACTTCTTTTTATTTCCTTTGAACAGTCAAGGCTTCTTCTTCTTCTTTCACTTTTTCTCTTCCGCTTATTTTGACCGTTTTTATATAAAAAAATGGTAGCGATAGAGATGCTCTTTTCTCTAAAAAATCTCTTCCTGGTCTTCTTTCCGTATGTTTGGGGAGAAAAAGTGTATTTTCAACTCATCCATTGATTTTTGGACAGTCAGTTGTGTGATTCTTTTTTTATTCTTCTCGTATTGCCTGTGAAGTACAATCAATACCCATCATCTGACGTTTTTTCTCTCCTTATGAACTTGTACTAATCTGCTACCTGTTGCACGATGCATCCATCTATCCCGGCTCCATCAGTAAAGTGCCTTTTGAGTCCGCATCACCTAACGCATCCTCTTTACGCCTCCCACTTGGCCTTCTCCTCCTTCTCTTCCTCCTTCTTTTTGCGGACTGTCGAGCCTTCTTCATAGCGAATCCTTTCTCGCTGACTGTTACTCATTACTACTTACTCAAACCCGCCACTTGTCTCTTCCTCTCTCTCTCCCTGTCTCTCTTTCCACCCAGTCAGTTGTAAAGTTTAAGTTAAAGTTAAAGTTTAAGTTGAACTTGACTCAGTAGTGTCGATAACAGCTGTCAAATAACTGAGGAGTCAACATTTCACCATTTCAACATTTATCCATCTCTTCATCTCTCCATCTACTCTGCTCTCTTCTTCGTCACTGCATTTTGCAATATCTACTTGTCTAGTGCACGCGACATCGTCAACCGGTAACAACGACAATTTAAACATTGTATCATCATCGTACTCACTTAACTGAGAATCGATCTTGACAGCAACACAGCATTGTAGAGTTGAGTGGTCAGACACCACTGCGAATTAACTTGTTGAGAAAAAAATTGATACCAAATAATATCCATCCACTGCCAGAAGTGAAAAAAAGTTGATAGGTATCCAAAGCATCACCTGTTGTATTTGTTGCTCACCACCAAACATTCAATTAACCTTTCAACTCATCCCTTCATTGAAAAGTATGATATTATAAAGTAACTTAACCCTGACCAGTGACCAGGTTCACACACACACAGTAATTTATCCCGATGTCCACAATTTATCCCCTTTTTCTCCACAACTGTAAATTTTTTTCCCCTTTTACTGGATGTTGCAAAGTTAAAAGAAACTTTGTGCTTGCCTCATCCTCCTCCTTCTCTTCATCCTCTTCATTTACCTTTGGACAGGTTGAAGAAGACATAACTTACCTGTCTCACCTGTCAGTTGCCGTTGATCACTTGATCAAGAAACACACTTCATCCTTCAATCTTCTTTTGATACATCATATATTTTATTTTTATTCTATTTACAGTTTCAAAGTATCTTCCCGGGAAAAACTATTTCAAGTATCAATGGCCATAAACTGCAATAAGCAAATGAATTCAACTGACAAACAACCAAACTACTTATCTATCAACAGAATGAATGATAATTATTTATCCTTCAACAATACTTTTACTTATGAATGGTTATTCCAAACATTAAGTAGCAATTTAAGTCGACCTGCAGCTAATTTATTTGGTGGCAAGTTTAAGATGAACCACTTGATGATTGTGTTGATTCTATTCATCCTTTCCGTCCAATCAAGTCAAGGTGAGATATTTGTTGATGTTTTATTGTCTTTTAATTAACAAAGTCAATTGAAAAATTGTTAACACTGAATTTACCTTAAATTACTTTTTCATTTTAGCCAAGGTAACATTTGAAAAGATGACCAATCGCGACTTTCCTGGATCAACTTACTACACAATTCGCAATGTTTCTCTGTACGAATGTTTGGGTTGGTGTCGAGATGAAGTCGACTGTACATCTGCATCATTTTCATTCGTTGTAAATCCACTTGCTCCTTTGCAAGAAACGACTTGTCGTCTACAGAATGAAACAAAATCAACTGTAGCTGGATCAACTGTTGCATCATCTCCTTCTCCTACATCATCTATGTTATCACCAACTGTTCCTTCATCATCACTTACCTCTGGTGCATCTGTTAATCCACAAAAAGCTGTCAACTTGTATTACTTTTCAAAGACTAACCTACGTTCAGGTAAGCTTCTTTATATTCCTTATATTCTTTGTATTTTGTACTCAGTTGCTCTTGTAACATTTCATTTTTCAAAGGCAAAAGTACAAAAAGTCAAAAGTCGAAATTCTTCTTTTCAACCTGTCAGTAAGTTTTCACTGTACTTCTTTTGTTTGGACAGTGAAAATCATTTTAACTTATTTTTTTTGTCAGTTTAAACAGTTACATTTTCCTATCAACATTTTTAACATTTGAAAATGTTCACATTTGACTGTTGCACTTATCGTATTATTTTTTAAGGGAGGAGGAAGATGAAAGAGGAAAGAATAATATTTTTATCCTTCCTCAAAACTCCCAAGGGTGATGCACTGACACTTGATGATACAAAAGATTTTTAAATTTGAATCATCAACTTTTGTTTCATCGTATTTTTTTACATTTCTTACATTTTTCACAATACACAGCAGTCACTTGTAGTTGATATCATTTCGCCCATAGTTTCATTAGATTATATTTTGAATTTATCATTTTGTTCTCTTTGTTCACTTTGATTTCAGTACAAATGAATAAACAAGTTGAGTCAAATTTACGCTGGTAAATTTAGATTTTCAAGAGGAAGATGAGAATGAAGATGTATCATTTGCTTTTTTTATTGATCATGAGAATTGTTGTTGAAAGTGAACTCACTCGTTCATTCACTCAGTCAGTCACATTCATTCATTTGTTGATGAATGAAATCTTCACACCTACTTGAAGAAACAAACTTGGGCACTTTGACAGGAAAACTCTCAGTGTGAGGATTAATGACGAGATTGACATTTTTTCTTGTGTCTTCACTCACAACAGTCAATTGATACATCATTAAAGTACACTCAGAATAAAACAGAGTTAAAGATAATACAACAAAATAAGTCATGACAAGAGGTGACAACAATTTTTTCTCCTCACAAGTGTCAGATATAATTTTAAAAGGTGAGAAAATGCAAAATAAATGACTCGACAAGGATCCATGTCAAATGTAACTAGCCAATGACCACATTACGCCAGATTACAATGATACTATGATACAATGATGTAAAGTGTCACAAGTTGTAATTTACCAAGTGAAATCCGCAAATGTGACTAACCTCATGTCATTGGTGTTCTTTTTGTCTTTTTTGTCTCTTTTTGTCACATCGAGTCACTCGAGTCGAGTTAACATGTATGAGAATGTATGAGAGTGTTTCTGATGGTAAATTTGAGAGAATTTGAGAGAATTTGAGAGACACGAGTGTGACTGAGAGTGTGGGTAAGTTCAATGGTTGATGATGAGAGAAAGTTTTGGACTCTCACTCGCTCAAGTGCAATCGACTTTTACCTGCGAACAAATGTGAATAATCAAGTGAATCAAGAAAATCAACTGAGCCGAGTGACTGAGTTCAACTGTTAGTTAAGTCTAATTTTGATCGGTTGTTTATTTTACTCGAGAGAAAAGACCAATTGTCACTTGGCACTTTCTCTTTGTTTTGCGACTTTTGTGAGTTTTGTCTGTTTCTTTTGCTTCTTTTTTTCCTTTTCCTTCTTTTCTCTTCCTTGGTCTTTCTTCCTCTTTTGCTCTTTTACTCTGTTCCTTCTTCTTCTTTTTCTTCTTTTCCTTCTCTTCCTTCCTTCCCTTGTAAGCATTGTCAGGCTTGTTGTTCATCCTCTTATTTTTTTCTTTTCTTTGTTACAGACAACGTTTGCAATCGTCTCTGGTCCTTTGAAAGATACCCAAACAAAGCACTGCGAGGGTTGGACAATGCAATCATCTATACGTCCAACAAAGAAGCCTGTCTTTCTGCTTGTTTAAATGAGGTAAGAACGAAAGAAGACAACTTACTCAATCCTTTTTCATCCTTTTGTCATTTGACACTCTATTGAGTCATTTGAGTCATTTGAGTCATTTGATGAGTCGTTTGAGTCATTTTCATCCTCAAATTTGCACTTTTGCTCCTTTTCTTCTTCTTTTCTTCTCCTTTTCTTCTCCTTTCGACTCCTTTCCAATCCTTTCTACTCGGTCATGGTGAATGTTTCACTTCAGCCACTTTCGGTTGGTAACACATGCAATTGCATCATCAAATCTTTCCACAATAAACCTTCTCAAGTTCTCTTTGTACACTGCAATTTGAACTTTTTTGTCGACCTTCTTATTCTCACTTTCTTTTCTTCCTGTTTCATTCTTTCACTCTTGTCGTCTTCCTCTTCTTTCCGTCGCTTCTTTCATCCTGTATTTTTATACTGTCCCCACTTTCACTCACTCTAAAGCAAGTCAATTCACTGTCCATTGATAGTTAATCATCAATGCACTTTCAAGTCTTCGACCCTGACTTGTGTCGTCTTTTTTAACGGCATTTGAAGCAACAACAGCAACAACAACAATAACATCAACATTAACATTAACACTAACAACACCATCAATTGCTTCGGCAATTCAAAGGTCTTTGCTTCTGTGGCGATGGCCTCAGGTCATTTTGATTGCAATTCCAATGACCATTATTTATCCTACCTGATCACTTGTTAGTCATGTCAGCTGACAATTTAACATTTTATTCAAGTTTGTATAAATCACTGTAAGTGGCTTTTCTGTGGTAATTTTCAACTCGCGGTCATTCGCTTGTCAGTGCAACATTGACAAATCACTGTTACGTGAGCCTCAGATTCAAATGGTAAACATTTTACCATTTAACCAACAGTGACCACTTAAAGTTGCATCTAATGGCACAGTGACACTCAAACAGAACTTACAATGAACAGCAAAACAAACTCTCAAAGACTGTGTGTCACCTTTTGTTGTTTTTGCCTTAACCAGGTGAGATAAAATTGCATAGTCATCTTGATTAGGTTGAACTTTTATTCTGCTATTCTCTTGACCCTCATTTATTTCAGGAAGTGACTGAGTACAAACCTTGACTCACTCATCTTAAATGAAATAATGAAAGGATGCTCTTCTTCCTCCGCTTATTGCTGTTGCTGTTGTTGTTGTTTTTGTTTTTGCTTTTGTTATACTGCCTTCTTTTTTTTTGCTACGAATCATAAAGACTGGATGAAAATTTGAATTATTACTCACTTGAATATACTAGTTCATGTGGTTCACTCATAATTTGGCCAAAGTTGACTTTTGAAAATGGTCACTTTGTACATTTACTCGTGTGGTCACTGTATTTATTCATCTGTTCATCTGTTCATATTTTCATCTGTTGTGAGTACGAGTGAATCACGTAACTGACACATCCATGCACAAAGAAACGCACACATTAAGATTTATAGATTAGACGATGATGTACACATGATTTTAATTTTTCCTTTTGATTCACGTCACTGAGTACACACACACATAAACACAAGTTAATACCGGTGAAAGACAGAGTAAGATAAATGCGTAATGCTTCACCTGTAAATAATTTCAAATTCACGATCAAAAAAGGTCAGGTAGACTTGAATTTATCGATGATGATGGAAACTTTAGATTACAATAGAATGACTTAATTTAAAATGAACATCTCTCCATTGGACAATGGATCAGGAAGAGAAGGAAAGAAAAGAAGAAATGAAGAAATGAGAAAAGTAAAAGAAAATTTAATTGACCAGGCAAGAGAGACATTGCAAAGACAACAAGTGTGATTGAGGAGGAAACGAAGATTGAGAGAAAGAGAAGACAAAAAGAAGAACAAGATGAACTGAGATTAAGGAAAGAGTGAGTGCGATATAAAAAACTCTTGTATCTCAAATGAAGTGAGAGGTTACGGAATTTGCTGACTCTCGAGTCAATTCAACGGTAAAAATGAGTCAATGCGTCCGTCAATCATCATAGTTGAGTTGAACTTGTCTTTTTCTTTATATTTTTTATAACGTTCAGCTGTTCAACTGTTCACCAATTACGGTGTTACCTGTAGGTCACAAGTGTGCCTGTGACTGCCCTTCACGGTGATTGAGTGAGTCGAGCAATCACACCTCCTCCTCCTCCTCATCCGCATCTTCATCTCTCTATCTGTATCTCGCATCAGTTGATGCATTCTTCTCTCTTTTTCCTTCTCTCTGTCACTTTTCGCTTCTCTTTTTCTCCACTTCTTTGCCTGCAGCGTCACTAATTGTACGGCCAGACTGTCCTTCAATGACCTATCATGGATAGAATAAGAAATATGAATCATGAATAGCATTCATTACAATTTGTCTGTCTGTCTGGACGTCTGTTCACCTGAATGAGAAATATTTTGCCAGATAGATAATAATCATCTTTGATCTTGTTGCTGTCTTTCATCACTCCTACAACCTTTTAATATGGAATAACGTTTGCCTCAGTTATTTTCAATTGTGACACAAGCTAATAGTGCCCTTTACCTGGGTCAGTGTTTAGTTAAAAGACATTTTAACTTTTTCCGCGACAAATGGTCTCGACAGACCAAAATTAACATCATGAGTACAGTTGAAGTAAATTGCAACCGGTGACTTGACTAAATTTTCACATGTTACCTGGGAATGATTTAATTGAAATACATACACATCAAGTGCCGTTAGTTTTTCTTTCCGTTGTTATTCTTACTGTACTCGTCGTCGTCATTCTTACATTCTTGTATGTGATGGGCGAATTTATATTCAACTTGGCTACTTCCTGAAGTTTCATTTGAAATGCTCACTAATTTCCATGTGAAAAGTCATTAGCTGTTGGTACTTCTTTCAAAATAACACACAAAGTTGGGGACAAATTTTCTCTCACACTAAAGTTGAAATCTCATCATCTGTCAAGGTTGAGCTTGTGATTATATTTTCCTGACAAAGCGACAAATTGGTCTACAAAGATGTCTCGGGTGATCTCGGTGATCTCGGTGGTCCTGTTTGCCATCATTTTCATGGCAGATTAATGATTCACTCGAACTGACCAGTTGACCTAAACACCTGCATCTTTTGTTGTCATCATCATCATAAATGATTATACTTACTTATTATTCTCAAATATCCAGATATACCCAGATGTATCTTGATATTTTTCTCTTTCTCATGAAAAGTAAATTTATATCTCGCACGTCAGTAAGAATCCACCGCACTTTGGTGGAGATAGCAGATCAAGTATATTCTATCATTAAAATGTAATTTACTCATTCACATGAAGAAAATGTTTTCATTGAATATGCCAAAAGAATCCAGGTAAAAAGGATTTTTTTCTCTGCTTCATTCAATCCTCTGCTGGCTCAAAGGACAACATAATTGAATTGTCTCGGCAGATGTATTCTGCGACCCAGTGAAAAAAAAACTGAAAAACTGAAGAAGAATTTTCCTCTTCTTCTTTGGATGCTATTCATCTGCCTGTACGAGCGATAATGACTCTCCTTCGGCCTTCTCCATCATCAAGCAAACTCGAAATTACTATAATAACATCCACCTGGCCAATGTTATAGCATGAAATCGAAAAAGGTCATTTGGCCAGTGGCAAATGTCTTTTCTTACTTTCCATAATCTACGTATTTCTCGTTTCCCTCATTCTCCTCATTCTTCTCATTCCTTTATTCTTTCATGGTCTTCTCCCATTTCTCCCAGAGGTGGCAAATGAATTGACTGCAAAGCAAACATACAATTACCTTTTTTTAACCAAGATACTCTCTTACTTGTGTTACTTGTGTTACTTGTCTCTCTGTACAACATGAATCTGTGGTCTAAACCTCTTCATCATCTTTTTCATCTTTCTCTTCTTTTGCCTCTTTTCCATCTTCTTTTCCATACGTTTTTTTTTCTTCTTCTTCTTTACCTGCTTCTGCTGTTTGTGACATCACAATGTGCACTTCAAGGTTCATTGAATTACACTTTTAAACCCTTTGCATCAATTTTTTCTACCTCCAAACACGTCAATTTACTTTTGATTAAATTTTTAATGTTTTTCTTTTGCTTGTTTTTCATTCTTTTTGTCTATTTTCATTGCTTCAGGTACGATTTGTCTGTCGTTCAGTGGAATTCAATTACGTTACACTTCAATGTCATCTATCCGAATATGACCGAAGATCACCTGGAGCATTTCCGGTTGAATTGGTGGACACTGCTGGAGTTGATTACTTTGAAAATTCTTGTCTTCAGTGTAAGTGAATTTAACGGTTTCCTCAGATTTTCCCTCGAAACTCATGTCATATTATATATTGTTGATTCTTCCTTCTTCTCACCATGAACTTGTCAAATGTCATCGAGTAAATTATCTTTCACCTTTTTATCGCTACAACTCACAGTGTAAACCTTTAAAACTCACATTGCACGGTACACTTGTGATTGTAATTACGTTTCTTTCTTTTTTTCCTCTTTCTCTTTCTATTTCTCTTCTGAGTCAATTGATGCTGCATTTTCTCTTGACTGCATTTCAACTTGTCATCTTAGTTCAGATGTTTCTTTTCATTACCGTGAATACTCACTTTAAACAACAAATTAACTCATAAAATTCATTGGAAAAAGTTGACAAAATTGTTAACATGCTTGTTTTGATGGTGTCAGCTATCCAAGTGAAATTTGCCGCAATCAGTTGACTCGGTGAATGTTTTCTTCCTTTTACTTCTCTCACTTCTGTTGTTCATATGCATCAATTACGACATTTGTACTTTGTTTATTACTCTATCTTACTAACCATCATCCATGAAGACTATTGCTTATTTTAATTTGTCAATTACGACTTTTTTCATCCGCAACAGCCGAAGACATTTGCCAAGAACAACGAATTTACGACTATGCAAAGTTAGGATTACCGTTAAACAAAGTCGCTCATTTTGTTGAACTCAATTTCTACCCCGACAAAGAACTATTGGTTAAGTCGCAAGGTGGATGTCTCAGAGCTTGTACAATTGAAAATGAATTTATTTGTCGATCAGTTTTGTTCCGTCCAACATACAAACCTGGCCAACCAAATTGTGCCCTTTATCATTTGGATCATAAAACATTCCCCGATGGAATTGATACATTCACAACTCCATCACCACTGCCACTCTTTGATTCAGGTGAATCATCAGCCGTGTATTTAGAATCCAGCTGTTCAAGTAAGTCTTTGACCCTGACAATTTATTGCCAATAAAGATGCCAATGACCAATGGCCGATGATGAGTGAAATGAAAGAAAAATGATAAAAAAATCACATGGTAACTTTATTAATTGCTTTTGCCGTAATTTAGATGAAACAGCTGTTCCCATCACCAGCCAATCGAGTGTTTCCGGGTCAACAAATGGCAAACCTTCGGTTATTCCAGTGTCCACTGTTTCTCCCACCAACGTTAACAGTCCCCCAGTGAGAGATGAAACAGTTACCGATCCATCTTGTGATTCTTACGGTGTTTGCTATGATGTCTCACTTAAATGTACCGATACCAAGATATTGGTCAATGTTAAAACATCCAAACCTTTCCACGGTCGAATCTACGCTTTGGGAAGATCTGAAACGTGCAATGCTCATATCAGAAACAGCCAACAATTTCAACTTGACATGTCATTGGGTGGACAAGATTGTAACACACAGTCAGTGGTAAGTTACATTTGTGCTTTACTTGATTGCGTCACGATATATCGTCAGGAAATATCAAGACACTAATCACACATCATCAAAATTAATGATTCATTCTTCATTATTTGAAAATTATAAGTGATTTATCGTTGTGAAAGACTTAACTGAATTTGTTTGTCTTTTGTTTCTCCCGGTACATTGTTTTATTTCCTGATGAACAGGGTGGAATCTACACAAATACAGTGGTCTTACAGCATCACAACGTTGTATTGACCAAAGCCGATAAAGTGTATCATGTTCGCTGTACTTACGAAACAACTTCACGAAACGTGTCATTCGGCATGATGCCAGTCCGGTAAGTTATCCTTGACCATTAACAGTAAAACTGTAATACTCACTGAATACAGACCTGAATACAGACCTGAATACAGTTCTACTGACACTTCAAGTTTCACCTGAGTAACACTTCACACTTGACTCTTCTGAAAATTCTCATTAGCACTGTAATGAAGAAGTAACTGCACGCTTTCACAACACGAAATGCTCATGCGAGTCTTCTTTTTCCATTCTGCAGGTTCTTCCTTTTGTTGTTTAGTTTAACCTTGACAATTTCATGTGCTATGCTATTTCATTTACTGTTAAACTCGACTAACCAAGTTAGAAAAGTACTCAATTGAATGAACTTCCAATTTATTATTCAATTTAATTTACTCGGAAGCACTTGATTCTATTCTTTTTTCTCTCACCTTTTTTTTATTTTTTTCTTCTTTCATTCTTCTCTTCTTCTCTTCTTTTCTTCTCTTCTGGTGAATTGATGATTTTTTCACTCCTAACCTTTTGTCTTTATTCTCATCTCTTTCTCTTATTTTATTGTGTTCGTTAACTATGCCGAGGTGCAGTGAAATAATGTGACTTTCGTGTAGTTTTATTGTCAGTAAGAATCTTTGGAAAGATTTAAAGGATTCAACATAATAAGATCGTAAGATCTCCTAATCTCATGGACATTCCATCAGGGCAATTGAACGATTAAAAGTGATTCAAATTGATTGAAAATGCAATTGATCCAAAGATTAGTCGGATCATACAAGCATGCGTCTTCATGCAAGAATCATTATGTATTCATATTTACAGTGATTTAGGGATTTTCTGACTGACAAACTGAGTAAGTGAGTAAGACTCAGGTCACATCAAGTAAAACCACATCATCAGCGTGATTTCGCCTCGTGTTGGTCAGTTGAAGTACCAATGAACTGATGTGCTCAACCTCAATGGTGCACTTGAATAATGCAATTAGCCAGTTGAACAGGGTACAAGTCACCGTTAGGTATAAAGTAGACAAAGAAGAAGTGGCATACACTTTGTGAGCAGGAAATAAAAATCAGAGATAATGGAAAACATCTCATTGTTCCACTTGATCATTTGCTTATTTTTCATTTGCTCTTGACTCATTCACTCACTCACTTACTTGCTTCATGTTACTGAGCCATGTAGCATGTTGATTGTTTTTACCTCACAAGTTCAAGTGAATCCACTCTCCATCCGTTTTAACATTGAATGAATGAGTCAATTGTTATTTCTATTGAATGTAACGAAACAAAAGAAGGTAAAGATCTGCCAGGAGGAGAATCAAACAAACCCTGCCAGCAGTCAATCAAATAAAAAAAAACAACAACAACTATTCAATTGAAAAACTTTCTCCATCTTTCCAATAACAATTCAACCAATCATTACTTTGCATCAATGCAAATTCTTATGTTCAAGCATCACTTGTGTGTTCTTTATTGTTCTTTAGTATTTTTCACCAATTCAAAGGACAACTTTTGTCGGTCTAGCTGTTAGTAATTAGCTAATTAGTCCGTTTCGCGGTTAGACACACAATGATTTGCCTTCGATTGGTTCCTTATTGCCAAGTAAAATACCATACATTAACTTTATGACAATCATTAACCACAACACTAACACCGAAAGTAATTCACTGCGACGTTAATTGCCAACAATTCAATTTGAAAGAACTTAATTTGCTAAATATACTACTCTATCACATGCTGTTAAATTGTTAAATTGTTTCAAGTGTCATCAGTCATGTCAGTTGGAAAAATTTACAGCTTTAAAGTTAGCTTAAAGTATTAATGATTGTCACTTGTAACGACAGTGTACAAAAATAACACCTGAATGAAATGTCTCTTTTTTCTTCTTCTTGACAAATGAATAAGTGCAAAATTTTCAAGTGGAAAAGTGAAAGAGTAAAACTATCAAATGTCACATGTCAGTAATGATGTCAAAAGCCAACAGTGAACAGTGAAAAGTGAGTTAACATTGAACTGGCAGCATTAAGAGGAACCACTTTTCGGTAAACGGTGTCGATGATGACAAATAAATAATATAAGTGAAGATCAATGACATTCACTTGATAACAATTCATGAGGAAGTGAAGTTTGTATCAGATGAAGTGAAAATATTATCCTTTGCTCTTTCCATCTCTATCTATCACCTTTACCTGTTGCTTTCTTCCTGTTTCTTTTTTACATTCTCCATTCTATGAACGGATGAATGAATTGAACAATCAACAATCAACAAACAACAACCAACATACTGAACACCTGGAAGACAACTTGTAAATTGGTCCTTCTTCCTGACTGACTTTGACTGAGGAAATATTTTTTCTCTCACTTTTTATCTTCTTTTTACTTGTCTTGCTTGTATTGGTTGCTTCTTTTATCTTTTCGCGACAATTGATGCTTCATTGTCACAAACAAATACACACACACAGATGTTCACTCATTCGTTCAATGTAAATACATTGTCATCGACTTTGCTTGTAATTGAACCGATCAACCGCTGCGTCTTCAACTGTTAAAAGGTGTCTAATTAATACTTAATTGATTTATTTGTCACAGGGATCCTGAAACTTTACAAATTACTTCTTCACCCGAAGCTCCACTGCCAAAGATTCTTATCTACGGTCAAGATGGTAAAGAAGCCAATACAGTTCACATCGGTGACAAATTAACTTTCCGAATTCAAATTCCTGAAGCTACTCCTTATGGTATCTTCGCTCGATCTTGTGTCGCTATGGCCAAAGATGCTCGATCAACCTTTGAAATTGTTGATGAACACGGATGTCCCGTTGATAACTCAATTTTCCCTTCTTTCACTGAAAATGGAAATGCACTTGAATCTTCTTACGAAGCATTTAGATTCACCGAATCTTATGGAGTCATCTTCCAGTGTAACGTCAAATATTGCATCGGTAGATGCGAACCGGTAAGTCAAACAGTTCTTACAACAACAATTGATCATGAACATTTTGCGATCCTTTAAAATTTTCAATTCAAAATTAAACCTTACTAAAACTGTACTTGAGTTTATCTTTCGTGAATCATCCTGACACCCACACCTTTGAAATAACTTCTTGAAACTTTTTTTTCCTCTTTATTTTTCACTTAACTCATACTTACCATGTAATCTGTTCTTCATTATGTTGTAAATGTTTCCATGGTCAAATGAGCCTTTGATAAAATGTATACAAGTTGATTCTTCTCCCTTTCTGACAAAATGGATCCAGTTACCGGCCAAACCCAGGCAAAGTTTGCAAAGTTTAAAAAGTTTAAAAGAGCAACCTTTTAAAGGCATCCTTGATGGTTGATGGGCGAATCTCTAAAACTTTTCTATTCAAAAGATTCGCCTTCTTCTCTGATACTATTTTTTCTTCTATTATACTCTTTATTTCAATCTTTTCTTGCTTTTCAATTTTTCAATTGCTCATGGTACAGAGAAGATCCATCGCAGCTTTCAACTTGACTTTTTTTTCCATCCTGCCAAATTGACCTTCCAATCAAATGGTCAAAGTGTATTTTATCCATTCATTGAAGGTACTTTTACGTTAACTTTGAATTGAATGCACTACAAATTGTGAGGAAGCCTGATCATCATGAAAAATTCTATTCAACGGTCAACCGAGTATTCTGTGTGTCAGTGTTGCTTGTTTGACCAACATTGGCCAACAAGTGGGCCAGCTACTTAAATCATCTTTCCAATGAATAGGAAAAAAGAGATAAAATCATTTAACCGGCAAAGTGAAAAAGTTGCAGATGATATTTTGCCATTATTGTCATTATTGTCATTATTTGCCAGTTTGGTCTATCAGCCAATTACTTTTTCTTCCGTTTACAGTGAAACTCACCGTACACTGGTACATTGAGTGTCTCTTTCTTCGGCTCTTTTACTTTTGTCAAGTCATCAAGTATATTTCAACGATGAAAAGACTCAACGAGTTTCCTGAAAAACAGGCAAAAGACTCTTCATTGTTCTGCTTGTGCACTTTCGGAGTGTTTTTTCTCCTTCTTCACTTGACTGACTTTTTCTGGTCACAATTATCTTTATCCACTGTTTATCATCCGGTTTCTTTTTGCAAGAAAAACCTTGTGACATGTCAATTGAACAAAGGATCACTCAGTATCACTGAAACTTTTCAAATGTCCACTCAGACTTTGGCAACATCTGTGTCTGACCCTGACACAAGTTGGGTCAAGTTTGAAGAAAATAAGTTAAAGGAAAATCGGTGGTCTTTTTTTCACTGTCAAGAGTATCTTTTGCCGGCCATGGTGTGATTTTGTATCATTGTATCATTTTCATGAATCTTTGTCAGTCTGTAAAATATCACTTATTTGCCTCTCTCTCCTTGTGTGTCTACTTGCCTCTGCTTGGCACGAGGATGCTTTTTCTCTTCATCTACTGGCCGAGTCTCCCAGTGCACTTGATGGCCCATCCTTTGAGGAAATATCCTTTCTTTCGGTCTCTTTGACTCCCCCTCTTTTGCATCCTGTTCATCATTGTTGATGTCGGGACCAAAGTATCAATTACACTTGAAATGGTTCTCCTCTCCTCTCATGAGAAACACTCAAGATGGCCAAAGATGAAGCAAGCACATTTATAAAATGTTGTGAAGCGTCTCACTGACTGACATTAATATTATTTATCATATTTATCATATTTATATTGCACTTATCTTAAAATCTTTATCCTAATCTTTGTCTTGATTGTCTTCATTGTCTTCATTGTCATTCAGGTTGTCTGCGGCGTTGGGCGTGAAAATATTGAATCATGGGGACGTAAAAAGCGAAATGTTCATACATATGAAACTGACAATGAAATGTTACTTAGTCGTGAAATTTTGGTTTTCGACTTCAATGATCCAGCTGAATCATCTAAATCAACTAATGACATTGCTGAAATGGACGAATCTATGGTCAAAGCTAAATTTGAAACACTCGACCGTTGTGGATCACGAAGCACAGTTGTTGCTTTGTCCGTTATTTCAGCACTTTTGGTTGTTATTTATGTTTGTACTGTTGCATATTTTACCGCAACAAGAAAAACGCCAGTTCTTCACTCTAAAGGGCAATTCCGTTAAACAATCGCCAGTTCAAAAAGCAACCATCAACAATTTGACAATGAACTTACGGCGTGTCAAGGCCATCAACAATGACATCGGCAACAATCAACTCATTTGAATGGACATTTTGTCCTGTTTATTCCCTCCGACTTAATTTACTTTCTTCTTCTCCATCTTCATCTTTTCTTCCTTCTTCAACTTGGTTACTGTCATCCTGGTGTCCTGTTGGTTCCATTTCCACTTCCAGGCAGCTAAACACGTGCATGAGGTGTATGTCAAGTGTGACACCGGATGAAGGCGACTTTGTGACCTCGAAACACATGGTACAACACTCAAATCGAACAAAACAAAAAACAAAAAAAGTTTAAAATGTCCTGAAATCATTTGCGATAAATCCAATTCATATCCAGTAGTCATCCGTCGAGTCGAAAATTCAACACAAATCATCTGACAAATTTGAAAAATTGACGAAAAAACCTTGTACCTTGACGCACGTGATTATCATTTGTTCACTTGGTTACAAGAATCTTTTTTTTTCCTTTTTTTTGTATCTTTTTGTCTCTTTTTTTTCTCTCCTTGTTCTCTCTCATTCGCATTATTTGGTATCAAGTTGACAGTTTTACCCATCGATTAATGATTATGACTTGTTTGGACATTTCAATACTTGAACATGTCAACAAAGAGAAAAACACAAGAATAATCATCTAAACCGAAAACAACTTCCTTGACAACCTTCATTAAACACTGGAAGTTGCAATAGTTTCCAGGACAGTGAAATGGTATCTTCATTTCAAACAAAATTTGTCTCAGGTCACATGTGATATAATGCGAACTTCGTGTAACACAAATGTCAACACCAGGACCAAATTTCATTGGCAACGAATATTTTTTTCTTCTTCTTTTCAATTTTTTCAATCATTCAATCATTCAATCATAATGTTTCCCTTTGATCCTGTTACTTCCTCAATTCTTCGTCCATTTTTTTTATAATTTTTCATATTTATTGATAAGTTTTCCTTCTGTTTTATTTATTACTATTTATTAACTATTTATTGACATTCATCTTTCAATCTTTTAATTAATTTACTATTTGTCAAAAGACAATTTGCACTTTTTACAGTAAAAGAAAACAAATTGTTCTGCACACAGCTCAGCTAGTAACCATTGATAATTCGACCCTTGATTCATCATCATGATTTTTATTCTAAACTTGTATCGATTTGTTTTTTCATAATTACTCATCCAATACAATACATACATGATAAACACCATGACAATAAACAACATAAACAACATGATCATCGATGACTCACTCAAGTACTTTTAAGTTGTTACAGTACTTGAGTCCAGTCGAATTTGTTTGTTTTTACATCAGAATTTACCATTTACAACAAAGGACAACATTTTCGTTGTAATAGATTACAAATAAACCAACATCAAATTTAAATTTCAACATAAAATGTTAGTGTTGTACTTTGTTGTCTTTGTTCTTCCTCGCATTGCTCACAAAACTCGAATTAGTCTAATTGTTGTTTGATGGTTGACACTTGTTAAGCATTTTCTCACACAACAGGTCAATTTAATGTGAATATTTAACTTAATCATTATCTTCTCAGTATTAAGGGTTCCTTAGGCTACATTTTTCTGTTTCACTCAGACTCAATATACATATTTTGTACCATTTCAACTTGAGTCAGGGTCAAAGCGAGTCAAGTGGCGATTATCATCAACCATATTCATTTGAAAGTCGGTTGTTAATTGTCAATTCCAAGTCGACTCAGCCTTCCATGTAATTCACACACTTAAGCCCTCGACAAGGAAGATGGTACGAGAGTCAGTCTTATAATTTGGTTATTAAGGAGATTTTAAACAGGTGGCATGAAATTTTATATTTCCTCCGTTAAAATTTAAACAAATAACTGTAGCTTTGTTAATTGTAGTCTCCTGCTAATGTAAAACTGGACACAAGATTCGTCCAAATTGTCATTGAACAGACAAATGTTACCAATTGACCTTGATGAATTACTCAAAGGTGACTTCCTCAAAGTGTTCAGCTTACTCACTTTTCTCGAGGCTGACAAGTATACATTGTGTAAGCATTAAGAGAAGCATTGAAAGATGCCTTTGTTTATATTATTAATACACTCTCTCAATTACAATCAGTCGTGATACAACTCACCCCAAATCCTTGGCCCTCGTTCAACCTGATCTGCCCTGAAAGTCTGCAAGTGATGTTTAACCTGTGATTCATCATTCAAACTCCATCAAGGCACATGATGTTAGGTTAAACGAGGCAATGAAGCGCATTTTAATTTACAACAAGGCTAATTCTGTTCTGGCCTTTGATAATAATTGGCCTTTGGGCTGACTTGTGTGAGTGGATACGGTGAGTGTTGTCTCTCAATTGACATTTGCCTGGGCGAAGTTGATGACACGCGATGCTATCAAGCAGACTAATCAAGTGCAGGTTGTTTCCGTCTTTAGGATGAAAAGATGATGGAGATGATGAAGGAGATGAAGTAGATGTTTTGTATTGTTGACGGTCAATTGAGTTGTTGATTGACCAGTGCTTTTCCAAATGACCTGTTGCATGAGTTATCGAGTGATGGAAAGGCAAACTTTGTTGGTGTAAGATGTCTTTACAAAGTTATTGTAAACAGTGTTGTAGATGATGAAAGAAGAAATATTACCCAGTGAAAAATGACAAATGGTACTGAGTGAGGTCCTTCTCCATCCTTCTCTTTCCTTCTCCATCCTCCTTTTTTCTCCATCCTTGTACGTTAAAGCATCATTTCCTCTCCCAATTTTAATGAAAGGAAGTGCAAGTTGATAGAAAGATTCAAAAGTACAAAAATACAGAAATACAAAGATACAAAGAAAGTCTGACCCTTCAATTCAATGTAATTCACGAGGATGAAAGCACAATCAAAAGAACAGGAAGCCGTTTCTCTATTTCTTTTTTTCTTTATTCTTTTTTTCTTTTCTCATCTCTTCTTCTCTTCTTCTCTTCTTCTCTTGCAAAGTCTGACAGTCGCGTCAACATCATCAGCTACAGTACAATTTGCTACTTCAATTGAATTGATTCAACATGTCTACTTAACAAGCATTAAACTCACCAACGATGAACAAAGTAGCCTCGTCAACTCGCCAACTTTGGACATGCCAAACTGACACATGGTCAATAGAACATGCACCAATGGAAAGTCAATTTAATTGTGAAGAATGAACTGTTTTTCACAATCTTCAGGTAGTCTAGACAAATTGACACAATTAGTTAACTGTTAAATGAAGTCGAAAAAAAATTAAAAAATTAGGGTAGATTATTAATAGTCGCGAGGCCAGCTGATTGTACTGAAGGATGTTGTGAATTTATCGCCCTATGATAAATGTTACATTTAATACGTCACCAGTCAGATGATGAGAGGATGAAGGTAAGTAAGATGACAGATTTCTTTTGCAACAAAGTCAGATCAATCTCAACCTCCACGTGGGACTGAGAGAGCGTGTCAAGTGTTTGTCCTTTGTGTCTTTTGTAAGGTGACTTGTTGACACTAACGTAAGCAGCTGAATTGATCTCCATGACACGTTTGACCGCCACTGGGGCGAATGAATCGACTCCACTTTTACCATTATCTTCGGATTCACCTCAATCTCACTGACCGGTCAAAACTTTATGCCACATATCCTATCAACCAAGCATACACCTGGTCCAATCATCAAGCACTCAATCGTAATTCTATTTCATCCATTTCATCCATTTCATCTACAGCTGTCTTGCCTCCCGTATTGACACTTGTAATTGCACGTGATTCTGTTTCATCCGCTTCATCGATATTTGCAACTTCACCAGTTACTTCAAATCGAGTTTCGAGAAAAGGCCAATTGGCGTAAATCATGTGGGTTTATCTTTCTCATTCAATCAACCGTTATTTTAGAACTGGTTTCACTAATTTTTTATGTAACTTTGTTTTTGTATTCATTTGATAATGATTTCGACGGTAAAACCATCAATGCAATTGCCCTTTCTTCTTACATCTTAATTGTCATGGTTTACTCTCTCTACAGTTTACAATCTGATTTTCCCATTCCACTCAAAATACTAGGTTCAATTGTTAAATTGTTCACTCTTCTCTGTTTTTTGCATTTTCTCTTGAACATGTCATTCTTCTTCCGGCTTTTTTCTTTTATTTCTTTCAACTATTCTCGGCATTTGCTTACACTTTTTGCTTATTTGACTGAATTTATGTTTTTCCATCATAATTTACCGTCATCTCTCAAACCCTTTTACTTACCCTTTATTCTCACAATAGAGTAATATTAAATAAATGGTTTTTTCATGTATTCTTCATCCTGTGACCAATCTGATTTATTGTCCCATCGATGTGATCCTGTTCGATCCTGTTCGAGTGATTGGATTACAAAAGCATCCGACTGTACATTCGACGAATAGATTACAGATGTTCATCTAAATGGTAATCCAAATAGGAATAGATTACTGGAGATACACCACAGTCTTACATCTTATTCATATTAAAACATAATTTTTAATAACTTTTAATATCAACTTTGTGATGCAATTGAAATTTCATTGTAAAGTAAGATTGTTGTTAACATTCATCTAATTACTGGATTCATTAATCGAACCTATTCGTTTTCAAAGTTATTTTTGTCAAGTTTTATATTTTTTTGCTGAAATGTTTCTCAAGTTTGTCAATCATTGCAATGGTGTTGGGTGTGAGTCGACCATATTGAAAGCAATTCCCATCTTTCCGAATCTTCCTGTTCTACCGATTCGATGTAGGTAAGTTTCATAATCGATTTCACGATTTCTAGGATGAGTGGGTAAATCATAATTAATGACAACGGAAACACCAGATACATCAATACCCCGAGCAAGAAGATTTGTTGCAATGACGACTCGTTGATTGCCATCTCTAAATTTGGTGAGCATTTCACTTCTCTGTTCAACTGTCAGGTCACCGGAAATGAGACCAACGGCGAATCCATCTTTGGTCAGTCGTTCATATAACTTATGGGCAGCTTTTTTGGTATCAACAAATTATGAACGATTGACCAAATTCAACTGTACCGAAGATGTTGTACAGTGAATCATATTTGATTTCTTCGTTCGGACAGTCAATATAATATTGTCGAACATTGTCGAGTGTTTCTTCTTCCTTCTTCAATCTAATGATAATTGGATTTCGTGGAACAATCAGTTCTGCAAACTTCATCACATCGTCAGAATAAGTTGCTGAAAATAAAAGAGTTTGACATATTGTTTGATTTAGATGTTTTTGAATGCGTATGCTGATTGTCCGATAACCTTGAGTATCGATCATAACATCGGCTTCGTCTAGGACAAAGACTTTAATTTTGTTTATGTCAAAAAATTTGTATCTCAAAGTCCAGTCTAAAATTTTTCCCGGGTGTACCGAAAATTACATGAGCGGTAATTTTGTGACCTCTCGGAAGACTGACTCCTCGAACAGCCGATTCGAATGTAATGTCTGTCATGTGTTTGGCCATTTGTTCAGCTACTTTGCGAGTTTGCATGGCTAGTTCATACGTCGGTGAGAGTATGACAACTTGAGGATGATTTGACTTCAAATTGACCCTGCTGAGGGCGGCTAATAAGAAAGCGGCTGTTTTTCCGGTTCCTGACTGTGATTGGGCAATCAGATTCTGTGGAGGTTCTGCCATTAAAAGAGGAAGTGCAGTTTCTTGTATTCGTGATGGTTTGACAAAACCCATCTCGTAAATTCCATTAAGAAGACTCTTGGGTATTTTCAATTCTTCGAACGATTTGGCTGAATACAAAGGACTGCTTTCATCGGTTCTTGAAAGCTCGACTTGAGCCTGTGAATGTAAAGTGTTGAGGAGAAACTTTCTAAAAATCGAGTACTCGGCCAATGCTGAATTGGATTCATTTTGATCGCCATTTGTGTCCACTTGTTCTGTTGAGGCAGCGGTCTGTGGTTCTTGCATCTATTCAAGGAAAAACAGCAGGAACATCAACATGATTAATTGAAAGCATTTGAAAAGGGCTGACTGGACATTGGGTGCGATGATCTAGGACAAAATCTCATAGAGAAAACATCCTTACTTTGAGTTTTGGGCGTGAAATTCGACAACCAAGAAGTCTGGTAATTGATGGAAAGGCCAGAAGAAAAGGTGAAAGAAGAGAAATACACCTCGTCGACGTTTACCAGATAAAATTCTTCATGGGTGTGATGAGTTACGGTGAATCTCAATGTCAGCACAACCATAAACTCACTCGTTTACCCTAGAAGTGACCTTGTACTCTGATGGCAAACTCATTACTGAGTCTGGCTTTAAAGTAGACTCATCGATCACATTAGATAACGAAATAATATTTTAAATAACTGATCAAACTTAAAAAGATGGATCCAATCAGTCATGTCTGTTCGAAGATAACTGCAGTCTTGTTGTTACATTTTTAAATTTGTTACTGAAAATTCGTGATTTGATAGTGATTCTTGTTGATATTGCTGTTGTTGTCGTTGTTGTTGTTGTTTCTGCTGCCATTTCTTGGAATAACTTTATTCATAATTGTAATCGACATGTGCCACGTTTCTACTTCACTCAATTAATTTAACCGAGAAAATTGAGATCATTGCTTGGTAACCGAATCATGAGGTCGATTAATTCGATTCATTTTGACGAGAAGATGAAAGATATGATTTACTTATGCTCACGAAAATGAACATTTTTTTGAGTTAATCTAATTTGATGATTATTCAAGGACAGATCAATTGAAAGGACAACAATTTGAGGAATTAAAGGTATCCGAAACTAAGGATGAAAATAAAAGTTTTTCTACGACACGTCATCGAAAAAAGAAACTGATTGATCACAAGAGACAGAATATAAAATTCTACTAGAGTCAGACAAAATTGAGCTTTGGGCAATTGAATATTTAATCGTTCAAACGATACTTCTTAGGATACAAATTACACTAGAGTAAACCATGAGTCATACTGAATTGTTACAATGGCCAATTATTTTTCTCCGAATTAATCTCAATAGGCAAGAAAAATTATTGTGAACCACTAGAAGTAGGGATAATCAAATGATTTATTTTGATTTCCAAGGGAGGGAAAAATCTTTCGCAGGCAATCGAGGGATCGGATGACCGAACGCAGTTATGGGTAGTTTTTCACAAACTTCGATAACTTCGGCTGTTTGAACAAAAGATTAAGAAGCAATATTAATGACTGTTAAAAAAATTTGATGCAAGTATAACTCACCTTCCATTGGATCGGGATAAAAAGAAACGAATTCGGTGTCCAAATTACTTTTACCGTCGGCGAGAGGTACATTTTTATCGGGATTAATGAAAGCACAATTTGAGTAGTAACGACCTTGTTTCAATTTTTCATTGTGCTTTTGCTCTCTGAGACGTTGAATATCCCACCTGAAAGGAGAGTAAAAGAGGAAAGGATTAATAAGTATTTTGAGAGTAATTGAAATTTTCTATTGAATGTACCTTTTTCTTCTTCGCTCGTCCAACTCCAACTTGTTATGTCGTTTGAGAAATACTTCATCTTCGAGTGGCTCGATATCATCAAAGGAAGATGATGGTGCGAAATTGATTATTCTCCAGGAAGGGGAACTTCAATACTTGAAATTTCATCAACTATGGATACTTTGGTTGAGTCATTCGTTCCATTGGGGGTGACATGATTATTACAACTTATGTTTGAATTATTATCGAAATGTGATTCGATACATTCAGAAGATTCCACAGATTTACTTTTACTTTTGACCGTGCTTGATTTACCATTAAAAACAGTTCCATTCAAACCATTCTGTTTAAGCATAGTTGTTGTATCCGTGCGAACAAGAACACCGGCTTGAATGCTCAATTTAGATCGACGTGCCAATGATGCAGCTTCATAAGTAGGATCGCGCATTTGAACCACTTCGTATGCTTCATCCGTGGTTAAAAAGTCTTTCATGATGGGCAATTTTCGTTTTAAAGGAACCACTCCACTTGGTGGTAGTGGTGTTGTTGTGTTTGATGATGAATTGCCACCGACACCGATACCACTCGGTATAGATGAAGAAGAATCACAAGATAAATCTAAACCATCAGACAGAGAATTGGTCGATGTTGTGCTACCTTTGCAATTAACAGTAGTGACAAAAGTTCGATTCTTCTTTTTAGGAGACTCAGATGACACATCTGGACCAAAGGATGTAGAGACAGATCTTTTCTTCTTAGAAGATGTTTTGACCATCCGACTTAATTGAAGAGATGGATAATGATGCTGAGTTATTTTTGACTTTGCTCTTTTTACCTTTGAGCAGGTTGGATACATTGGATAAAACATTCAAAACCACTAGAATCACCATTTTGAATGGTTGAATTCTTGTTACCATCAATTGATTCACCAGTCACTGATGAGCCTGAAACGACTGTTTGTTTTGATTCAGCAAAAGATAAAAGTTTTTTTGATAAAAACTTTACTTTTTTGTCGAGTTTTTCATTACGGTTGACTATTGCTTCTCGATCTTGTTTAAGAGCTAACAATTGTCGATCTTTTTTTGAATTTGTTCTTTTTGAAATTCAATCAAATCGAAATGTGAAAGAATAATTTCTTGAAGATATTTAATCTGTTCACTTTCTTCAGAGTATGATGAACAATTACAATTATTTGTACTTGCAGTTGGAAATGATGTGTAGGCATAATCGAGATGGTCAGGATTACTCTGTGGTCGGTTATGAGAGGAAGAATGGTGGCTGGGATGAGAGGATTTAAGAGGGTGACATTATTGACATGAATGAATCGCAACACCAACAGTTCCCAGGACACTGGTAGAATTACTTAAGCCACCAGAATGGACTTGAATAGGGTAAAACTTTCCTGTAAACCTTCGTGCATGGCATATGGTCATGAAATGCCGCATGTAAATTAACACGTGACAGTAAAGATGGGTCAAATAAACCACCACCAGTCAATTCGAGGAGAGAAGGATCAACACTAGAGCTATAAGGATGTAATGTATGATCATTAACTGACGAATTGGAATCGCTTGCTGACGATTTGTTAGCGGTTGAATTCAACATGGGATTCACACTAAGTTGGTGATCACTTTTTTGAACACTTGAAGATGATTCAGTGAGAAATCGATCGGCCCTAGTACATAGACTTGTGCTCGAACGATGATTAGAGACTCTCGAACTAACTCCAGCAATAACATCATCATCATCTTCATGGTCAATCTCTTCAATGCAACTATTAGACTCATCGACATTATCTTCAGGTGGAGGTGAAATCATATGATCATCACCTTCAGAATCCAAAAATACAATTTCAGTTACTGCACTATGACAAATATTTTTAGTGTTTCTTGATCCATTAGAATAATTAATTTTGGATGCTGAATTGCGATTGGTGATGATCATAGGGTTGTCAATTGTTAAGTTGTTATTGGATTTACTTAAGGAATTGACCAAAGAACTTTTAGTCAGATGAGTTGTTGACCCAACCAATGAGTCATTTTTAAATGAACCGAGCAAATTAGTAACTGCAATGCACGGTCCATTCGAATTTGTTGAAGATAAACTCGATGGGCCAAGTGAATTGGATGAAGATGAGGGAGAAGATGGTGAGGATGAATTCGCACCAACTTGACATTTACCTACAGTGGCACTAATGGATTTATTATTGACATGGTTGGTCAAATTAGTAAAATGTGTTGGTAAATGTAAACTCGAATGATGTAGATGACCATTGTTTAGTCCCATAATTTGCTTGCTTCAAACTGATGACAGTTTCATTCATAGCTGGGAGTAATCAATAATATAAGTCACAGATTGAAAATTTATACTTGAATCGTCACCTAGACTATAATTCAATCTAAATTAGTTAAATTTAATCATTAGCGATGCTGTCAATAGGTAAATTGGTCAATTATGATGATATAAGTATTGTGGCTGTTCCTTTGTTTACACTCTACAGGTTACTATAAATGATGAAAGATTTGCCTTGATGATACATAAATAGATTGATTATCGGGATTTTCAATTAATAAAAATGTTTATTTGATGAATTGATGTAAAAGTAAAAAGGTTGAATTGGTAAAAAATAAAATCGTGGATTGTGATGAAGAAATAAGCGGTTTTTTTGACCAGCCTTTCAAGGGACTTGACAAACAAAGCCACTCGACTGAGGCGATTGTAGCGACACCTGTGAAGAATTTATGCGTGGGCGCCAAACTCAACTGATACGCCTCTGACATTGCAAAAAAAACTCGATCAACTTGAATTAACTTGTTTTCTTTTGTTTATTCTTTTTCCGGACAAGATTAATTATAACACACTTGGCCACATCATCATCATCATCAGCAGCAGCAATCATTCAACCAAGGTAAATACAGCATCAGCGGTTGCGTCGGTTATTTTTTTCATGAATTCCAGATTTTCCGGTGTCAAGAGTCTCTTGTCATCACAAAATTCATGGTAACAAGCTCTCATGTTACCTCTGTAGGCACCCATGTCAGTGATGAGGACAGCAGAAAGGTAGTCTGCATAGTCTTTAGCCCGATGAGTCCAGAAGGAAGCGTGATCAGAGTTGAAGAAGGCTCTGTACCTGACTGTTGACAGTAGAAGTGGATCTCTTGGAATTGCTGGGTCAAAGGAATACAGTTTCGGTTGAGACTGGTTGGACTTGGCTGCTTCATCTACCACCCTTTGCCAAGATTCGTGGAAAGCGTGATTAAGTGGCCAGTCGAGGACTTTTCGTGACCAGATGGATACAAAGTCACCTCTGTTGCCGTTCAACTGGAGCCACAGAGCTGACTCTGGAACCGCCACTACCATGTCCAAGGGCAATATTTGTGAATTTGAAGCTGAATCATAATTCATAATCATTTCAAGGATATAAGCTCCAGCGAACTTGGCTCTTTTAGCCACTAGTTCATGAGGAATCAAGTAATTATTAACAAATGCCAGACTTCCGAGAATTCCTTTTT
This sequence comes from Hemileia vastatrix, assembly GCA_030280995.1. Classification (NCBI taxonomy): domain Eukaryota; kingdom Fungi; phylum Basidiomycota; class Pucciniomycetes; order Pucciniales; family Zaghouaniaceae; genus Hemileia; species Hemileia vastatrix. The sequence continues at coordinate 63,689 of JASXTE010000023.1, forward strand.
CTTCCAAATCGAAAGCTACCAAAAAGACAGTTTTAGACATTTTACCCATGTAAGGTGATAAAATTCGAGCAATTTCCAACATGGAAACAACACCTGAACCATTGTCATCAACTCCAGGTGTACTGGCATCACTGTCATAGTGAGCACCAACCAAGACAATTTCATCACCTGGTTTACCTCGATTCTTGCCTGGAATTACACCGACAATGTTTATTCCTTTAATAGTTTTACCAGTTGATGTTGTGGCAAAAAATTCTTGAGATGTTGTTTCCAGAGTGTAATGAGATAATCGATCGATGATCCCTTGACGTGATTTGCTTTTGAGATCAGGGTCGACATCGTCACTTCTTTTGTGAAGGAAAAGATCATTGAATATTTTTGTCATCATCTCGATATTAGCACCAGAGGAAGCCAGAGGTCTAGATCGTGGATCTCGATTTATCAAGGTGTGGAGGATTGAGGAGTTTTCAGTGTGATTGTTACCATACAAACAAGGATGACTTCTCATGGTATAATTGATTATTCGAGAATAAGTGTAATCTTTTACATTTTCTTCGATGGGCGGCAAAGTGGATGAATTTACTGCTTGATCGACAGAAGGTGCAGAATTAAGTATTTTACCTTGGTTTACAATATTGCTCCATATTGCATTCAATTCAGGTCGAAACATAGAGTCAACTCGAGGATCACAGAGTGAATAATGTTGACCACAGATCGATTTTGTCGCATCGTTGAGTCCATCAGAGTCAGTTGATACATGTGTCCAAAGTAAAGAAACAAAAAGTATAAGAAGAGACTCACTGTTCATGGTTGCACCGCACAAAGAGACTGACGAAGTAAGAAGATGTGTCAAGATGTGCTTCTTGAGCTCTGGGATGACCAGAGATTGTTGAGAAGGCCAGGAGTGGAATAAAAAGTGTGTCTTGAAGAATCAAGAGTGAAAGTGAAAAGAAGGATGCCCAGAGACCCAATGAAATAAGTCGAATAATCCGAATGAGCGAATGAGAGAGCAAAGAAGAGGTCATTGTACCAATGGGTTGATGAGAAGACAAACTGGTTACCACCAAAGTGCCATAGAAAAATTTTAACTTGCCATGGAAGGTCAAAAGCATTAATTATTTAACAAAAGTGAATTCTACTCGACTATCCATAAATTACTCTGCTGGTTTACATTTCACCACCACCACGTTGATTTAGTAAATAATTCTCCAATTCACTCAATTGAGTGGACTTGTTTGAGCCGCCAGACATTTTTAACTGACTTCACATCAAATGAAAAATTAATTCCATCGCCCAAGGAATAAAAAAATAGTAGATAACAAAATAACCAATATTTCACCAACTTTATTCATTGCGAATGGCACAATCAGTATTCACAACACGAACTCCAACATAGAATCTTCATGATTGTGAATCTATTGGACTCAGATTGATTTGATTGCATGTTACATTGGGAAAGACTTTGATTGGACTTTTTTACGATTCCTTTGGAAATTAAAATAGATTACCTTGAAACTGAAAGTACGGAAACACGTTCGAATCTTGGTGAGTGGGTGGTTAGAGAGCACATTCACTTTCTCTTGTTCTTTCTTTCTTTCTTTCTTTCTTCCTTTCTTCTTCTTTTCTATCTTTTGTCGTGACTGGTTTTTATTGTGGGTTAAAAGTACCACAGAAAACAATGCTGCATGGCAACATCTAATGTGATGCAAAATGAGATTGTTCGTTTCGTAGAAAAATATTCTCATCACTCGTTGCATTTCATCTTGAGTCTACAAGTCTCTCTAAATCACAATCTCTCCACAAGACTGGTAACCTTCACCCAGCGAGGTCACTGTCTCAAGGAGCTGCCTTCAATATCAAAATCCAGTCGGGCCACTCATGGTACACGGTAAACCACGGGCCAATCGATGAACCTGAATTCATCTTTCCAGCCGCTGGATTTCTTTCTCTTACAATCTTTGGCTTTTGCTTTAATTTAAATTTCCCGAATCATATAAGATAGTTACCATGCTTAATCAGCATACAGTGGCGTCAATACTCACGGGTAGATCAAATTTCTTCAATAGATAAATCAATGTTCAACTAAACATGGACTTGTACAGATTATGGGAAACTACTAATTGTATAACAGTCGAAATCAGATTCGTTTACTTCTTTTATTTTCATCGTAAAGTAATTCGAGATACACAAGATTGCAGTTGAATGATGACTAATCAATAAGAGTCTTTGGATTTATAAAAAATCATCTTGACTCATCCATGTTACAGGTCACGCAATTTTCCACGTCCAAAGAGAAATTCTAAAATACGATCCACCAAAAACACCGCTACCATGTCAAATGCCAAAAATGACAAAATTGTAAGTTGAAACTAAAGTGAAATACAGAGATTGAAAATATAAAAAGATGAAAGGTGAATCAAGTTGAATTATTCGACTATTTAATTTTTCAAAGCACTAGAAGCATTTGTATGGAGGACAAGTGTTATAGATGAAATCAAATCAAATACTTACATCGCTAGGGAATGGTACGATTGAAAATTGTTGACACAGATTAGGTGAAATCCCCGTCACTAAAACCAAGACTGCGGTGATGGATGAAGTAACAGACCAGAGGATTGGCTTGTTTTCAACCAAACTTTCCATGAAAGGATGTCCCTGTGGATGGAAAAATATAATACTCAGCAAATTGATCCTTGTATGCAAATTAATTTCAAAGTAAATTACCTTATAGTTGACGGCAAAAGTCGACACTTGTAGGGCCACTGAGATCACATAGACAGTTGAGTTGAGAAGAGACGGTTTGAATTCAGCTTCCAAATCAACAAATTCCGGTTTGGGTGGTGAACGTAAGTTGGCTTCTTTAACGAGGTATATCAAAGAACAAAAATGCACAGCAAATTGACAAATGACAGTGAGAATGGTATAAGTGTTGAATATGTTCGGAAGTGGACGGACGGGAGAAAGTTCTTTCAGAGGTTTAGATCTTGAAATGAAGAGGAAACAACCAGCAAGAAGAAGTGCTTGTAGAGTTGCTTGGCCATCAGAAAATTTAATTCCATCCAAGTACAAAACTGACTGAGAATAGGCAAGAATAAGGGCATTCAATGCCAAAATTTTAAACATTTGCAATGTTGTGACCAGAGTACATCGGCCTTGTTTTATGATATGACAAACGCATTGAATTGATGATAGTTTGGATGTAAAGGGTGCAGCAATCGATGCATCACCTAATTTAACTATTTTCTGTTCTTCCATTTCATCAAGCATCTTCTGCAATTGTTCTTTAGTTGCACGCATACGTTCTTCATTAGTAAGTGGTCGAGCAACATTTGCATTGGCAGTAGCAAGGTTGCGATTTCGATTTCTCATGTTAGCATTAGAATTATGTGCTTGTCGGTGACGAGGACCTGAAGTCTCAGGAACAGGCAGATCGCCTTGTCCTTGTAGAATAGACGCATTAGCCCTTTGACGAGCAGTTTTAAGAATAGCTTTAGTATCAACAGGGGTTGGAGGTGTGAGAGGTGCATTGGAAATCAAGGCAACACCAACTTGAGCATGTTTAAGTGCACCAACATCATTTGTGCCGTCACCGCACATCAGTGTGACGAAACCATTTGAACTGAGGGATGTGATGACATATTCTTTTTGTTTGGGAGCCACTCGAGCAAACACTTTGACGAATATAAGAATCTTGTTGAAAAATGATTCATCTTTCTCGATGAGATAATTTATCCCATCACCTGTCAAGCACAAATTATATTCTTGGGTGAATTTTTTAAAGTTTTCAGGATATAGGGGTAACTTTTTGCTTTCATCAATTGAAACCCAGTTCCAAGTTTGTGAAGAAATTTTCTTTTTAGATATTTCATCTGAATCTGGTTCGCTGGTGGAGGAAATACTCAAATCTTGGTCAGTCTTCTCTTGGGTGAGGATGAGAACATCTTTGTTAGTGAAATGTAGTTCTTTTGCCACATGGCAAGCAGTCAAAGGTGAGTCACCGGTGATCATCATGACTCGGTGACTTGAAGTGGTGATTTCTTTGATGGCAGCTTTAGAATCAGGTTTGAGAGGGCAGGAGATAACCAAAAATCCAGCAAATGTGAGTTGTGATTCGATATCTTCTCTTGTAAGATCTCGCACTTGCTGGTGAGTGAGATTTCCCAAAGTTTTTCTTCCTAGAGCGAGAACTCGAGCACCTTTACGACTGATGTTGATGAAAGTTGTATCATAATCATCAGGCACAGTAACAAACATAGATTTAAGTGTTTCAGGGGCACCTTTAACACATGAAATATATATTGTTTCCGTGGAAGAAATTGATAGATCTTGATAACCAGCAATGACGGACATTCTTTTGAGAGCAGAGGAAAAGTTAAATCGTTGAAATATTTTCATACCGTTAAGTCCATGTTTGCCTTTCTTGTTAGGAACAACTGATCCACCACTAGTCAAATTCCATTCAATAGAGTCAAGAGCTGATTTTTCCAAAGGATCTCCCACAAGTTCATTTTCCAGTTGAACAAGAGAATGACAAGATGCCAAAACCTGAATAGTGTCACTTGGAGCTTCAGCTGTAGGAATAATAGTAATTTTTTTGTTTGCTGATGCAGATTCGTTAACTTCATTATCACTTGAGGGTAGACCAGCGACTCCTTCGATGACTAAATTATCAGAGGTGAGAGTACCAGTTTTGTCGAAGCAGCATATTTCAACTTTGCCGGCGAAGGGAATTCTAAATGGTTCAGTGCAATATATGTACAATTTGGTTAAAGCAAGCAAACTTGTATTCACGGCCAAGGATAATTCAATTGGCAATTCAGGTGGAACAACGGATGTCAGTATCAATGTGCACTCGAGGAAGAGTTTCCATCGATTTCTTCGAGGATCTTTTGTACCTTCTATCCACACATAAGATGATGCTGCAATGGCGAATACAAGGAGGAATAGAATATAACAAAATGTCTCAAAATTATTTTCTGTTACTCTTTTCACCCCATACATAATAGTTCGAAGTAATTTTCCTTGTGATGTATTGAACCCTGTTCTAAGAACATACACAACACATCCATTGTCAGCTGCTCTGAGACCATTAGAAGTTTTTGACGGTGGTGTATGTTGAATGACTTTTGTACCGGCAAATAAAACATGTAACCTTCCATCAGATTCAATATCAAATCGACGATTAGGTTCGGTTATTACTTCGATGGATTCTTTCATTTGAGGGACAGATTCACCGGTCAACATGGATTCATCAACAATGAGAGAACCACGAAGGAGCAATAAATCACATGGTACCATTGAAGATTCTTCATTGGTTCGTAATATAGAAATTATATCACCAGGAACTAATTGATCTGACATGATTGGTCGCCATTTTCGATTACGATAGACTTGCAATTGACGTGGTTTAGTACCCATTTTCCTGATCTCTGACATATTTCGCAATTGTTGCTGAACAAGCATAAATTCGAACATTATCAGCATCATCAAAGTGAATAAAGAATAATACCAAAAATCTTCTAAACACCATAGACCGACACAAAATACTTGGAATACGAAAAATGGAGCGGTAGCTCGTTCTACCATCAATTCTGATGTAGATGGTATTTCCATGTCAAGAATATTTTTACCATATTTCCTTTCAATAAGTAGGATATCTGGTTCTTCATAGCCTTTCCATTCGGTGTAGTGACGAATTTGATGATCAAGAGGAAATTGAACCAATTTGAATGTCTGACTTTTGAAGTCGTAGCTGTATTTAGTTTTTTGAAAAATAAACCATATTGTTTCATCTTCACATTGTGTTGCTGGTGAATGTCTTAATCTAATTAATTCACTTGATCCATTGTTTGGTGTTGGTACTACTTTGACGAACATGGCAGCTTCAGGATGAATGACACGATTATAAGCTAAAAAGCAGTTTACATGAACTGACCACAGGCAAAATAAATATGCCAATATTTGAAGTACCACTGCGATAGCGACCATTATGAACCATATTTCTTGGTTTTCATCTATGTGAGAAAATGATGCGAACCATGAATAGAGCAAACTTGCGTATGCAACGATAAAAGGACCCATATATCCATGTAGCAATAGGCTACGTGGATTATAACATGTAACAGACTGTACCAGTTCATCAACTGAGTCCTTTTGTGGAGCCATGAGAATATCTGGTACAGTTAAAGATGATTCAGTTTATCGTATTGATGTCCAGAAAGTACAAATTTGTGCTAAAGTAATAAATACAATTTGCCTGCACACACAGACCGACTGACACAGTCACACAGGGAAATCAGATGACGAATTTTCCGACGACCGGTTGTAACCGCATTCGACATGAACAACCGAATGATCACTTAACTATGATTAAACTACAAACAGAGAAAGGAAAAAAAAGAAGAAAACTTTTATCTTTTGTCTTTTTTATCCTTCATTGATTGTTAAAACATGTTTACGAGTAAAATTTATAGTTATTTTTAGTCTTTTCTGCTTGACCAATTCACCCACAGTTTCAGTTGTTTGTGTTGTTCACGTTGACTTTTCAAGTGAAGCATTTTCCTACGTTTGACTTGACAAAGTTTTGAACTATGCTTTTCAACCTTATCCAAGGGTTGTGAGAGTCACTTTGTAATCTCAGTTTTAGAATGACACATATTGTTTTCTACTCAAAATAATTCAATAGCAAACGATATCTGTCATTCTTGAGAGGATCAAGTCAAGTCCATGTCCAATGTAAGCATCTTTCCACTTGAGCTCTTATTAGTCGTTACTGTAAACTTTTATTTTCACCCTTAAGTCAAGAAAGTTTCATTGTCATTCATGTGAGTATTCTTTACATTGTTAAGTATTAAGAATTGACGAACCAACTGGATGAACAAAATGATTTGAGCATGAAAGAGAGTCAAGATAAAAATCGACTGACTCAACAAACATTCAACTAATTTGACAACATTTCAACCGTAAGTTCGACTCTAACCGCAAAATTTCGGTTTTTATCGGTTACTTGCCGGCAGTTCAAAATTGACCGATTTTCAGAGTCACCTGTCGGAACATTCAATTTTCAGACATCTTTGTTCGACATTTTCATCGTGTTCACCGGCTTTCACCGTATTTCAAGTTAATCGCTATTCGATTGAGTTTAACCAGTTTTTTTATTAAATCACTTAGGTGATTTATTAGTTTAAAACTTAAATCTCCTCATATTTTATCAATCATTTGTTCAAATGTCAACACCAACAGTTATCGACGAGTGGAAACCTGAAAACGGAATCATGCCTTCATCAGATGAAACTGCACCTACCGAATCGAATAATTCGACAGTCCCGAATGACGCAACTACTGAAACAACGGCTGAAACCACCACACCTAATTCTGCTGAAAATACAGCTGAAAATTTGTCACAGGAAGTATCCTCGTTAAAAGTATCAGAAGCAAACGAGCAAGGAGACAATGACGCTGCTGAAGTCGCTGCCGCTAAGGCAGATTTTTCTCTCATTCGAAAGTATTTACAGAGCGAATTACATTCTGCCGTTGAAATTGATGTACAAAGAGCTAATAAGGACAGTCCACTTTACTCAGTGAAATCATTTGAAGAACTTAATCTTCCTAAACCTCTGTTAGATGGCATTTATCAGATGGGTTTCTGTAAGCCGTCTAAAATTCAAGAGACAGCATTGCCAATCCTACTCGCCCAACCACCCCAAAATCTTATAGCTCAGAGTCAATCTGGTACTGGTAAAACTGCTGCATTTTTGCTTGCATCATTAAGTCGAGTCGATACTACTCAAGCCTTTCCTCAAGTCTTGGTTCTGTCGCCAACATATGAATTGGCTGTTCAGACTGGCCAAGTTGCTGAAGAAATGGCTAAATTTATGAAGGACATTCGCTTTAAATATGCCGTACGTGGTCAAGAAATGCAAAGAGGTGAAAGAGTAACATCACACGTCATCCTAGGAACTCCAGGAAAAGTCCTCGATTGGGCTTTAAAATTCCGCTTCTTTGACCTGGCTAAAATAAAAGTTTTCGTGTTGGATGAAGCCGACGTTATGATTGACACACAAGGACATCGCAACCAAAGCATTCGCATTCAAAAGAATCTGTCACCAGATTGTCAAATATTATTCTTTTCGGCAACATATAACCAACCTGTTATGGAATTCGCTGATATGATCGTTAATAACCCGCTTATAATTAAATTGAAGAAAGAAGAAGAATCACTCGACAACATTAATCAATATTACATCGAGTGTCCTGATGAAGATTCCAAATATGGGTCCCTGTTCAATTTATTCGGAACTCTAGATGTTGGACAGATGTTCGTATTTGTTGGCACCAAGAAATGTGCTCATTCTCTATATGATCGTGCTACCAGGGACGGTTTTGTTGTTGGTTTGATTTCTGGCGATTTGAGTGTGGAAGAAAGATCCAATATGTTGGCCAATTTCAAAGAAGGCAAACAGCGTGTAGTTATTGCTACAAATCTGTTGGCTCGTGGTATCGATATATCAGGTGTCACAGTTGTCATCAATTACGATTTGCCCATCAATCCAGACACTAATGACGTTGACTATGAAACTTACTTGCATCGAATCGGTAGAACTGGCCGATTCGGTAAGAAAGGTTTAGCATTCAACATGGTCGATTCAGAAAGAACTTACAAGATGGTTAAGCAACTTGAGCAAAGATTCGGTCGACCTATCAAGAAACTTAACACTGATAACTTGGAAGAAATAGAGCAAATAAATTAATCTTTTACGAATCAATCCATTAAATTTGAACAGTTTTTCCAGCTCCTATTTTTTTCATTTGTCCATCCATGTCAACTTCTATCACCTGCTTTCAAATAGATTGAACATAATTGATTCGAATAAACTTTACTGTTCTTCAAGTGAGCTTTGGATGTTGCACACTATCGAGTTAAGTTAAGAGAATGCCAACAGTGTGGAAGGAATCATGAATGGAAAAATAATGGCAAAATGAAGGATGATGCGATGATTGGCAGTGTGCTGCTGGTGCTTATGCTGTATGTGTTTGTGCTGTGTTCTTATCGAGTAAGAATGTGAGAATGTGAGATGAGGTAAAAAGGATATCGGTTGATTCTGAGTCGTTTGTTTTTCCAATTCAATGAGTCATCTGATCCTGGCAATCAGGGTACTCATTTACATTGACAAAGTTTTCTCCATTTAATTCCACCCAAGAAGAAGGGATAATAAAAGGAAATTTGAATGGTCCTGTTGGTAATTGAAATAGACCGAGGAAAGAGTAGACGTGGAAATCGAAGAGACAAAATAAAGACGAAAGAATAAAGGAAAGAGAAGAAAAAGAAGAAGAAGAGACAAGGTAAAAGGGGAAAAGGAAAAAGAGAGAAAAGAGAGAAAAGAGAAGAAAATAAGGAGGAAAAAAAAGAAGAACCAAAAAGAAGAGTGCTGACAGATGTATCCTTAGGCTTAGAACTCGTCTTTCATCTTGCATCCAGCATTACGAGCTGTCTTTCACTTGTACACTGTACTGCATTTGCAACTTGTTCTGCCTTTGCATTTTCTCTGTGCCTGGTCTGAATACTTGAATGATGGAGACACGGAGACCGGTTGGCAGAGCAGATGGACAGATTATAGCCAATGCAGGCAAATGACACTTGGACAGGCGAGAAGAGAAAAGAGAGAAGTGAGAGAGAAGAGAGAGAGAGAGAAGAAAGGGGAAAAGAGAGAGAGAAGGAAAAGGAAAAGACAACTCTCAACATACAAGAGTAAAGAGTGAAGAGTGAAGAAACAAGAAGCAAGAACTAGGAACCAAGCAAGTAAGAATGAAGAGGTAACATTCTCTCTCTCTCTTTCTCTACAAATGCGGAAGGAACAACCTATGGCGAGGTGTCCTTCACCGAATTGACCAGATGTGTAATTTGATGAGAAATACTCTGCCAGCTACTGAGTATGAAATGAAGAGACTAAAGGATACTTTTGTCCTTCTTTAATTCCTCATTTGTCGTCCTCGTGTCTCATCCGGAGGTATTATTTTCCTCTCGACCGACTGGACAGGCGGACCATTAATCGGTGTGGAGGAAAGAATAGAACAAAAGAAGAAAAGAATCACCACACAAGTCGAACATGTAACCTGTGAATACTGCTGTTGCTGTTCAAGCTGAAGTTAAAGGTAAAGATGAAGGTACATTTACTACATTCACTGTATTTACTGTATTTGCTGCCTTACTTTGTCTCTTCGTCGAGCTGCAAGTGTCACATGCGAGGTTCTGCCAACAAAAGCGAAAGGCGAAAAGGAAAAAGGCAAAAAAGTCGTTCTGAAGCAAGAGGAAAAGTTTGCACATCACTTGAATGGTCATTTGATCAGCTGAATGGTCAGTCGTCAATGGACAACATAAAATTGCGCTCTCGTTAACAAGGTACAAATGTGAGTGTGAGTGAGGAAGAAAGAGAGAGAGCGAGATTGAGACTGTTTCTGTCAAATGACAATTGACCACCTCACTTTCATGTTCGTTTTTGTGTTTGCTTTTTTGGCTGTTTTGTGTTTTGGCTGTTCGAATGTTTGACTATTTCACTGTTTGGCTGTTGGACTGTTTTGCTGTTTTGCTGTTGAACTGTTTGTCCGTTTGTCGTCTTATCAGAGAGAACTCGGTTAGAACTCGACGAGAACTCGACTCAGCATCCCTTGCGAGAACAAAAGCTGCATCGACCATCTCATCGATATGCAGATGAGGCTGTAACAGTCAACAGGATCCAGTAAACCGGATAAACAGCGCGACGAACAAAGACAAAGGAAAACAATGAGGAGGCCGATGCTTTGACTCACCTATCACATCAAACTGCTGGTACAAAATTAATTCTACTTCTTTGGCTTTTTCTACCTTGCGACATTCGTCTTTTGTTCGTATACTTCACTGTACTTTAGTACTTGAGTTGTTCAGTGCTTCAGTACTTCAGTAATTCACTACTTCACCTCCCCAAAAGGTCATTTGGTGAATGGTTGTTCATTTTAATGTATCGCAAAGGGTTATGGCTTTTCCTCACACACATTGGCACTTTTTCCTTTTCTTCTTTGCTCTTTTTCTCTTTTTTCTCTTCTTTTCTCCTTGTCCATTCTCTTTTTCTCTTTTTCTCCTGGTCGGTTCTTTTTTTTTCTTTTTCTTTTCTTTCTCTTTTCTCTCTTTTCTCTCTTTTCTCTCCCATCTCTCCTCTTACTCGACTGAGTGAAATAAGTTTTATGTTCCAGTTGACCCTGCAACTTTACTTCTTTTTCCACCCTCTCATCTTTTTTTTCGTCAGTTGGATCCATCTTTGCTGCCTCAGGTTCTTTTCCACTGACGATCCAACTCGAACTGATTGAGCAGACTTTTTTATCCTTATTCCTCTTCTCTCCTCCTCTCTTTCCTTCTCTCTCTTTCTCTTTCCTTCTCTCTCTTTCTCTTTCCTTCTCTTTCCTTCTTCAACAACAGTCACACTTTGTTGCTGAATGAAAGTACACATGAGAATCATCGACTTTCAACGAGTCTCTGCTTTACTCCAACGACCCCAGGAATACTGTGAAACATTCAACACATTCATCCATTAGGTTGAGCACTTGTTCCTTGTAAAAATAATGTTTTTGTTTGCACTTTCACTGTGATGGCCAAAATGGATGCACGAGCGAATGAACGATGTTAACTTGAGTTGAGTGAGTTGAATTGAGTTGAGTTGAGTTGAGTTGAATTGAGTCCAGTTGAGTTCTCACCTATTTCCTTTGTAAATTTATGTGTCTGAACACCTGAATGAATCGGGTATCACTTGGTATCAGCAACAGACTTGAAGTTCAGTTGATACCTGAAAGTAAGTAAGTACTATCATGCTGACTATGAGTAACTGGACGCATTATTTGGGGCGATCTTTTTGCGGTCTAAGAAAGAAAAGAGAGAAAAGATAGAAAAGAGGCCGAGAAAAGAGTAAGTTGTTGAGTGAATTTACTCCCATCGAGAAAGCAACCATTCAATGATGGCGACCTGGGTAATTCTACAAGTCAGTGTTAGTGAGTTAGTGAGTTAGTGAGTTACCGGGTTAGTAGCAAGTAACTGTTTGCTGTTTTTCTCTCATGTTGCTTGTGTTTCATGGATGAACAGTCAACTTGAGAGGTCGGTAGGTCTGTGTGTGTAACACAGTCACTTGCTTGTTTGCTTGTTTACAGTGCATCAACTTTGTCCAATTGGAAAAGTTGCTAGACGTTGTCAATTACACCTCGTCCTGTGTAGGAAGGGAAGAAAAAGGAAGAAAAAATACGAAAACAGGGAAAAAGGATAAAAAAGGTAGAATAAGTGAAGGGTAAGTGAATTAAGGCCGGCAGGTTCGTCAATGGATTACGTGCACTTTGCATGTACACAAAAGAGCATCGTCCACACATCGCACATAAAAGCCGGGAAAATAGAAGAACAGTCAAAGTATAGAAAGTACAGAAAGTACAGAAAGTAAAGAAAGGATGTCGAGAGATGCAGATGCTCTTGACTGGTCTCAAGAAATTTAGGGTCACCAGAGTACATAAAGAAAGGTCCAAAGATGCGTGTGAGATGCTCTGACGTTCATCCAGTGATGTTGCTGTTTCTCCTTGTCTCCTATTTTTCTCTTTTCCTCTTTTCTCCTTTTCCTCTTTCACTGAACACTGCTCTTTCCCTTCTCACACAGGTTCTCGTCAGTCTCGTCAGTTTCTTCTTGTGTACACAGATGAAGTAGGTGAAGGTATACGAAGCACAGAGGCAGACAAGGTTCAGCAGGTTAAAGGCAAGAAAAGGCACAAGAAAGCAAAAGAAAGCACAAGAAGGCAGGTAAAGAGGATGAGGAAAAGGAGAAAGAGGAGAAAAAAGGTAGTCTCCATTGGATGGATCGATACACCTATTGCAAATCGACAGATCGTCAACCAAGATGGACCTTAACATCTCTCTCAAATCCAGTCTTGAAGCTGGTTACACAAGCCACAACTTACTTTGCTTTACTTTTTTCTCTCTCACTCAAGCATGAGGGCAATTGCTTCTCTTTTGCTTCCCTTTTGCTTCCTTCATCCAAAATCTTTTTACTTTTTTACTCACCGCAGTTCGCTAAATCAACTCTTCGCTTGAGTCGCAATTTCAATTTCCTTCCTTCCTGTGTGCTCTTTCTCTTTCTCTTTCCTCTTCTCTCTCTTTTCTGTTAGCTCATTTTTCTTCTGCTCAAATTTGATACTCAATGTCTAACACAGCACTGTTTCTTGTGTCTTATGCGTTGTGCTTTGTGCCTTGTGTGTCCTGTTGGAGATCTTTATTACATGCAACACACATGCACTTTGACAAAAAACAAGACCAGCAAATTGTGACTGACTGCACACTGGTTACTAGTGACTTGTGCATTTACACTAGAACTTTCTCTTCTCTTCCTTCAAATCAATCAATTTATCTGCTTTTTCCACTTTTTTCCATCACCAATAACCGCCATCACCACCATCGGCACCATCACCACCATCGGCACCATCACCATCACCACCGACGCCGATTACTCGGCTCAAGTCAATTCATCATTCACAATATTTTTTTATTATGTTCAAGACTCTTATCCACATTTTACTTTGAGTAAATTCGATCAAATTACCACTCAAGTATCATTCACAATGAACAGTTTTCTTTTCAAACTCAACAGTCTTCTATTTGAAATTCAAATGCATTATGTCTTGCACACAATGACTCGAAAAGTCACTCCAACACAATATTGGTACACATAAAAATACAGAAATACACAGAAATACACAGACATTCAAACACATTCAGACACATTCAGACACATACATGAAGGATATAATATTTTCTTCACTTGAAAAATGTCACTCGGGTGGCAAATTTAAATGTTTCCACAGCAACTGGACCATCGACTTTTCAGACAAAGACAAACCTGACGTACCATTTGACCTTTATCAACAGACTTGTCGACACTCAATTGCTTTATCATTCTCTCTTTCTCTCTTTACCTAGTAAAGCTTTTACTTTGGTTGCCCTCGATGCCACAATCAAATTATATACTTTTGTCATGTGAAGAAATAAATTCTTTCCTCTTCTTTCATCTTATTTCATCTTCTTTCATCTTCTTTCATCTTACGTCAGTGTCATATGATCGGGTCAAGGATGCCGCTTCACCTTTAAACTATCAATTGATTGGATGAACAAGTACAATAGAAACGATCAAACAACTCTCAATCTTGTCAGACAGTTGAGAAGATTGAGAAAGTAACAAAGTCACCCACCACCAAGTCAAATACATTCACCATGGACTTTGCATCGACCCACCATCGACAAATAAGTAAAAAGGGTGGAAAAAGTACATTCGCCCAAATAGATAAATCAGTCCACTTGCAGGAGGTAAATTAACACACAAACTAACAAAGCAGATGAGATTCTTTGTTAGATGGTAAATTTTAATTTGTACAGCAAATTGAATTTACTTTTGTCAATTAATTGATATTGTGGGACTCATCAAGTATTTATTCAAAATTTGCCTGCATTTTACAACAGACAATTGAATGGATTGAATTTTTCACTTGAACAATTCTTCCAAACAACAAGAACAAGGTACAACTTTTACTTTTGTTAGCATATTTTACAGGCAAAGACATATTCAAATGTCACTGGTGAATCAGAAGAATCAAGAGAATCAAGAGAATCAAATGTTGTTTTTTCTCTTCATTTTCCTCTTTACCTTTCAATTGATTCTAACAATGTACAAATCAAAACGAAGAAAAAGAGGAAATTCGCTTGATTTGACTCAAGGAAAACTTACTGCATAAGCATAAAATCATGGTAATTACCAAAGTGAACATTGCACATGTTTTCAGATTGTTGATAAATTGATTCAAGTACAAGCCGAGTACAGACAGTTCACACACACACACACACACAGACAAAAAAACGACATCGATTGAACTGAAACAAATGACAACCATTGTACTATGCCAAATTGAAGAACAGGTATTTAATTGCCGGTGTGCACGTCAATGTGCCAACTGGCTGTGCACAGTCAGTACAGAACGTCTTGTGGACGTCCCTCATGACCGGAAGTGCATCGGATGACTAATATATCACTTCCGCCTTGTGAAGAATCTTCAGTCCATTTTTTATGGATTCACTGTATTATGGAGACAAAAAAAAGGAATAACGAAGTACAAGAAGTTCTCAAGTGAATTCCGTTCTTTCCAGTTCTTTTGCTTGCCGTCAGTCACCTTGAGAAATTTTTTGCATATGTCACCTACTGATGTTCTGTTGTTCGATTCTATTCTTTTGTTTTTCTGTTTCTTCTGTTTCTTCGGGTTGTTTTGTTGTTGTTGTTTTAGTTGTGTGTTTCAGTTAAAATTACACATTTCATTCAAGTCCACTGGAAAAATATGCAATCCAGTAACAGTTTTCAATCGCACCTGTGAAAAATATATCAGTCAAACAGATCAATATTAATTTTTTTCTTTTTTCTTTGTTCGTTTTTTTTCTTCTTCTTCGTTTTCCCCCTCTTTTTCCTTTTCACTTACTATGTTATTTGTCGTACACATAAAATTCAGCTATTTTTGTCATTGTGGAAAATTTTACATTTTTTGTCATCTGTAAAAAATGCATCACAATGAAATTCATCATTCCATTTTGAGTGAAGAGGAGAAGAAGAAGAAAAAAGTCGGACAAGTATTTGCCCGTGTTCGTGTGTTTGTCGGTTCGACTACCAGTGTACATTCTGTACAGTGTTCTGTTCTGAGCAGTGTATTGGTTATATATGTTTGTGTATTTGCGCGTTTATACTTATTGTAAGTAGGATATTGGACGTGTTCAATGAGATATTTCAAAGAAATGCGTTGGAACGTGTGTCGAGCTGTTGCTTCATTACAGTAAGATGGAGATTAGAATAAAGTTCACAGCTGTGTGAGTTTGTGTGTCTATGTGTGTCTATGTGTGTGTGAGTCAATGTGAATGTAAGTGTGTGAGTGTCTGTGTGTACAGTGCATATGTAGTAGATTGTGGATTGTGTCTCTTGTTCTTTCATTTTCAGCTTCAGTTGAGTCTCTGCGTTTGTGTCGATTCTTCTATTGATCCGATGGTTCAATTGGATCAAAGTGAAACGCTCAACCCAGTCGAGGGAAAGAAAAAGTGACACAAAAAGAAAGAGAGATAGAAACAGGAAATTTTACTTTTTTTCTGCAACACGCACACCTTAAGCACGACTTTGCTTCTTTAGTTCTTCAGTTCTTTAGTTCTTTAGCTGTATGCTCCTTTGGTACTGTTCAATCGAATCGAATGGACAGATGAGGCGAAGAATAAACAGATACGTCAAAATATGCCTGAAAAGAAGCAAAATGAATTCGCTCTTTTTCTGTGGAGTGAATGAAAAATCAATCGATATGCTGTTAGATTTGTGCATTGATTGGTCCAGTAGGCCCAACACGTCCAAAACACCACAACACCGAAACATTGAACAGTTGGACTGTGATAAGATGCACTTCAACTGACAATACCACTGAATTTACCAAAAAGCATATTTGCGTCTTGTAGGCAAAACGTTTTCACTAAACAACTTTCATTCACTTCAAAAGCGAAGACGTTTTTTTCCTCCTTCTTTTACTTTTATTTTTTACATCTCTTGTACTTTTTGTGTACTGCTTTCAGCTCTTGTGCTTGTCCTTCTATCCGTACCTTTGTGCCAAGTTCTTGTCGTCATCGCATTCGTCGTCCTCGTCGAGTTCAAGCGAATTAAAGGCACATACACACCAAACACACCAAACACATCGTCGAGTTGTTCCTGCAAAGAGCCACTTTCCATTTTGTTCAGGCGAATCAATTCCTCTGCCTCCGGGACGAGTATTGACTCAAAAGTAATTTGTTCAAATATACAAGACAAAACAGTTACAAGAACATGCGGCTATAATGTTTTGAATTAATAAAGTGTTCACATGGTCCAAGTAAAGAGATGCGCCGAACAAACAGTCATTTATATTATTCAAACAAACATTGACACAGACTGCTTGTGACTGTGACTTGTGCAGGTAGATAAAAAAGAAAGAATTAATTTAATTACCAATTTTGCCTTGAGGTGAAATGATACGAGTGAAATAGACAAAGACAGACGTAGATATATATACACACACAGTCATACATTCATACAATCATACACAGACTTACAGACTAACAGACTCACTTACTCACTTACACACATTGATAATAAATTTATCCCGTTGGCCATCATAATGGCCGGCCTCGTGATCATCACCATTGCTCTTATTTGGCCCAAAATGTAAGTGACAGGTAATCTCGCTTTTTTCTCCCCTCCACAGACATGATTAAACGTTAAAGAGTAAAATGAACCAAGAAAAGTTCCAAGTCAGCATAATGATGTGAAAATATGCAGTGAAACTTCAGCTGTTACATTATTTACATGATAATTTTGAAATGCCTTTCTTTTCTCTCTTTTCTCTCTTTTAACTATTTTAACTCTTCTTTTCTTCTATTCTTTCTTCTCTCTTGTCATCTTCAATTGTACGTCAAGATACAAGTTTTATGATGAATTTCAATGTAAAATAAACAACGATGACAAGTAAATACAAAAATTAAAATAAACAGAATAAATCAAATGCCAGTGGTATATTAGAAAATGAGTGCAAGTTGTTTTGTCTGCAAAGCAGAGTGTGCTGACTGATATCGTAATTAGTTGCTCCTTGCTTCTTGGTCTTCACTATTTTCAGATGAAAGTTGTTAGTTGCATGTTGAATGTTGGATGTTTAATGTTGCATGTTGGATGTTGGATGTTGGATGTTGGATGTTGGATGTTGGATGTTAGTAGTCGTGGACAAAGAGGAAAAAGAAGACCAATCGATACTCGGGCCCAATGGAAATGAAAAGTCGTCAGGTGGATGATTAGAATTGATTAGAGTGCCCACTCACTGACCACGAGGGAAGGCAAATGAGATTGTGTACGTCGTACAAGTGGACACAAGATACCAGAAATACCAAAGACATCAAAGACAAGACAAAATGAACTAAACTGAAGCAAACTGAAGCAAACTTAACCAAGACATGAGTGACAAGCAGACATTCACTACCATCGTAAAGATGTAATTTAATAAGTGAAATTTTTGAAATAGACAAAATAAAAGACAAATTAAGTCTCAAATAAGAGCAAAGGAAATTTCGATCAGGTAAAATTGTTGAATTGGTCGTGACGTCAGCCAACAAAGGGCAAATGGCACTAGAGGAAAATGGAAAACCTGTCATTATAATCACCTAAGCATGGCTGGTAACATATTTCATCCTGTTGAGTTGAAGCACAGTGTACACTGAAAAAAAATAGGTCCATAGACGCATAGTCATTAGCGGTCAATATGTTCTGGTAATTTTTTATCGTCGAGACAGACCGTCAGAACACTTTTCTAATTCGCAGGGTGAACAATAATTCCGATGAATAAATTTAAATTCACTGCACAATTCACAGCAATATTTGGATGGAGCATCAGAGTCTTTCTGAATTGCTCAACAAAGAAGAAAATTAAGCACGACATGAACAAATAACCTTGGAAAGAACAAGATTCGCACACAGTACCATCAGTACAAGTATCGAACATGCAAAAGAATGAAGGTTAACGTTAACATAAATGTGCACGTGTCTTTTACTCACAAGAACAATTTTCAATCTGATAATTGTATCAATGTAGTTTTTAATCCTTTTTCAAACTCGTTCAGAGACAAATTATCATGGATCAACTTTTTTCTTCATCACATGGTGACACTTAAGATGAAAGTCATTGACACACATGTCATGTGAAATGTAATGTAACGTGATGTGTGTTGTATCGTGTTGTGTATTTGTGTTCGATGTATGGTGTGTGGTGTTGTCACAATATATCATTGGTGATATTAACTCAGTTTGCCGTGCTTTATTACTTCAAGTAGATTATGTTGTTATTATCATTAGCATTTGCTTTTGCTTTTTTGCTTTTTTTTTGCTTCAATTTTTATTCTTTTTGGTGCGAGTGACTGAGTAAAATAGGCACAACGCACAACTTTAATTCAATAGAATATCAAATAAACCAAATGATTATTATTATTTTTTTCACCATTTCTATCGACATTATTATTACTTAAAAGTATTATCATGGTGATTGTGATATAATTGATGATTTATACAAAGATGAGGTCAGAGAGAAAGGGAGAAAGAGATGGAGATGGAGAAAGAGATGGAGATGGAGAAAGAGAAAAAGAGATTCATTGGTCCGACGTTCAAGCTGCATCGATAAGATTGTTGTCTGTTTGTTTGTTTGTTTATTTTCGTATATTTTTATTTCCTTTTGGTCGTGATGATTATCCATTACATTATTCATCTTGTTGTGACAACTACAGGTTGTCCACTCATCCGAAAAAGATTACATGAGGTTTGTTTTTTTTTCATCATTGTCGGGTCAATCAATTGGTAAAATTCAAAGTATAAAGTTAAAGTGTCCATCTCAAATGACAATTCAATTGGCTTGACTTGTGCTTGATTTTTCACTTGAAAATTGGTCAATATTTTTTTTGTTTTTCTTTTTGTTGTATCATTCTTTAATCATCTGTAAGATATCATTTGAATTTTCACTTGATTTGATTTGACCTTTCAAGTGAATAATCAATGCAACATTTGCAACGATTGACATCTTTGAGATGTCTTTTCAGGTATAATCATCATTTGGGTGCATAAATTACACAGTCAGTGAATTTGTGAGTTTGTGAATTTGTGAAAAGGTGAATTTGTGAATAATAGTTGAATCTGAGAAAATCGGTGACAATTTGTGACTTTGTGAATGTGTCAATGGATTTCATATGCAAATGTTAATTTACGCCCATCAACCAGGATGATTTGAATAAAATTTACCAGTATTGCCATGTGGATACATTTTAAAAGACTCATAACATTGTAACATGTTTCAACTTTTTTGTATTTTCTCATTCATTTGAACCGATCATCATACAAAGTAATTGAAACATTAATAATTCACTTTGAAGCAGATTCATCATAATTGTGAGTGTCGACTGTGTTGGCATTTGAAGGGTGTTGAAGTGTTAAATTGTTGAATTGTTGGATTGTTGAATTGTTAAATTGTTGAAAGTGTTAGAAGTGTCCAAATGTTAAGACAACTTTTCACTTTGAGAGATTCATTGGAAAAAAATCATTTGCTCTTTGGCTGTGACTATCCAATTGGTGGTTATATCCAATCAAACTTATTCTTCTATTGCTCAAGTTGATGGATACATGAGACATCAATCATTTTGATGAACGATTTTTTCATTACACATTGGATATTTATGCCACGATTGCTGTTGGAAGTATATTTACTCATTTGAATTATTATAGGAGTTAATAAGGTAACCGGTAACATTATTTAGGTGAAGATTCATCGATTGATATTAAAATTGCTTAAGTGGACCTGAGTATTTTCACCATCATCATTAACATCAGTCATAAAATTAGATGAAGAAGAAGAAGAGAAGAAGAAGAAGGAAAAGCGAAAATCAATGGCTGATTATTCATTATTTTGTATGCAATTAATATGCCAGGGCCGAGGTTGCCAGGACATGGAAAAGATCCAACAGATTCAAAAGATTCAAAAGATTCAGGACATCCATGACATCCATGACAGTTCGCACAGCAGTGCAACAACCGAAACAGCAGTCATGAGCATTAACTGAGCATAACATCGTACATTATAATTATCTGGCTTTAAGGTGATTAATAAGTTTGTCACAAGGTAAAATTATTTGAAAATCCATTCAGTTGATTGACTTGAAGGAATGGACTAAAATATATTTAGACAAAATGACAAATTAATCGACATGACGTCCACCGGTCAAGTGAATACAAGTGAATGTTGTGATGTAGATAATGAATCGATTGACAAGTCAACAGTCAACAGTCAACAGTCGTCAATTGTCGTCATCTAAGGTGCATAAAGTGAAAGTGCTTGAACAATTTTAGGATCTTGTTTGGATCCTTCTTTAAATTCCTCTAAGGACAACTTGTTATCATGGTTTTTGTCCAGTTGTTCAAATATACGGTCGACTCGTTCTTTCGGATCTTCATCATCATCTATGTCTTCTACTTTACCACTAGGGTTACCCAGCATTTGATATATTGCGTCTACAATGTTATACATTTCATCACGTGTGATGTATCCATCATTGTCAACGTCGTACAATTTAAAAGCCCAAATTAATTTTTCCTCCAAATTGCCACGTGAAGTAACACTGAGAGCTTTAATAAATTCTTCAAATTCAATTGAACCATCTTTATTTTCATCGAATACCCTGAAGACAAGAGCAGCAAATTTCGATGGATCACCATGAGGAAAGAATTGTTTATAAATTCGAATGAATCCTTGTTCTGTCAGTTGGCCGTTTGGGCAATCTTTCTTGAACCCTTTATGCCATTGTATTATTTCTTTTTCGGTGAAATAAGTATCTTTGGTGAGTTGTTTGACGATATCTCTTGATAATTTACTATTTTTCTTACCCATTTTGTCAATAAATCAGTTACACTCACAATTACAATTTCACAATATAACTGTGGTGGTGGTGGTTGTTGTTGTTGTTGTTGTTGTAACGTCTTCTTTTACGATGTCACGATTAAAATGACGACTTCAGGTTGAAGTTGTCAGTAACGTTGATAATGTCAAGGATTTAAGCCAATTAACTTGTCTCTGACGGTGAGAAGTTGCACGAGAGAGAAGATTGGATGTATTGATTGGCTATTTTACTCGAAAGATGAATAAACCGATTCGAATTGACTACAATGTCAACTGACGGAACTACGATTGGCAATGATTTGGCTGGAATGTTTGGCTTTAGTGTCAACCTGAGATTCGAAGGTAAGGAAATACAAGAAAACACGAGGATTGGAAGGAGTAAAGAGGGAAAGAGGAAAAGGGGAAAAGAAGAAGAAGAAAAAAGGCAAAGACGAGGATGAGGAAATAAAGAGAGGCGAAAGGAGACGAGAAGAACAAGAGGAAACAAGAGAGAACAAGAGGACCAGATTAGGGATAAAAGGACACAGCAAGAACCAATGATGTAATAAAAGAATAATAAAAGTACAATAATGAAACAAGAGCATCTAGTTAGCTCGACTAGTTGTTTGAGTTGTTACAATCTCGATCGTAATTGAGGCTAAAATCGTAATTGGACATATTGATGGGAATAAAATTGTGGTCTAATGTTACCTTTACAATAATCAGCTGTGTTGACACTACTTGGTCGATTTGCCAGGTACGTTGTCAAGTGTCGAAATGCTCGGCCTTCACCAGTGAAATAAGTTGATCTGGATAACAGACAAGAGGACAAAGAGAGAAGAAAAGTTGAAAGAGAATGAAGAGAAAAAAAGAGAAAAAGAGAATGAGAGAATAAAGAGAAGCAACCAGCTCCAGGTGAAAAAGGGAAACAAATAAACAAGTGAATGAAGAAAGACAAGCCGAGAAAGTACGACAAGGCAAAGAAGTTAGACAAGCGAGAGGTAAAAGAAATAAAGAGGACAATTGAAGTAACAGAAAATAAAGTGACTTGAGGTTTGAGTGTTGCTCCACTCGCCATTGTTGTGTGATGTGTATCTCTTTTTCTCTTTTTCTCTTTTCTTTCTCCTTGTCGAGTGAAGAGGTTGCGATGGCAAAACATCCAGAACATCAAGAACATCAAGAACATCCAACGAGAACTTTTGTCCTCGTCGAGTTGTCTCTTTATTCTCCATCGGGGCAACTTGTCTTCCCTTCTCTATCTTGTGTGTTCTACTGTTACTCTGTACTTTATGTTCAGTGTCTTCTGTTCTGTGTCCAAAGGTTCTGTCTTTCCTTACACCTCGTGTATTTGTGTATACTGTGTGGTGTGTGGTGTGAGTGTGTCAGTGAGTGAGTGAGTGTGTTCGTCACTTGTCTTTTCGTGTTGCTGTTGCTGCTTTTCGAGCTGCAACAGTTCTATCAGCAACACGGTGACTCGGTGCCACCGATTGCACTCGATTGACTTGCACAAATGACACTAAGTCTCATTCTTTCCTTTTCTCCTTCTCTTCTGGTGGTCGTATTATTTTGCCCTGTTCCATCTACCTGTCTGTTGTATCTGTTGTATCTGTTCTACCTGTTCTCTCAGTCAACTGTGTTGCTTGAAGGTAAAAGTCTGCAAAGTTAAGTCGCTTGTGATCGATTGCTGCTTCCACGGCAACACCTGGCCTGTGGAGTTTGAGTTATTTTGTCTTTTCACTGGTTCTTTTATTCTTTTCTCTTTCTCTTTTCTCCTTTTCTCTTTTCTATTTTCTCTTTGTCCCTCGGTCAGAAAAAAGTACTAGTTATTTCAACCGTTTACTGTTAATCTTGTTACTGTAATCGCAAAAGTGACGGAATTATTTTTGGAGAAAATTGTATATTAATTGTCTCACATCAAGTAATTTTTTGTCATAAAGTTGTTTTGATGACATTCGAAGTGGTCGTCATCAGGTAGAAGATACGATAAGAGGTACAATCAAAAGTATACAATGAGAGGAAGGATAAAATCAAACTCAACCTTTTCAATCAAGTAGCAAGTCAATTTAACTTCGATCATAAGATGAGGATGATGTTTCTTTCTTTTTTTCTTTTTCTTCTTCTTCTTTTGCCTTTCTTTTTCTTTAACTTCTTTTACTTCTTCTTATTCTTCTACTTATTCTTCTTTCGGGTGGAAATGATGCTTTTCCCTTTTGTCTCGTCGCAGTCAAGTTGAAAATTGACGTGACTTGATTCAGAGGTAATCATGAGATTGACATGACGACATTTATTCGATAAGTCGGATGGCGGAGGACAAGTGAAAGAAAGTCATTCACTCATTCACTCTTTCACTCATTCACTCATTCATTCACTGTCACTCGGTTCAATGTTCAGAGGCGAGATTGATTCGGAGAAGCCGCGAGATCGAAAGGATAAGATATCGAAAGATTGAGAGATCGAAAGATTGAGAGATCGAAAGATTGAGAGATTATGAAACAGTCGAAGGTAGACCGAGTTGTGAACAAGCATATAAGCATACAAGCATACAATGAGCGAGTAGCGAAAAGCGAGGAAACATTGAAACATTAAAACATTCGAGTAGTAGAAGCGCACAGGTAGGACTGTCAGTTCGCTCATCGAATGTGTGCGAGCAGAACATCGAGGGGATTGGAGTCAACCGACTCGCGCAGAACACATTGACCATTGATTTCTGCGCACTTTCACCTGGTTACTCGGCGAATGCGAATTACCGAGTCTTTCCAATGCTGGATGAATGCTGCCGAATTTGTACAGCTAGTATACAGTGTACCGTGTGTATGTACTCGCTAGTTACTCAAATTCAGTCCTGTCTCTTCTTCCTACAGCCTCATTTCTGTTCTGTGTTCTTCGTTCCTTGTTCTTCCTTCTCCTTTCCTTTTCTCTCTTTTACCTCTCTTTTCGCTATTCTCATTCCTCGTGCTTTGTGCCATTGTACTTCGACTCCCTTTAGACCGACTTACTCTTTGCCCTTATTCGTGTCTTCATCGGTGAGAGAGTTGTACCCTCTGCCCTTCTGTCCGTTCTCAGTCCAATAAATAGACAGACTGATGAGTCAGATGAGTTAGATACATCTCATCTGTTCGTTCTTCCTCCTCTTTCTTCTTCTTCTTCTTCTTCTTCTTCTTCTTCTTATTCTTCTTCTTCTTCATCTTTCCATTTGCTGTATCCTAATCACGTGCACACAAGGACACACTAGGCACTGGCCACACTGGTACACAGACACTTAGAGATACAGACATAGACATAATTTCGTGGCGACTTACTTCTTAGTTCATCTCACAAATCTAGTTGTACTTTATTTTGACATTGTTGTCATCGTACGTCGAGCAAATGCAGTTGTACTTGTTCATTTGTTGTACATGTGAACCAAACGGAAAGACTGACTTGAACATCATGTGAGACTTATTTATTCTATTTTTCTGTTTCTTCATTTCTGTTTTTTGTCACTTCGTTCACATTTCTTTCGGTTGATTTCTGCTGTTGTTTGTTCTTTTTTCTTTTTTTCTTTTTTTCCTTTTTTTTCTTTCTCTCCTTCTTTGGCCTCACAAGTTCGTCTTTTTCTCTCTTCTTCCTGCTTCACTAACAATACAGGTGACGAGGTGGCATTTGCAACTGTTAATTCTCATGGCAAACAAGTTCTCACATCTTGTGTCGAGTTGCGCTCAACACACATTTAGTTCTGTCGTGTTCGACCATCGAGACAAGAACAATTAACAACAACCATTGCACAGTTAGCTGTTTTCTCAGCACTTTTACCCGATTTGCCATGCACCAGTTGATTCATTTGAAAGGTGCCTTTATTTTACTTGTATTTACACGTGAATAAAATGCATCTTTCAATAGTTCTTCATTTACTTGGTGAACATTTGCACATTTGCACATTTTCATCTAAACTTGTGCATACAACTTGTACACATTAGATCAAATTGTCCGGGTAAACATTCATCTGCGAACATCGACACATCTACATGTACTACTGATAAAAGTGTAGATCTACACTCGAGGTAATCTATTTGCGTCAGTTGACTAATCCAATTTGTATCAAAAATGTAAATTTGACTCGGGAAGAATTTTACCTGCAGGTGAATTGATTAAAGTGTAGTGGAAAAAAAGAGAGCAAAAAAAAGAAGTAAAAAAAGTAAAAGAAAGATGAAAAATCAACAGGAGAAGGAGGAAAAAAACTGACTTGTGAGAATAGGCCAGGATAATTGGGATGGAAGTCGATTCAAGTGATACTACCATTGACTCGAGTCAAGTTGACGAAGTTGATTCTGGTCTTTGCCGTTTGTATGGTGTATGTCGTTTCAGTACTTTCTGTTCTTTCTGTTCTTTCTGTTCTTTCTGTTCAATCTGTCTCCTTGTGAGGATGGAAAAAAATGAAAACGAGCAACAAAGAAGAACAAGACAAATGAAGAATAAGAGGGTAAATCGAAACAAAATCAGCGAAGCAGAGAGAAAATAAAGTCGACTTCTTTGTCTGAACGTAAAGTTGAAGCTGTTGTACATTGTGCATCGTACAGTGTTCATTGTTCATTGTGTATCGAACAAGTTGCAGCAAGTTGCTCGTGTCAGTGTCACACAGTCAATTCGAGTAGTCAAGTAGTCAAGTAGTCGAGTAGACAAGTAGTCAACCAGGGTACAGGAAGAATGAAAAAGGAGAAGAGGACAAGAGGACAAGAGGACAAGAGAAATAGGAAAAGAAAAATGGGAAAAGAGAACAGGTATTCGTTAGAACTTGACTTGGACTTGAGTCGAATAAGTCGAATGCAGCCCCCAGCCTCACCTCAATTAACCAACTGGAGAGAACCTTTTCAAGCGTTTTCTTTTCTTTCTTCTTTTGCAATTTTTTTATCCATTTGAGTAAACTGCTCACTGAATCACTGAATCACTGAATCACTGAATCACTGAATCACCTTGTGACCTTTTACTCTGGTGCATTAGAACTTAAATCAGAACTTAGAGGACTGACGGCTTGAGACTGAAGACTGAAGGCTGAAGACTCAAGACTCTCGACTCGGCTAGATGAACATTATTTTCGGGTCTTTTTGTCTCATGTCCCGGTGAACTAGTTTAATAGAGTCTAATCTGACTCGTCATTTAAACTTTTTCTTCCATTTTATTTCTTTGTTCAAGTTAAACTCGACTAAGACTAGCAAATAATAGGAGAGGAGAAGAAAAAGAAATACAATTCGGATTTCTTTGTCAACATGATGCTCCAACTGGTGATCAAGGTTTCGCTTCGAACCGATGTTCTTTTAGCCCTTCAGCGAGAGAACTCTTTTCTCACTCTTTTCTCACTCTTCACATCATTCACTCGATTGCTTGCTGGACGAGTTTGTACAGAGGAAGAACAACTTGAGTCAAATCAGCAGTGATGCAGGCCGTGTGACACAGACAGGTGAAAAGTGGATCAGCCTAGATACGTTGGAACCCTTTTTATCTTTCATCTTTTATCTTTCCTCTTTTTACTCCTTTTCCACTGCTTTAGATTTTTTTCCTTGTCCTTGTTCTCTTCTCCTCTTTTCTTCCCTTTTATTCCATTCTATTCATCTTCTCATTCTCTCGGCTCTTTTAGTCTCTTCTCTCTCGCCTGTCTCCATTTACCTTTCACCATTTACCTTTTATCTTTTATCTTTTACCTCTCTTTTCGCTCTTCTCATTCCTCGTGCTTTGTGTCATGGTACTTCGACTCTCTTTAGACCGACTAACTCTTTGCCCTTATTCGTGTCTTCATCGGTAAAAAGTGTTGAACCCCTCTGCCCTTCAGTCCATTCTCAGTCCAATAAATAGACAGACTGATGAGTCAGATGAGTTAGATACATCTCATCTGTTCGCTCTTCCTCCTCTTTTCTTCTTCTTCATCTTTCCATTTGCTGTATCCTAATCACGTGCACACAAGGACACACTAGGCACTGGCCACACTGGTACAACAGACACTTAGAGATACAGACATAGACATAATTTTGTGGCAACTTACTTCTTAGTTCATCTCACAAATCTAGTTGTACTTTATTTTGACATTGTTGTCATCGTACGTCGAGCAAATGCAGTTGTACTTATTCACAGAGGTGTGTGAATTCAGCTTCCTTTTTCCTTGAAATCGATGATGGCGCCATCTGTCCACCAAGGATTGTATATTAATCAAGTCTTGACGGTTCGTCAAACGCAGACGATCACAAACGATACAAATAAGTCATCAAGTAACTGATTCAACTAGTTGACATTTAATCAATGTGACAATTGATCATGTGTGAGGTCATTATTTGTCATAAAAATTTTCTCAATCTAATTACATTTATATTTAAATGAGAAATAAAGTCATTTATCTTTAAAGTTTGTAAACATGTATACAATGTAAGTTGTCTCAAAAGTCACCAAGATCATTTCCTTGATGACACTGGTACAATTGGTTTGATACTTTGGATGTCTTGCCGTGAAAGGCCATACTTGTGAGCTGGATCAAGTAACCTTACACCTGAGCGAGTTGGTGTCATTGTTACTCGATTGCCATCTCGGTTAAAACTTGTTGGCCCCATACATCATAATACTCGAGTAATCAAATGTCCCTCCTGACACTTTGTACAACGATGGACTGAGTAATTTAAAATTGTTGATAAATGAAGGATTTATGTTGTCCCAGTGTATGTTAAGGAATCGATCACGATCAGGTCTTTGATGTAAATGATAAAATCCAACGACATGCATCAGTTCATGAAGGACAATTCCAAGTGAATCGCATCCTGTTCCGAGTGAAACAACACACACACACTTATTCACATACACACATGCTTGGATACAGCACAGGCCATACAATCAGACAGAGACAAAGACAATTTTGAGGCAACTTACTTAGATTAGCTCACAAATTCAGCAGTACTTTATTTTGACATTATTGTGATCGAAGATCAAACAGATACAATTGTTCGAATCGATTTATCTGAGCCTTCTTGCTTCACGTTCAGATTCCAATAAGGTAAGGATATCGCCTTCACGGACTGGTCCTTTAACGTTTCGGATAATCGACCGGTTGGATTCATCCAAAAATTCAACACGAACTTGAGTACACTGTCCTTGTGATCCAGTTCTTCCCAAAGTTTTAGTGACACGAGCCAATTTGACTTTGTCCATTATGAATTTGATAAATTAGATGGCGAGTAGTTGGATTGATTGGACAAGCTGGAAGAATTGTCAGCAGAGAGATCGTAAGTAAAGCACGTTAACACCAAGCAAAATCAAAGGAAGCGGATGGACGAACAGTTAATAAGTTGAGAGGGCAACACTTGTCCTTTGAGCCAGCTGAGTTGGGCTGCAAACCCGGCTGAAAACGGCGGTTTGAAGAACGGGAAGAAAAAAGAGGAGAAGAAGAAGAAGAAGTAAAGCCTAGTAGAGCAAAGATATAATAACTTTGAGTAGAGCCTACTTTTAAAAGGTCGTATTCTCAAAGACTCGCTGATAGCGCCGCGCTACACCTTTTCCAATCAACTGCCCTCTAGTAGTGATTTGAGAATATCAGCTGTAATCAAATTTACTTTTCATTCACCAGAGAGAAGCAGAGTAGTTTCCCTCCCTTTTGTTTTCATTCTTTTTCACACGCTTTGGATTGACTTTGTCTGCACCGTTTTCAATCAAAATGTCTGAAAAAAAGAAAGTTCAATCGAAAATTAATGACTATTTTAAACCAAGCCCATCCGCCAGTTCACCAGCAAATTCTCAAAGATCTGCCACAACACCACTTACTTCAACCAAGGTCAGAAATTTGACTGATGAAAAGTCTAATTCTCCTAGTAGTCAAGTTGCGAACAAAACGCCAAAGACTTCTCGTCGAACTGCAAAGCCTACTGGACTAGTAAAAGAAGTCATTGAAATAGATAATGACCAAAATGGAAGTCGTTCTTGGTTTGAAATGTCAACCACTCCTGTTAAGGGTAGAATGCACATTAGGACGCCAAGGACACCAATGGAATCTAAACGTAAAAATGAAAAAAGTGACGACTCTGATGGATCTGATTCTCCGGTAATCAAGAAACCCCGTACACACATAAAAAATAGATTCGATTTATTCAACGATTCTGACGATTCTGACAAGGAAAAAAGTCCAGAATCATCTGATGCTGAAGATGATCCTGATTTCAATGTCGATCCTAAAGAAGTCAAACAAATTGAAGAAGAAGACGCCGAAGAGGATACTTCAACTGAAATGGTTGATGAGAATGAAGAACCTATGGATGAAGATTACGAAAGTGAAGAAGACGTCACACCAGTTAAAAAAGGCAAACGTGGTGCTGGTGGTGGACGCTCAACTAGTAAATCCTCTGGTCGTACTCCGTCTGTCACAAAATCTGCTTCTAAAGCAAAGAAGTATCAAGATTCAGAGTCTGCTGATCCATTTGAAACAATAGCCGAATGGCCGCCGAAGGATCCCAGATTCGACTTTTTACGTCCTGAAAAAATAAGAGACCTAAATCGTCGGCGTCCTGATCATCCAGATTATGATGGGACAACTTTGTATGTCCCAGAAGCCTTTTTGAGTGGAGAGTCACCGGCTCAAAGGCAATGGTGGGACCACAAGTCCAGGCACTTCGATACCGTTTTGTTTTTCAAAGTTGGAAAGTTCTACGAATTATTTCACATGGATGGTGTCATTGGTATTCGAGAACTAAATCTTTTGCCAATGGGCAATTCTTCCTATCATTCAGGTTTTCCTGAAAAGTCTTTCACAAAATATGCTGATATTTTGAGAGAAAAAGGCTATCGCATTGCTCGAGTAGAACAGACAGAATCTAACGAAGCTCGAGATGTTAGAGTTAAATCTAAAAGAGGTGAGGCCAATTGTGTTCGACGTGAAATTTGTCAAGTCATCACTCCTGGAACATCATCAGGATCTTTTGAACTTAATTTTACAACACCGAGATTACTCATGGCAATCTTTCAAAAATCCTCGGAACCTGGTTCACTAACATTCGGAGTAGCTTTTTTCGATTCAAGTGTTTCTAAATTTACACTGTCACAGTTTGATGATGACAAATATTGTTCACGACTAAGAACACTTTTGGCTTATAACTGTCCGATTGAAATTCTACTTTCACGTAACAATTTGACGCCTGAAGTTGAATTTGTCCTCAACACTTGGTATCGTCACGTTATCAAAAGAACTCTGATTCCAGGTAAACAATTTTTGAGTCATCGAAATACACTGGAAATGATCAAAGCTCGTGATTACTTTGTTGAAACTAATAATGGTCATTATCCCGAACCAATCAAGAAGCTTTGTGATGAATCTGATAGTACTTTCTATACTCCTAACCCTGAATACAACGAGGCCGCAACTGCTTTGGGTGCTATTTTGTGGTACCTTAAAGATTGCATCATTGATGAAGAACACGTTTCACAGGGCAAATTTGACTTTTACATACCACCTGATCAAAATTTATCTCGTACAACTGCTGGATCAGACAGAAAATTACCAGACAAAATGATTTTGGACGCCGCAACTCTCAATCATCTGGACATAATTGACTCTGAACTCGGTGTGAAATTCTCTCTTTTAGGTTCCCTGGATCACACTGTCACTCGATTTGGCAAAAGGATGTTCAGATCTTGGGTTTGTTCTCCTTTGACCGATGCTGAGGCTATCAATGATCGTTTGGATGCTGTTGATGATTTGGATGAATTTCACATTGAAAACAGAAGTATCTTTTCCACTCTTTCATCACTGCCAGACCTTGAAAAACTTTTGTCACAAATTCACAAAGTTGGCTTGAGTCGAAAAGATCATCCCGATGATAGAGCTCAAATGTTCGAAGATTATGATCGTTCCAAAGTCAAATGTCTCCTTCAATGTATCGATGGGTTAAAGAAAATTGCAGGTGTTATTGAATCATTTCAACCTTATGTTGACGAATTCAAGTCCAAAACACTTCGAAATATACTTCGGTTTTCCTCTGAAGATGGAATTTTCCCTGAAATTTTCGAAATCGTCAAAAGGTTTGAAGATTACTTTGATCTGAAAGAGGCAAAAAAGTCTTTCATAATAGTTCCTGTTGGTGATTTGGATCCTGACTTGACTGAAGTCGATGGTGAAATTCAGGATGTTCAACATAAATTAGACGACCTGTTAAATTGTTATAAGAGACAATTTGGTTGCCCAGTCAAGTACTCCAACTCCAAGAAAGAAAAATACTTGGTTGAAGTTAAAAGTACTTTTGCTAAAAATGCTGGAAAGAACTTTACATCTGTTAATTCCACCAAATCTGTCACACGTTTTTCCGTTCCTGAAGTACAAAAATGGGCCGAAAAGATGAAACAACTCGAGGAAACAAAGGAAAAACTTGGAAATGATACTAAGAGAAAATTATTCGCTAAATTTGCCAAGAACAATATTCATTTCACTAAAGCTATCAATTGCATCTCTACATTGGACTGTCTTCTTTCACTTGCTAAAGCCAAGAGACAGTTTTCAACCTTTTCTTCTCAACTTTGTCGTCCATTCATTGACAATACATCTGACAAGCCTTACATTGAAGTTACCGAAGGTCGACATCCTATTTTGCTACAGATCAATGAAAATTTCATACCTAACGATCTTGCCCTGGATGGCGATCGAATGGTCATCCTCACAGGACCAAACATGGGCGGAAAATCTACTTTGATGAGACAAACAGCTCTACTTGCTATCATGGCTCAAATCGGTTCTTATGTTCCTGCTGGTTGTTTCAAATTGAGTCCTGTAGATCGTGTTTACACTCGAATCGGTGGATATGATAACATTGCTGCCGGTGACTCAACCTTCAAAGTTGAAATGGATGAGGCGAGTGCCATTGTTAGAAATGCTACTGTTGACTCACTTATCCTCATGGACGAACTCGGTCGTGGAACATCCACCTATGATGGAACAGCCATTGCTCATGCTGTTGTCAAATACCTTTCAGAAAATATCAAATGTCGAACTCTCTTCTCTACTCATTATCATGATTTGGTCGAAGGAATGGCACAAAACGTCAACATCAAACCTTTGCATATGATGTGCATCGAGCGTAAAGATGAAACGACTGGAAATGAGGAAATCATTTTCGGCTATAAAGTTGCCCCTGGAGAATGTCCAAAGTCACACGGGTTCAATGCTGCTCGTCTCGCTGGTTTACCGGAAGATCTCATTTCTTTGGCCAAAGAAAAAGCTAACGAATTGCACAATGAAGCCAAAGTTACACGAACTGTTCGAAACATTCTCAAACAAATGAAACTCGGTAATGCCGACGAAATACGTTCCTTGATAAAAAAACTTAGCATTTGCTCTTGAACACTTCATGAACCTACTTTTAACCTTCGTTGAATAAAAGTTTCACTCAAATTAAACTTGCTTTGTTAGTTGAAATTTTATTATTCAGTACTGAAAATCGGTGCACTGACCTGCCAGTGCCAGAGACTTGATAGAAAATTGATTATTCAGGTGAAGCAAACAAGCAAAGATGCATCAGATGGGACGAAAGGAAAATCTTTAATCATCCACACTCAACTCAATAGTCACCTGCACCACATTGGTCACCGTCACGTTCTTTGTTCATAGGTTGCAACTTTATGAGGTCATCGATTCGTAAAATTGTGATAGCTGCTTCAGTGGCAAATCTAAGTGCTTTGGTCTTAGCCATGGCAGGTTCTAAAATACCATCCTTGACAACATCTTTGACTCCAGGACCAGATTCTGATGTAAGATCCAGACCAATGTTCTTCAATGCTGCATGTTCAGGTTTAGATTGAGCTGAATGATGGTAAGATCGTAACTTGGCTACAAGCTCTACTGAGTCTTTAGACCCATTGGTTGCCAAAGTTCTAGGTATGACAAGCAATGCTTTAGCAAATTCGGCAATAGCCAACTGTTCACGTGAACTTATGGAAGTAGCAAATGATTCAAGATAAACGGAAAGAGCGGCTTCAACAGCACCAGCTCCAGGAACCAAAGCTTTGGACTCAAGGACTCGTTTAGCGGCACAAAGAGCGTCATGAACTGAACGTTCCATTTCATCCAAGAAGTACTCATTTGGACCTCTCAAAATAATCGATGCAGATGCATGCTTCTTCAATCCTCGGAAGATAATAAGTTCATCTTCTCCGGTAATTTTTTCAACAGCTACAGAATCAGCCATTCCAAGGGATGCAGCAAGTGACTTGACAAGTGATTCTTCGGTGGAAGCAGAAACATCACTATCCAGTCCGGTGTCAGATCCAACATCGAGTGCAGTTGCAGTTGTCAAAATTTGACCACCACATCCACGGGCAATTCGCTTTAAATCAGCTTTGAGTACTCGCCTCACGCCCATAATACCTGAAGAAGTGAGAACTTTGGCACACAAATCGTCAATTCCTCCTGTTGTCAGGATTACATTGACGCCAGCCTTGACAAGACGATTGACCCTTGATTTAGCGATGGCCAACTCTTGTTCTCGAATGGGTTCTAATTGTTTGCCTGGATCTTGAACAAGGATTTGAACTCCCAATTTCATCTTAACCTTTTGTAGGGAAAAGTCGATCAGAGCAATTTTTGCATTTTTAAGGGACTTAGGCATATTTTGATGGGCTAACGAACAGTTGAGGGCAAATCCATCCTTGACCAAAAATGATTCAGAGATAGATTTACCAATTCCCTTAAGGATTTTGATATTCTTGATTGGAAATATCTCTTTTGGTGGAGCACTTGGTGAATCTGAAGGAGAGACAACGGGCACAGTACCAGTTTGCTGGACACGGACGGCGAGAGCAGCATCGGCAACCAAATTGGAGAAGAAATCAATGTCACTTGAGATGACTTTTGAAGCAATTGCGGTAGCGGCAACTGATTGAATCACTTGTTTTTCGTTGGAGGAAGCAACCAAATCATTCAGTGTTAGAACCATTCGAGTATTAAGAAATTTAAGTGCTTCCTTCAGGGCCAGCCGATAACCGGATATTATTGAAGTAGGATGCACTTTTTGTTGAACCAATTCATCAGCCAGTTTAAGTAATTCAGAAGCTAGTATGACCTTTACATTGAAAGAAATAAACAAGAGCAAAAAATTCATTAACAAATAAGACATTTAGTCCAAGGATAGAATTGAGTCCTAGACTATTAGATTACGTATTAAATTATATTAGTATGACCCTTGATAATAATACAGAAATTAACAATTGACGATTAAATCATTCAATGGCAAAATAAACAAGGGAATGTGAAATATGATATTGAATATATTGTTACTTACCACAGAAGTTGTACCATCACCAACTTCTTCATCTTGTAACTGAGCCAAATCAACCAGTACTTTAGCTGCTGGATGTTGCACTTCGAGAAGTCTCAAAATGGAAGCACCGTCATTGGTAACGGTAACATCACCAACATCATCAACAAGCATTTTGTCAAGACCAACCGGTCCAAGTGAGCTTTTAACGATATTGGCTACAGCTCCACAGGCAAGAACATTTTGAGTTCGAATGGACTGTCCCGATATACGAGATCCACCAACAGAGAATAAACCAGCAGTACCAGCCATATTTTTGGGGTTAAAAGATCGTGACAATGGAAATAATTTGAAAAATCAACTTGACCAACACGTGAGCGAGGTGTGTGAATTCAGCTTCCTTTTTCCTTGAAATCGATGATGGCGCCATCTGTCCACCAAGGATTGTATATTAATCAAGTCTTGACGGTTCGTCAAACGCAGACGATCACAAACGATACAAATAAGTCATCAAGTAACTGATTCAACTGGTTGACATTTAATCAATGTGACAATTGATCATGTGTGAGGTCATTATTTGTCATAAAAATTTTCTCAATCTAATTTACATTTATATTTAAATGAGAAATAAAGTCATTGATCTTTAAAGTTTGTAAACATGTATACAATGTAAGTTGTCTCAAAAGTCACCAAGATCATTTCCTTGATGACACTGGTACAATTGGTTGATACTTTGGATGTCTTGCCGTGAAAGGCCATACTTGTGAGCTGGATCAAGTAACCTTACACCTGAGCGAGTTGGTGTCATTGTTACTCGATTGCCATCTCGGCTAAAACTTGTTGGCCCATACATCATAATACTCGAGTAATCAAATGTCCCTCCTGACACTTTGTACAACGATGGACTGAGTAATTTAAAATTGTTGATAAATGAAGGATTTATGTTGTCCCAGTGTATGTTAAGGAATCGATCACGATCAGGTCTTTGATGTAAATGATAAAATCCAACGACATGCATCAGTTCATGAAGGACAATTCCAAGTGAATCGCATCCTGTTCCAAGTGAAACAATTTGTGCTCCACCTTTTTTTCCGACAGATGAATAGCATCCTTCGGCTCTTTTAATAACAATGAAATCACTTTCATGTCTCCTTTCTTTGAATCTCACACAAGAATGGCGTTCAATCATGTTCATTGCACGATAAACAGTCTGTTCAAATCGACTTACATGACTGTCTAGAACAAATGGTATTGATCCACCAGGCCACAAATTTGGAGCTGGTGCTGAACTGTCATCGATGTTGTTGAAATCGTCAAAATTTGAAACGAATCTATTCAATGGCTGTGAATTGTCATCATCAATGAGTGCAGAGATCAATTGAAAAACACCGTGATTTCTTGAATTGTCATTGAAATGATCGATGTGAATTTCATCGCTTGCTCTGCCATTCAATTCACGTTCCATGTCATGAAAGGGTAGATGAATTTTTTTGTAGAAGTAACTGGAAGATCCGTTAACTCTCTTGACCATGGTCAAGAGAGACAACGTGAGAGACACAAAGACAAAATTTATCCATACAAATTTCATATTTCTATCAGGAATCTTTATATCACCAACACCAACCGGCAACAACTGGTCAGGTTATCGGTTGAATATGCAAATTTATCCTAATTGATGGAAAGATAATTTGCATTATTCAAGTCACAAAAGATTATCACAACATGATGAAAAAGCAACTTTTCACATCAGCTAAGGATGGATGAGCAAAGCGTGTTGATTTAACTTTATTTTTTCTTTCCTCTTCATTCAATATCTTCCTACTTGGTATCAAATGGCAAATTTAAATTGGATAACAAAGTTGAAAACGTTGATCAATTCAAAGGAGTTGATGAAAAGTTATTAGTTGAATGTGACTTGTAGAGTCCGCTCAACGAGCTCCGACAAACTAAAATGTCCTCAGTATTGTACATGAGTATTCATTCAACTTTCTGTCCAAAAAGTGACTGAGTATACTTGATTTGACTTGACTTGACTTGACTTTGTCTTTATTTTCTCATTCTCACTTGATGGAACCTTGAATTGACTGTTGATTCAATTGTGTAGCTGCTTGTGATCTGTCCTTGCAGCAGTGGCCATCACATCCATCGCCACATATATTCACATGCACAATTGGTTAATCTTGATTTAAGTGTAGCCAAAATACTTTCACACTCGGCTTTACCGTTAAAACAGTAGCTGCATCATTAGTCATCGATTGAGTGTTTACTTTTTTTATATTTTTAAACCGAAAAAAATATTTGATCTCACCTTTGCTTTGTTTGACATTTGAAGATTACTCTTACCAACTGTGACTCGATCGATTGATGGTCAAGGTGCTTCTGCATCTCACTCGACAAGAAGAAAAAGAAGAAGAAACAAAATAATGATATCCACCTGTGATACAACCCGTCGTTTTTGATGTTGCATTTTTGATGTTGGATGATTACTTGAAATGTTTAAATGGTTAAATGGTTATATGATTCAATCATTAGTAGAATCAACTATTCGTCACCTGCATACGCAACTATCGGCATCATCGAGTGGACACACTTACTCTCCCTCAAAGTCTCTTTACACCTTCACCAGCTACTTAGGTTAATTAATGTCAAATCACTCCCCGAGTGGTCCTTAACAATAGAAAAAGCGAGTAAAACAATTACATCTAACAATTTATACCTAATGTCAAGGACGACTTTCGCTCTATATTCCGAATATTTCTTCTTGGATTTACTCTTGTATTCTCACATTTACTCTTCTTAAATTGCACTTCTATTTTGACACAATTGCTTGTTCGGTTGAACTTTGTTTCATTCCAATTAAATTGAATTTCTCTTGGCCACTTTTATCAGTGCATCCAGCTTAGGTCAGGATTAAACTGCCAGAATTGCACAAAGTATCAACATATTGGTGGTCCAATGATGCGTAGGATCAACAAAATTACTCATCAATTTTGCACCAGTGAAAATTAAATGAACAAAATGTCTTTACTTTTACTTGTCAGTTTCTCCTTGGTAACCCGCTTAATTAGACTATATTTCAAGCCAACTTGGGCCAATCCAAGACATGGATAACACTTGACATCAAGTTGATTAATTATCTGGGTAAACACTCTGATAATCGACTTCCTCGCCAGCTGAAAGACTCATTCATATCAACCGGTAACATATCAATTGGCCTGGTTGTTCATGCTGATGGTTAATAATTATGTAATTGATGATGAAAAATGCCTTGACTTCGTTACTGGACTGTGGCCTCACGACCAACACTTTTGGTTGAATTTGGTCGTTAACAATGAACGCGTCATTACTGAGCTTGACGTAATTTGAAACCAATTGTGAACACAGCAAATTGCAATTTTTGTGTGATTGTGTCGACTCACTACAGCTCAATGACATCGTCCTTGGTTCAATCTTACCTGATAATCGAATAAGTGAATTTCTCAATTCACCCGTCGCTTCAAACAACTTTTGCATATTGTTTACTTTTCATTACATCTTCAACCACAAAATTTATCTTTCAGGATGCGCATCAACCAACAAGCAGAAAACCTTCAATTAGTCATGTGGATGACTTTTACGATTTCCATGTCGATAGAGAGAGATAGAAAGAGAGACTTGAGACACATGAGACTTCATCTGAGATTGACATTGACAGACAATGAGAGAGACAACGAGGGTGACACCTGGTCACTCGACATTGGTCAGTGGTTGTTGAAGAGACAAGTTCTGTACGGTCTTTGTAATCCTCATTTCAATTGGCATTTTTATAACTAATTGTGTACAAAAATTTAAAAATAATTCCAATGAATAATCGCCAGGCTTCTACTTCGTCGTCATCATCGAGCTCTCTTTGCTCGTCTCCTTCATATAGTCCTTCGACTTCGCCGAGTCAGTCAAATTTTCCAGACTTTTTGGATGAATCATCTGGTATTTTTTTTAGAAGGCGAGTATCCACGGCAGCCGCCTCATCACATGAGGATAAATTCTCTTCCGACTCTGAAACAGACGAATTTATTCAACCCGTCTTGGATTCGAAGCTTCAAGATTGGATCAACCGCCAAAACAAGAAGGGAGCTCCCATCACCCTGGAAATTATGGCTGAAGAAGGGCTTCAAATTGCCAGTTCAATTGGTCTGACAGAAATCAACCAGGACAATATTGGCAAATATATAAAATCTTTCGCCCATAGATCTTTTGACTAACTTGTAAGAATAACCTACTGTCAAGAATTTTTGAGCCACTCATTGCTATTTGTTTGTAAAAAATAACTTCTTAAACTCAAATGCTCAGTTTTCATTTATGTCTCTAACATTAATTTCTAATATAGAGACTTTGTCTTTTATGTCTCTCTAAGTTATCTTAATCATTCACGAATTGTGAGTGTAAAATAAAATACCATTGAATACTTTGTCCACTGTCTAAATTCGATCGTTGGATTGATCGTGCACTCGTAGGACTGAGGAAAAAATTTAATCGACTTGACTAATGTCATCTTTGTACCTAGAACGTGAAGCAGCTCATGGAATTCCAGAATGCAAAGTTCACTCGATTGATCGAGTACACAAACTTATTCTTTGAAGTGCACAAATGTCATCCTTGTATGCATTCGGTTCTAGTTTATCAAGTTGAGATTGATCTTCTCCTCATTCTTTTGAGAGTATAAAAGATTCATGGGAGCATCAGACTCACCATCTGGATTCTTTCGAAATTACATTATAAACATCGACCGCGATTTAATTAGTTAGATGAATAATCTCACTGCCGTTCACAGTTGTCGAGTGTCAAGTGTTGAATGGGATAAAAAATAAATATGACACATTATATGCACTCAATTAAATCAATGATGGCGAGTGAAATCTAAGCGAATTTGAATAATTCATGATATCGTCTATTGACATTGGGACAATCGATTGGTTCTTCTTCAATGTCTTCTTCTTCTCTTTCTCTCTTTTCACTAACTCTCAAATGTCCTGGTTATGTTTCTTTGTTCTTTTCGGCTTGTTTTCATTTGGGGCAATTTTTTTAGTGTAATTGAGATTGATCACTTGGCAAGCAATGCACGTTGACACTCTCAAATGACCAGCGATAATGTTTAATATCAATTCAAAGCAGACACCGGACATTAGGACAACAAAAAATATTTATCATTTTTTATGATGTTTTCTGGTAATTACGAAGTAAGTCGTGACGACTTTGACCAAGGCACAAATTGAACAAAATGGCCTTTTGGGTGATGAATGATTAGAACTGAATAAATATCCGTCTGCCATGCAATCGATGAAATTCACACTAACCCACTACACATTTATATCGGTCATCGACTGGGTGTCCTTTGGTCAATCAGAATTGGTGATATGCAATCGCCAATCGGAAGGAAGGATATCAGATCGATATAAGATCGATTGACCATCAAAAGTGTGAGATGAAAGTGACCAGGTTAAATGAATCCACTGGTTGTAAGTGGCCAACTCATCCTTATCCTCAATTTATCCTCTTAACTTGGTGTCAAATGACAACTGACAAGCGATCTGTCACAAGAAACTAGTAACAATTGACAATGGACAAAGGACAATGAGAGTATCATGTGTTGACATTTTCCTCCTTCATCTTTGGAATTATTTGATTTCTCAACAAATATACGTAAACTTTGCGAAATGCTTTTGCCTTTTACCCAGTGAATAAAGTGACAAAAGTTCACTTGACACCAAAGTGGATGAATAGCAATTGCAAAGGGTACAGATTTTACTTGATGTATATCGATTCTACACTCGACAGCATCTTCAACTTCCTATTTACATCTGCCTTTCAAATTGTTGTCTGAATGTTTTTCTTCTTAATCCCAATTTAAGTGTATTTTCAGTGTGCGTCTTATGCCTTATCAAATATTTAGTTTTGTCCCTCTTCAAGTAAAATATTTTCCATTGGAAAGGATGAGTAATTTGCCCGTCAACACTTACACTCTGTTGTACACAAACAAACACATGAGATGAAAAAAGAGGAAAAAGATGAAAAACACGAAAAAGATAAAAAAAACATGAAACACCCTGTCGATTGTGGCAAATTGAAAAATGCATTTGACAAATTTAATTTTATTCCTACGAGTCGAGATAATCCTGATAAAGCAAAAAAGTTGTTCAATTTTCAATTTGCAAAAATTATCACTTGAATAGATTGAAGTGGCAATAATATCCGACCGTGTAACGAGTTGTGTCAAGAGAAACTCAGAGAAATTGAAGATAAATTGAAGAGAAAGCAAAAGAAACCAAAAAGAATCAAAGTAAAAGTGTCAATGCAGCGATGTCAGAGAGAAATTTTGCCCGATTTGCCAATCTCGATTAAAAGTTTCACGTCAGGTTTGAATTTCAATTTAATAAAGTGTACAGTTCACAGTTCACAATTCTTCCAAGTCGACATCACCTTTGGCTACAATTCGTTATTCACCCACTTTGGACTTTGAACACAGAACAGTCATTCGAAAGGTTCAAAGTGCACATTTTGCATTTGACGTTGGGTGATCATCCGGCCAATCGATAAATACATTCCCCTTCGGTATGCATAAATGAAGACCCAAGTAAATTAAATGTCGCCTGCATTTATTTAATATATTATTTGCCCAGTGAAAGATAATTGAACAGGTTTGCACATTGGCTATGGGGATAAAAATGCAATGAAGAAAGGACAAATCAATACAAATGTTACATCAGACATTATTATGAGTGTTATTATATTTGCATGTTACATGTTTGCCCTGACTGAGGTTATGAACGAGTGTCCAATACACACTGATCGAACACAAGAACATTCTTCGACTACAACAGTGGCAGATAGAAAAACACCGAAAGAGAAAAAGACAGAAACACAGAAACACAGAAAGAAGAGTAATTCGAGTACACACATGGTGAAGATGGTGCAAAGGGCATTAATTGCACTCGTACATTCGACGACATATGGACTCTTACTCAATCTGCCAGGATGGATGGAAGAGTGAGCCAAGAGATTGTTTCCACTGATGCAAGTGAAAACATCGTGGTGAATAGACACACTCAACCAAAACTAAACCATACCGTAGATGCTTTTGCTCATCAGTTTTGTCTGGTCATGCAATTAGATCAAGTGAAAAAAAATTGCATCAAATGAAAAGTAATTTCATCCAAAGGAAATTCCACACAAATCCAAATAGTTCACTTGGGATAATAGATAGGAAAAAGTGTTCGATCCAATGCGTTAACTGCAAAGCCATTGTCTCCATTTAGGGTGGTCAACTTGACCACCATCGATTATGTGGATGAAGAGCAAGTTTTCTTGGTTCACCTGAACCTTACATCTAGTAAAACCTTTGGCCTAGTTTTTCTTTGAACATTTCCTTCGAGTCTTTTGTTTCATCCTCATAAATCTTCGTGCGTGATAGACTAATTTGTCTGGTGCAAACTAAACTGTACTAAATTGTTGCAAATGTTTAGTGTGTCTTCATGTTGCATTAATTTGTCACACAAGTGGTCATTGGACACGAAACACTTTGAAAACACTTAACAAGAGAGTGATTCAATTAACTATGATGAGAGATGATTGTTTACATATTCCATGAGGAAGGTTATCGCTGTTTGACAGAGAGTTGAGAACAGTTGAGAACAGTTGAGAAAAATTCTTGAGGACAGAACAGTCTGAACAACCTTGTATGTTACCAAGAGTAAATTGGTAAATCCATATAAAAAGTAAGTATCGATCGATCACTTATCAATGACCTAGCCAAAGGAATGAGACAAATGTGGACATTTTTAGTGTGTTGAGATTGATGGCGAAACACCTGTTCTTCATCTTACTTGTAATTCCGATACTGTAGGGATAAATGTATGTCACCTGCCTTTACCCGTCACTTTTTTACCCTTTAGCTTATTTTTCCTCGCACTTTGAATCACCTATT
This sequence comes from Hemileia vastatrix, assembly GCA_030280995.1. NCBI lineage: Eukaryota > Fungi > Basidiomycota > Pucciniomycetes > Pucciniales > Zaghouaniaceae > Hemileia > Hemileia vastatrix. Next base: position 106,391 of record JASXTE010000023.1, read on the forward strand.
TTGTCCTATTCAATTTGCTTTTACAGTGTAATGTCCATCAGTAAAATTTCTTTTACCTCAATTTTTTTATCCAATTTCAATGGACATTTTATGTTGCAGTCCAAATAAATCTGTAAAATTGCTACTTCGAGTGAAAGTGCTTTCATCCGACCTGATTTGCTGGGTATTTGTCTGAATGTCTCATTCATCTTGTATTTATACGACATTTTAAATCTTCTAATTACCAGTCTCACTGATTCGGGATTCACGACTCAGGATTTGCAAGTTACTCTTGTCAAGTTGATGTAAACTTTTTTCTTCTTGTGTGACATCAGTTGACTTGACTTCAGTCCAGTTCAGTTAAGTCCATTCAGACTGTTGACTGTGGTCGTACTTGTTCAGATGTTCAGATGTATTCTTTGATGACCGTTTGTTCAGCAAATGAAACGAGGTAAACTTGAAGGCCTGGTGTGTCCTTATTGTCTCTTCTTTGCAAGGCTCGTGATAGAGTTCTATTCCACCCGACAAATCGCTCAGGTAACACGCTTTCTTCCATCAGAGCAAAGTACCTGGAAAATAACCTGCTGAATTTATGTATTTGTTTGCTTTTTTTTTGTCACTTGTCACGAACATTCACTTGGAGTGACTCATAGGTTGACAAATATCTTTTATCAATGTCCAGAAAAATATATACATATACAAGGAGAAACAAACAAACTTCCCTCCAACTGGTTCTCTTCGAGTTAGTCGATGTGTTCAAGTCGGTCAATTGAAATTTGTTACATCTTTTACTTGGATGAATGATTCGATGAACCTTCGATTATGTTACATCGGAAAGGCATGAAAATGGGTAAAATCGAGCAAATGACCCGATGATTGGATGAACAAACAATTGACGAAAATCGAATGCATCAAGTCAATCAAGTCAATTAGTAATTTGAACTGAAAATGATTTGCCTCTTTTTTTTAGTGATAAATGATTAAAGCTGTTACGAAATAATCGTCATCCTTAGGCTGAAGTAACTAATCAATTAGTGAGCAAATGAAGTCTTTTTCATCGGTTTCCTTTGGCTAATTCATTAGCTATTTAGCTTTTTGCATGAACTATTCTACCATCTTGATTGTAGCGATTGTGTCGATTTTTTGTAGGAACAAAAAAAAAAGAAAAGAGAAGCAAGAAAAGAACGAAAGTGAGAGAGAGATAACACGAAGAAAACAGAATAAAGGAAAAGGGAAAAACAAGAAGGAAAAACGGGTCAAGTTGCAATCGTCACTGTTGAAACATTGTGACAAGGTGTTAATTGCTGCAAGTGCGATGCAATATATTATAATGGCTGAAGACATCGTCTATGAGATGAAGCGTCAAAGGGAATGAAAGGGAAAAAGAAAAAAGAAGAAGTGAATCTCACTGACGAGTTTGTATCATCAGGAAGAGCCAAGAAAATAGGGAAAAAGGTAAAAAGGATAAAAAGAGAAATAGACTCACGAGTAGTGAGCAGTAAGAGAGAAAAAGAAGGAGAGAAAAAGAGAAAGAGAGGAAGATGGGTAGAGACGGGTTTTTCCGTGTTCTTTGTCACAAACTCGTGTATTGATTCACTTGTTGTTACTGTGAATAAAAGCTTGAGACTGCGTCGAGTTTGGTTCAGTGCATTTGCAGTTGTCGGAGTTGCTAAGTCGAACCTTTTGCCCAGATGCGATCGATGACACCGGTTCTACCTTGAGTACACCTTGAGTCTAGGGATCTCTACAACTAAACCTGCAACCGCCAACTAAAAGACAAGCTCAAACACAGACAGACACACCGTCAGTAGCGACGAGCAAAGAACATTTCCTTTCAGAACAGTACAGAACAGGAGAAGAACATACACGAACACACACACACATATATATATATATACACACTCACACACAGCAAACTCGACAATTTGACAACTCAACAACACGCGCTTTCGACCATTCGCGATTCCCATGTCGCGTAATTCAATTTGACTGTGCGACCTTCTACAACTAATCATAACTTGGTTGAAAAAAACTATTATCCAAGGAAATAATAACTTCTATTTCAACCCTTTCGTCCTCAAGCAAACAAAGACACGTGTTGTGTTGTTGACTGTGACTAATTTTGACACCAGATCAAGAATAATATGTGACTTGGAGACCAAAACAATCAGTAAGTTCACTAATGCTTGATGCATTATTAAGTTTTACCATTTCTCTCAGTCCTTTTGGACTTGTCGACTTTTTGTGTGTGATGCTCTCATTCTGTGTGAGTTCAGGTTCACATGTGCATCCATTCGGAAGTCACTTGTGACCCAGCCAATTTCCAAAAACTGATTTCTTCATCTCTGCTTCAAGTTGACTTTTTCGACTCGAAGTTGACTTTCGATTTTCGACACAATTTATCTGCTGAAGATTTTTCTCTCTTCATTGTGCTTTCTCATCTTTGTGTGTTCAGTTGTTCTGTACAAAAAGAGCAAAACCTTTATTGAGAGGAAGTGAATTTGTGTGCAGTGTGTACTTTGTGAAAAATGGTAAATTAGTGAAATTTCGATGAAAATTACTCAAATTCACATGTAATTACAATCATTAAGATCATCCAGATCAGGTGAAAAGTGAAAAAACATAAAAATAATTCTAAAAGATAATTCATTAATGATGGGTAATACGCTTATGAATAAGCTCATCCTTGACCAGCAGAGGAGGTTTAAATTTGTCAAATGTTCAAATGGACTGACAGTGATTTGCAACACTCTTTGTAAAATTCTTCTAATCTACTTTAATAGTCTTGCCTTTTTTTTGTTGCCGCGGTCTTACCTCAGAGTGTTTTTTAAAGGCCACCTCGGCGCAACCGTTCGTTCTAATCAACTCGAAGAAGCCTCCTTCTCTACTTTTTCCAATGTTGGTCTTAATTCTAGCGAAAGCTGCGAAATGAAAACATCCATCCTGCACTTTCTGACCATCAGTAGTACACTTTACGACAGGATGCACTTCGCTTCATTGTTTTTTTCTTTCTTACTTTTTCTCCCTTTCTTTTTTCTCACTATTTTTAAGAAGAAAGTGCTCTTTGTGCTATGAGAAGGTTGACCGAATGACCAATGGTCAGTTCATCTTGATGGAAATTTATTTTCATCACTGACAAGTTAAATGGTCAATTTCCATCATTGTTTTCTCTTCTCATGACTCATTTACTCTTATTATCCTTGTTGTTGTTCTTATGTTCATAGATCACGTTCACAAGATGCATCATCAGTTGGTTTTCCTCTCAACCGACCAAAGTCATCTTTTCCATCAGAAAGATCTTGGTTGATCATGCAACAATTCATTCATATACAGTACATCTTTTTACTGTGTGTTATCAATCAAGCAAATTAACTTGGTAAACAAGAAAATGTAATCATCATACGTCATGACGATGAGTATGATCATGATGATGCATCATTCATTTACCGCAACAGCTGATACAAATTGAAAAGAAAAATCAATCGAGGAAAAAGAAAAAAAACCATTATAAATTAAATGATAGAACAAAGTAACTCCAAAATCGATTTAGCAATAAAATAAAAGAGCAAATTTGATGAAATAAATCTCCAGGATAACGAAATAAGCGAAACAAATCGTCAGGAAACAGGGATTCGCAATCCCAACAAAAAATCCATTCAAGATGATGTTCGGACTGGATGCGTCGAAAAAGAAATTCAAAGTGTGGAATCAAAGACGTGCAGCATCTGCACGTGTGGCTAAAGCATCCACTGGTGGTTCGTCCAATTCAACTTCCACCAATGCAACTTCTAATTCGACTTCCAACACTAGTCAACAAAGAAGCTCATCATTCCACTATCAGAGACGAGGAACTCGTCGATCTCGAGGGGCAAGTCATTCCAGTGATTTGGATGATGGAGATGAAGATGACTACTCGTTGAATCGTTCTTCATTCAGCCAGTCTAATAGGTCACGATTCAAGTCAGCCAACGTGTCCAGCGGAAATGTGTCTCAGCCAGGAGGATCAGGTTTATCCAGAAGTGACATTAATAATTACGTTAACCCTCAAAGTAGTGGTTTATTCAAACAAAGTGGTCATCGAAATTCAACTAAATTGTCAAGTGGATCAACTATTTCACTTCTTAATCGATTTGCCTCAGAAAGTTCTGACCTGATACCACAGTCAGTGGTATCTGCTTCACCTGTTACTCGAGTTGCTGGTCGTTATTCCGGATCGGTCGGATATGATCACCATCATTACTCCAATTATGAATGGATAGATTCCAACGGCATGACCGTTCCGCCTCCCGATCCAGCTGCTTTGTCATGTGCGCCTTGTCAAGACGTAAGTATCCAAGTATCCAAGTATCCAAGTATTCAAGCAACAAAGTATCCAAGAATGAGTATACATGTATACAAGTGTATGATTATCTGAGTGTCTGAGTGTACGAGTGTACGAGGATACGACTTCTCAAACCCATCAACTGTCATTTGTCGACAATTTACAGTTGCGAAAGAGAAAACAACATGTGATAGAACATTTGACAAAACATTCTACTCAATTCTTTTGCCTTCTTTGACTTGGTTGACTTTGCTGCCTTCTCTACCCCCAAATTTTGTCTGTCATTCCCTTTGTGTGCTAATTTTTACCTGCTTTTGTGCTAGCCGTGTCCTTGGTGCATTCATATTTCATTTTATTTTATCTACTGTTTCCTTTGACTCGAGTTTCCATTTAAACAGGCAAAATAGACCTTATCGATTAAACTTCAAAAATTCTCTTCTCTTCTTTTCTCTTTTCTTTTCTCTCATATTCTTTCGAATTTTTTTCTTTACTCTCTTTTACCCTCTTTTTCCTCTGTTCTGTCACAATTATTATTACTCTGACGAATAATTTGGATGAATGACGGTTTGTTTGTTACTTTCTTCCATCTCTCCAAAGATTATCAGCATAGAAAAAGTCACAATTTTATTCAGTCATTTTTTCTTTCGTTTTTTTTTCGTTTTCCTTTCTTTTTCTTTTCTTCTGACTTTCATTCTATTGGATTCACAAGAAAAATCGACACAAATGTCTTTTTTGATCATTTTTATTTGCTCCAATTGAAACCTCTTTTACACTTACTTGCTTTTGCTTTTTTCCTCTTTGCCTTTACCTTTTGCCATTGACTCTGCATATTCGATGTATTCACAGAACAGTACAGTACAGTCTTCAATGTACAATGTACAATGTTCGATGTGAGCAGAGCCGAGGTACAATATCAGTTGAAGATTAAATCTCTTGGTAATTCATTGGAGGAACTTACAGTGTACTTTCTCTTTTTCTTCCTCTTTCTCCATCAACATTTCCATCTTCTCTTGTGTGCTTGTGTTCTTGTATGCTTCTGTTCTTTTGTCCTCGTATGCCATTCTTTCCTTTCTTCAGGCCATCGTTAATTTAGCTCTTCACTTGTGTTCTGCCTTAATGGACGAACCGGTCAACTTGGACAAATCTGAAACATGCTTTTTAATTCCATTTTGCATCCTGTTTGACAGCACTATCGTGGGCAAACTTTATCTATTGTTCGAGTTTGACAATGAAGTCCACTCAAGTGATAAAGTGAAAGAAGAGAAAAAAAAAATTACTTTACTCCATTGTCACTTGTAATTTGTTATATTGGTCCGAATTACCCAATTAACTGATAGTACACTGTACATGTGCTCATAATCATGCACTTGTGATGAGAAAATTATGTGAATAATGTCCACACGAACCAACAAGAATTATAGTTATACTTATGCTTATATTTAACAAAATCGGTAAACACATTTTTCGAATTTGGGACAAATTTCGGACAGTTTTTGTGTGTGTCTGACTCATTTGGATGTTGAAAGAATTCATTGTCTTTTTTTTATCATCAGTCCCTTCACAACTTGGGTAAAATATGACAGTTCAGTTGAAACAAGTACAACGAGTTGGAAGAATCCGCATTGCTATAAATACCAGTGCCAAAAGATGAACTATTTTATTTCTGTTGCTTTTTTATTTATCTTTTTATCCACATTACAGTCGTAAAGAACAAAAGCACAGACAGACTTTTTTGGGATCAAGAGTAAAGGTCAAACAAGCCTTACGTTAGTCGCATCATCTTTTTTACAATGGTCATGTTCACATGGCGTGTCCTTTCTTGAAAAAGCATGCAATTTATTTGTCGTTATCCCTGAGATTGATATCTCAAGTGAGTCTTTTGTCTCAACTCATTTTATTTCTTCACTGTAAACATACTTACTTTCGATACTAATACTATTTTTACCTGTTTTTTACCTCGTTTTCATGCAGATCGAAGTTCAACTAGATCCAGGAATAAGTTTAGGTCTAACTGTTCGAGGAGGATCTGAATACGGACTGGGAATATTCATCTCATCAATTGATGCAAGATCAGCTGCAGAAACTGCCGGCCTGGCCATGGGTGATCAAATTCTCGCTCTCAACAACATTTCATGGGACACAACTGCAGGGATAACTTTGGAGTCAGCTGTCAACACAATTAAACGATACTCCACGACACCAGCTTCTGGATCTCCTATTGTATTACTTTTTACAATAAAAAGAGTGGGAAAAGTGCCATCCGCATCAATTGTTAGTGAAGAAGCCGTGGCATCTGCTCCATCTCCTCATTCCAATTCAACTGGATTTTCTATTGTAAGAAAGAAATCTTTGATACCGTCCTCGAGATGTTCATCTTCAGCTTCTACTATTTCAACGTCGAATACTGCCGCTGTTGCCAATGTCAACTCACAACAATCAGGGTATCATTCTCTTCATCACCCCGCGAATCAATCAGCCAATTTACACGCATCAGCTACGAGTGAACCAGGCAACACAACACATTCTATTGTGGCTCAGGGAATCGGTAATTCGTTGAATCATCAAAACAACCAATTCTCAGGCCATTCGCACCACTCAATGACCATGCAATCATCTAACCCTCATTCACAACATCAACTTGAACATCCTGATCATTCACACCCCCAGCACTTGAAAAGTGCAAGTTTAAATGCAGTTCCAAGTGCAGTTGCCATGGAAGAAGCAGCATTGATGGATTGCCACTCAAGAAGTCACCTGTCGATGAGCCATTGTTTGCCTGGTGACCAATTCAATCAATTTTCCTCAACCGGTGGTTTGACAATTGAATCAAACAATGATTCTCGAATAGCTTCATCTCATCCAGCTTTGAGTTCATCACATTCAACTGGTCATCAATTGTTCCGTCGGCCATCGGCAATGACACTAATGCCACCAAGAAATGATTCCAACAGCGATCTACTTCTTTCACCAACATCAGCAGCAGCTTTTGCTGAAGAATCAGCTGTTCAACGAAGATTTTCATCAGCATCTTTAAATCGTCGACGTTGTTCATCATTACATTTGAATCCTGAACGTAAAAGACTTCTTCCAGGTATACCTTTAACTGCATCTGATATGAGTTTAACTGCAGTGGGTGTGACATCAAGTGCATCCGCATCATTTAATCCTCGTAGAGGTTCAATTTTACCATCTATTCCACCAACAGCGGTTAACCCGATTCAACAGCAGCAACAGCAACAGCAGCAACAACAACAACATCCACAACAACAACAACAACAACAACAACAGTCAGCGGGACAATTGATTCAACCCACCCTTAATCCATCAGTTATGGTGCATCAACAAAACCAACCTACGGGTGCATCACTTCAAACAACATTTGATGCAGCATCAATAAGTGGAGCAAATGCCTTACAAAATATGGCATCTGTTCAACAGCAACAGCTAAATGCAAATCAAATATCGATTAATGTTCAAGGAGTATCAGATGGTATGAATACACTTTTTCCTCCAAATGATCCATCGGTTTCCAAGTACAAAAGACATTCAACATCTTCATTTGCACTTCCTGATGCTGGAGGATTATTGGCTGCAGCAGCTGCTGCTGTCCGACGACATTCTTCATGTGTAATTGGTGGTCGAGGTCGATCTTTCCTATCACCCGATCCATCTCCCACATCACCTGCAGCAGGAAATTCAACTAATATTGTATCCGCATCAAGCAACAAAAGTAAAAACGATAAGAGAATGTCAGTTTGTATGGACGGAGTTGATACTCTTTGGCCCACCTCTCAAAATGTTGACATCACTTCTGGCAGAATGGTGAGTTTTTGACATCTTGCCACTCATTTTGTCCTTTTGTTCATTTTTCTACTTGTCCATCGTACTTTTATTCGCTCCTACTCGTTGGTTCCCTTTTCAACAGTTCTGTACAAAAAAGAAAGAGTGTGTGAGAGAGAGGGAAAAAGTTCTCGTAAACAATCAACTGTCCACTGGTCACAGATAATTCCTTTCTACCTAAGACAACAGGATGAAAAGATCATGTCTTCAGGTTGTTGATTTCCTTTATTTATTCTGTTGGTTGTTCAGCTTGTCTGACATTTCCTGTGATTGCTATCGACACGATGATGTACTTTTCAAGTGAACATGACTAAAAGCAAATTAATGTTACAGTCAAGTCAATCGTCCAATCCACTTTGTGACATTGTGACATTGTGACTTTATTCTTGCCCGATGACTTTCACCTTGAATGATTATTTGGGTCGTTGTTACCCTTTTTTTCCACTTGAACAGAGAAGAATTTTCCTTAAACCGTGTATACTTTTTTGCACTTGCATCAAATTGCCCTGAGGATGCAAAAGCGAAGATTTTACCTAGAAAATTTTGTGCCATGTCTTTTCTATTTGATATCAATTCTACTCAAAAGTCAGTCCTTACTTTTACCTTCTCAATTTTTACTTCTTCTCCTCAAGTCAGTAGACACACTCTTTACATTTGGCATCTTCAAGTTGAGTCCTCAGTGTCTCTGGTGATCTGAAAGATACAACAGACAACACATTTAAGAGAAAACAGAGAAAACAGAATACAACAACTTGCACTCATGTTGCAATGTTGCATTATTTTCAGAGTAATTTTTGTGACATTTGCAATTTGTAAAAAATGTACACCCAAGCATAAAATGCAACATTTATGTTGAAGATTGAATAAGTTATCTTTGAAACTGCAAAAAGATTTAACAAAATAACAGTACTGGTCAAGTGGATGTACTTTCACTTTCTTGGAGAAAATTGCTCACTTGTCATGAAAAGGATGCGGTTTGAAAAGCATCACTAAAGGAAGAGTCCAATGAGTGATAATCAAAAGATTTAACCATTTACTCAGTATGTTTGTGAATAGCAAGTGAACCAGTTCACTCACAATTTTATTTCAATCGACTGGCGAGTGCGAGTCACAGTAGAGCAAGATTAAGGTGGTGGGTGAAACAATCAAGGATTCAAGTAAAGAAAGACCAGAAAAACTACTCTCAGACTGACAAGAAGCATTTCAAATAACCCAGTGAGCGAATGAGCGAATGAGCGAATGAGTCAAGTAGAGAATCAAGCGAAATAAGAGAAAGAGAAATAAGAGAAAAAAGAGAAAAAGACAGGTTGGTAGGTCGAGTAGAAAGAACAGGATTAACTCCTGGTTTCTTTTCTTTGCTTCTGCCTTTAAACCTGCTGGTTCCACTTTTCAGTTTGAGGATACAAAAGGCACTCACTGCTCTTGTAGCGGACAGTTTAGTCTTCAGCTGAATCCTCTCTCAGTCGCCTCTCTCCAAATTTCCCATCTTGCTCTTATCACCATCATCATCATCTCTCACTTACTTGGTCAATCGTATCCTCTTGTACACTTGTGTTCACCTGACCAACTGACCAACTATCCACTTGTATACTATTGCAAGACCTCTGATCACTTTAATCTCAGCAATGGAAACCTGGATCACTGATTTGCATGCAATTCGCATCCCTCGACCCAAGTTGATACATCCATCCTCTCCTTTATCCAATCAGGAGATTTCATCCTCATCCTCATCTTCCACCATTGTGACACTCGTTTCTGCCTCCTCGTCCAATTCCCCAGTCTCGCTGAACAATCAATTGGATTGCTTAACTGCTAACTCAACTATTGGTGAAAATATGTCCAATTGAAAATTCTAAGTCTTCACTCAACACAATATTCCTACAATAGTCTCACAATATTACTTCAATATTACTACAATTTACTATAATATTCATAATATCCACAGTCTGTTCATTTGGTACTTTGAGCATTTTTTGTTTGTCTGTTGAATGATCAAAGTCAACTTTATATTTATCTTTTACCTAAATTTACCTGTAAAAAATGAAATCGACTGTTAAAACCCGTTGAATCTTACCTTTGACTGCATCATTAACTTGTTAGAATAATGTTTATTGTGCTTTTCGATGCAAATCGACCTGATTCAACAATGAAACTTGATATTTTTCCTTTCGCTTAAGTGTTGTTGTTGTTGTTGTCATTATTATTCGCTTGTTTTAAAGACATTTTTTTCAGTTATTTTTTGACACTTTCAATGAATTATTTTTATGCTTGAAAGGTGCAATTTCTACTTTCATCATGATATTATGACGAGGTGAGCATGACAACAAGTTGAAAGGAAAATCCTTCTCAGGCACTTTGAGTCCTTGTTAATTTGCCTGCACTCCACTTGATATCCTGATCAGGTGGAAGAACAAAGGAAAATTAAAGAGTAGAAAATCTCCAGTAAATGAGTTGATAATGTTAATTCACTTCTTTGTCCTTTGTTGGATCAATCAACGGTCGATTATTCCGACTTCGTGCTCAGGCAAGAGAGATGACTCATTATCGTGAAAGAAGGAGAAAGAAATAAATAAGAAAGAAAAGAAAAAGATAAACCATTTGAACATTAATCTGCGTTTTACCAGTGAAACTGGAATATTTTCAAATGCATATGCATTTGGGGCAAAATGGTTACAGTGACATCAAAGACAGATAAACTGCAAACCAGATTACTAATTCGTGGAACATTGTGAAAACAAATAAAGAGAATTAATCCTCTTTACAAGTACATTTCTTCATCTTTTTATTTTCTTTCTTTATTTTTTTACTTTTTTGAATTTCAATCGATGCACTTTCACTCAATCAACATCAGTTCGATCCAGTTCAAGGTATAATGGAATATCATTGAAGGAAAATATCATTGTGTAGGCAGGAAAAAGCTATCACATTCAAATGATTGCCGATGAATGATAAATGTGTGCTTAATTCACAAACACAACACATCAACATGCAAACTTTTTTTTGCCTTCACTTGAACACACTCACACTCACACACAAGTAAATTGAATTTTAACATAAAAAACTTCTTCCTTCTTCACTGTTTCTCTTTTTTTCCTTCTCTGCTGTCAACTGATGGTGAAAAAAACGTCATTTTGATCAATGGATTAATTTAAATTGAAAATGTCAACTGGATTATCTGTTGTAATAAATATCGGTCAGTTTGATCATTCAAGTGCAAATTTACAAGTGCCTACAGTCAATGTACGTCGTTCGTCAGTTGACGTAGATCGTAATTCATCAGAAGATGAAGATGATTCACGACTTCGAATTCCATCAGCAGCAGGACCAACTCGAAGAGGTTCGGGCAATCATCTGACCATACCAGGGATGGAAGCTGTTCCTCTTTATCTCATGTTGCCCCAAGTAACTTCACGACGGGGATCAACAAACCAAGGGCAAATGGCTAATGGACATTCAAATGGATCAAATGGTCTACATTTGCATGCACGAGTGAGGAGACATCGATCGCTTCCTTCGCCTTTCATATCACATTCTCTGTTGATGCAGTCATCGGGTCAACAAGTGCAAAATCAACTACATCATCAGACCGCAATTACAGATGATCCAGTCAACCAAGATGAACAGCATGTAATTAACTTACAAAGAAGGGAAGATCAGAATAAATGTCATCGCTATTCAATAGTTTCAGCTACACCTGGAATTTCAGGAATGTATCACACTGGATACAACAATTCCATGTATGGATCTTCCTACAATTCAACTTCTGGTTCAGGTGCACCATCAACTCCAGTTCGGTCATCATCTTTTCGACGACCTCATCATCGAGCAACTGTTGAACCTGGAGGTCGAATACGAGTTAATGTTAAAAAGAGTAAACCATTTCTAGGAATTGCAATTGAAGGTGGTTCTAATGTACCAAATCAAAAATTACCACGAATCATATCAATATTAGGTTCTGGAGCTGCCTTTGAAACAGGTAATCTCCATGTTGGCCACATCATCCTTGAAGTGGATTGTATTTCAACAGAGAATTTACTTCATGAACAAATAGCACAAATGATTGCCGATGCTTATTACAAAACACCACATAAAGATTTTATAGAATTTGTCGTACGTGAAAAATCTAAACATGAATTCGACATAAGAACATCTAGTTTTATGTTACTGAATTCAAGTTTTGAGTGATCAAGTATAAATTACCAAGGGACAAGATCAACGAAACATCGCCTGAATATCCATCTTAAAAAACATAAAATCGAATCTTTGTACAAATGTAAATTGATTGTCGAATTTAATATATAAAAAATGATCGGCGATAAAAATGAGTACTAAATTTTATTTGTAGAGTCAATTGGGTAGAGTTGTCAATTTACTTTGAAGCATACTGTGGCAGTTGCTCTTGCCGTTGCCTGGACACAAGATCAAAGGTAAGAAGAAGTAAAAGAACAAGTGATAAGTAAGGATAATGATATCTCAAACGAGAGAGAGAGAAAGAGACAAAAACGAGAGCAGAGACAAAAGACAAATCAGCTGATTATGTTAGGTCGGAGCAGCTGTTTCAGTTGGAGATGGAGCGATAGTCATTAGTGACAAATACCAGTGATCAAAGGTAAGAACCAATCGTATTTGACCTAAATTACTTGGTACAAGTTGCAGTCGTGTTCCAGTCCACTTGTCACAGTCACTGGATTGACTTTCAATTGCTTTCTCCTCGCTAAACTTGGACCTTGTTATATCCTTCATTGTTTCACCTTGTTACACTGTGTAACTCTTGCTGTTTATTCGAATGATCCAATAATTTATTCTTAATTTTTGTCATGTCGCTATATTTTTTTCCCCTTCGTCATCCTACTCGATGTACCATGTTACATTTTCACACCTCTTTTTACTCAATTTGAGTTATTTGTCATGTTGAACATGATAATTGATTGATTCATCCTTCATTCTTGTTTGTACTTGCACTTTGTTCTTTGTTCACCCCACAGGAAATGAACGTTGGATTTGGCTGTTGATGTGACTCACCATCATTCAGCTTTCGGTTCTGCTCAGTGGTTTGTTGGTATTTTCTTTCGCATCATTGATTTAACAAAGAAGGAAGAACAAGAAGAAGGCAAAGTGCTCTCGTCGATCTGATCCTCTCGATTCACTGGGCGACAGTGCATCTTGTGTATTGTTTATACGTGTCTTGTCCAGTGGTGAATTGAGTAGTTGCAATCGACCATCAACCATCAACTATCAACTATCAACTATCACTATGATGGTTTGCTTGAGTAACATTACTTTGATTGGTAAATCACCATCAGTGATAACGAGAATAACCAAAAACAAAGTAAATGCATATGTTGGTAGATCATTTTTATCCTGTCCATTACATGATACATCTGTCGAGTGTAAAAAGCAACAATATATCATTTCAAGAAATATTTTTTCTACCAAATTCCCTTGGATGGTTGAAAAGTTTGTAAGGTACAAAAGTACATCAATATTTCACATGAGTGTGAAGTGAAGAATGTTATGAAAAATTTGAACGGAGTTCTTACTGGTGTAAAAGTTTTGGATTTATCAAGGGTATTGGCTGGTCCATTTTGTACTCAATTTCTAGGTGATTTGGGGGCTGAAATCATCAAAGTAGAAGAACCTCAAAAAGGAGATGATACACGTGGATATGGGCCACCTTTTTTTGCTGATTGTGATGGAAGCAAAAATTCAGCTTACTTTGTGTCTGTCAATCGTAACAAGGAGGTAACGATTGTCATTCTTATATTTTCCTTCTTATTTTCTTGCCACAATGTCGGTGGTCTTTTCACTGTAGGGAAAGAAAATAAGAGGATACCTTTTTGACGTGTGTAACAACTTGACCCTCTGTAGTGAACGATGAAAAGGAAAAGAACAAACTCAACCTCCCAAATGCAGAGTCGATGCACAATAACATCCACAAGGGATAAAGAAAGATTTATTCATTCGCCCATAGCTTTTACCTTTTGCTTTTTTTCCTTTTTCCTTTCTTCCTTCCTCACTGCTAACTGGTGGCTGTTCACTGTTCACTGCTTAGTGTAACGTGTTTCTTCTTCTTGTTCTACTTGTTCTACTTGTTCTTTGCCTTTGTTTAACATGTGTTACGTGAGCAAAGTAAGAAAAGTAGAATCAGCGTCAGTTAAGACACCCCTAGTTTACTTGTTCTTGTATAATCGATATCGAGAATACGGAGAAAATTGTATCCCTGGCTTGTCCCGTCAAATTAATGGCCAACATGAACAAACAATTTAGCCAATTTTACTTTTTCTACCTACTTTGGCCTAATCTGCTGCAAAAGTGCCTTTTGCACTCAATGAACATTTCTTCCAATCTCACTGACGAAGTATAAGATGAAGGTGCACCTCTCTTTTGGTGAAAATTGTTATCATTCATCTAATTGTCTGGTGTGAGTGTGTCCTTTGCCTCGCCATGAAATATTGACAAGTTATTGGGTCAATATTATCTCGCATGTACCTTTGCCTATGAATTTTACTGTTTGTTCTTTCTCTTTTTCTTTTTTTCTTCTTTTCCTTCTTTCCTTTTATTTCTTCCTCTCTTCAGGGTGGATTAGTTCTACACTGTTAGATCGATAAACTCCTCCTTCTTCTTGTCCACCTTACATTTTCCTTTCAACTCGTCACTGCCTCTTTCACTCTTTTACTCTTTTTCTCTCTCACTATCAACTGTTATCTATTAAGTGTCACTCTTACTTTGTTTTTTCTTTCCTTTTCACCCCTCAATGATTCGACTGGATGTAAAAAACCAAAAAAGCTCACCAGGTTCAACAAAAGAATGAAAGACCAATATAGTCGAAGAAAGAAGGGAAAAAAAGTAATCTTCGCATTATTTTCTTTTCTCTCTTTTTTTTGCACAATTTTTCATATTTTCAATCATACTTGTAAATCTTTTCACCTGTCATTGACATACCTGTTACTAATTTGACAGGTAAAAATGTTATTTGTTCAATTCAATATCATTTGATGTTTCATCGTTCAAACTTCAACCTGCCAGTCATTTAATTTGGTTGTTGCAATTGCATGAAAAAAGTTGGTTCCTTTTTATTTATTTCCAACTCTTTTTACTTCTTTGCCCTCCTTTTTTCATACCTGACACATCAATAGAATTATATATTTTGTATTTTTTTATTCTTCATTTTTTTTCCTTTTTTCCTCTTTCTATTTCAAGAGCATCGGGATAAATTTAAAAGATTCGCGTGGAGTTGATTTAATTCATCAACTGGCTTCTCAAGTTGATGTTGTCATTGAAAATTTCACCCCTGGAGTTGCAAATAGGTTGGGAATAGGATTTAATTCTCTCAGTAAAGTCAATTCATCCTTGATTTACTGTAGCATTAGTGGTTTCGGGCAAAGTGGTTTGCATTCTAAAAGACCAGGTTACGACGTAATTGCATCATCAGTTGGTGGTTTACTTTCGATAACAGGACCTGAGTTCGGTCATCCATGTCGACCAGGTGTACCAATAATTGATATAGTTACCGGTCTTTATGCTACTTGTGCAATTTTAACAGCCCTTTATCACCGTTCGACAAGTAATTTAGTCGATTCGATTAATTTGACTGGTGAACAATTAAATTACAATTCAAATGTAGCCAATTTACCTCTTCAAAAAGGGAATTTGGATGACACAGTCAATAAGACTCATCCGATCAATATTAACAGTGTCAGCAGTAGTAAGACACGACAAACATGCAACTCAATGAATAATCAATGGGAAAAAGAAGGAAAACAAGGTCAACAAGTCACCCAGAGTAAAGATAACCAGGCAAACAACGAAAAATTACAGGATGAGTCAAGTACCATTTGTCAAGACAATTCCCACCATTGCCATCATTCTCATCATACTGGGCCGGTTAACATCGACGTTAATTTACTTTCTAGCCAAATATCTGTCCTAATTAACCTTGCTTTGAATTACCTTAATTTTGATTTAGTAGCCGGTCGAAGAGGCACAGCCCATGAAACCATTGTACCATATCAAGCATTCGCATGCAAAAGCCATCATCATTCAGATTTGCATGAGTCATCTGACAATACGATTGCTGCCGATGGGCGAATCGATCAATCTTCATCTTCATCTTCTTCCTCTTCTACCTCCTCATCGTCCACCATCAATGCCCAACATAACATCACCAGTGCATCATCTCTCGGTACCCAGTCACCTGATTACCTGACCGTAATTGCAGGTAACGATAAAATGTTTCCCAAGTTAATTAAATTGCTGTTTAACGATTCACCTGACAGAATTGAAGAAATTCTCTCCAACAATAAATTCAAAAGTAACGCTGATCGTCAAGTTAACCGCAAAGAATTGGTTGAACTTTTACAAAAACAATTCTTAACTAAAACACGTGATCAATGGATTCAACTATTGGCTAATTCTGGTTTACCTTATGGTCCAGTCAATAAAATCAATGAAGTCTTTGATGATGAAGAAATTAAATCAAGAACTACTTTTACTCAAGATGATGTAACTTATTTGAAAAATGCTGTAACATTCATCAGTCAAACACCTTTCCATAGACAAAATTTCATTCCTCCTCCAAAAAGAATTGGACAAGACACTCGAAAAGTTTTATCGAATATGTTACACTTAGATGAACATCAATTAGAACAACTGGCATCCGCTGGAGTAATTCGTCTTTGATTCTAAAAGGATTTGACTCTTTCAATTACAATCAAGAAAATAACCTTGCAGACAAATGAAATCACTTTGAGCTGAAAGAGAGAATAAAATTACCATTGATGCAATCAATGTCGATTAGATTCAACTAACTGAAAAATAGAGAATAGAAATAAGAAAAAAAAGAAATCATAATAATTGATTCAATCTGTATGTTTATGTGCGGCTTCCAAACTGCTGAGGCTTGAATGCTAAAGTCCTTTTTCATTGTCAATTGACACAGTGAGACAATGGAAATGTCAAAGTCGATTGCAATCGAGAACATTCTATTCTTTTGTCAAAGGATGGACTTTGGCTTACAATTTCATCGTATCATTTCAAGTGCATAATGTTCAGAGTCAAATAATTCAATAATTGATAACATGCGCTCTTATTTACGTGGACTATTTGAAGGATCAAAGGCTAAGAGTGTCAATAACAAAGGAAAAGATTGCTCTTTCAACGATCAACCTGGTTGAAGGTCGAGATTAGCTTACACTTTGAACCAAGTGTGAAGAAAATTCACTCTTTTCAGACTCAATTGTTCCCAAGTACAATGTGATAACACAATAATTCAACTGCATATTCAATTTGAGTGGCTTGTCAAGGTCAACAGTACTGATTTACCTCTTACTCGACTCTCTCTCTCTCTCTCTTCAAATTGACTTATCGTGTTGAATATCGATCATCGAGTTCACAATCATCTGGTGAAATCATTATGTGTGGATCCAGTTACTATTGGTCCAAGTAATTTATTAGTCAGTACATTTTATCTTTACGATTATCATTATTGATCCAAATAAATGGCAACAGTGATATCAATAGAAATAGTTATAAATAGTTTTAAAATTTTAACAATACAATCAAACAGTGGAAAAGAAGTAAAGATTATAGATGAACAAATAAAAGTCGTTAAATATATTTCGATTAACCCCGGACATCATTAAAGTACATCTCCATAATCATCGTCATAAGCACTTACGAATAGTCAGTTCTATTTTCAGTGGTAAAAGAAGATGAACGTGATCAATCGTCTTGCCAAATCACTTTTAATGCATTGAAGTAATTAGTGTGGAATATCCGAGACACTCAAAGGGCAAAGCAGTAGACAGACATGAAAATAAAAAGAGAGAAAAAGAGACAGAAAAGCATTTGGACATTTGAGAAAATGGCAATTTCTGTCCCAAGAATTATTGGTGACACGTGCTCTTCAGGTTTGTCAGTAATTGTAAGTCGAGTTAACCTATCGAAATGACCCCATCTTGATGTTCACCAGAAAAATCAATTGCCAGTTTCAAGGGTAAAAGTATACAGATAGTGAGAGAGTGAGAGAGAGATAGATCGTCAAACATGTTCCAAGTATAAAAATCGCTATGGCCATCAGTACAAGATGACCAAATGGAAGAGACGGTATGAAATGACTATCTTATTCGAGAAAAAACAGGATTAGTTGGAAGAAAGGACATAAAAAGAACTAACAACCTGTTCGAAGAGGAAAATCACCACTTTACCCTAGAACTACATCTTTACTCCAGGTAAAAAGAGAATTAGAGGTAATCCTTCCAATTTGTCCAGGAGGCTTTTTTGTCTTGCTACTACCGGTTGAAGTGATGTAGCCGAGACATCACATGAACATGCCGACTTACCGACAAGAGGACAAGAGGACAAGAGGACAAGAGGACATGACGACATGACGACTATTCAATGAAGAGGCAATTAACTGGAAGATCAGTGGAGAGATGAATTCTTCTTGGAAACCTTCAGACTTGGAGACTTGGAGACTCGAGACACGTATCACACGAAAATATGTTACCTTGTGTAATTGGGTACCTGATGACCTTGTGTACATTACTGATCAATATATTCAACTAGCAAGTGAAATTGATGCCATGTCCAGCATGTTCTTTATTTTTTCTCACTTGCTCTCGCCTTGCTACACTCGATCCCTTAACTTCTCACAACAATGGCCATCATGTTTCTTTTTCATTGGACCATGAAACATTCACCAATAACATTAGCCGTCTCAACAGCTTCCTGTCCGTCTGAGGAGAATCATACACTTGTTAGAACAACCTTACAGCCCAAAAGATCATCTGTGAACAAACATCTCGTCGATTGCCTGGCATCTTCACTTCCTCTTGTTACTTCTTGTTCTTTTTACCTGTTCTTACCTTGTCTTACCTTGTTTCGACTGACTCGAGAATGTTACCTTTAGTTGATGAACGTTAGTCGATTAAAGTCGTCCTTCTCACATGCCAATGCTTCATTGTAGTAAATTAGTTGACACAACTTATTTCCCGACGAGAATGTTCAAATAGATTTGCACAAACATTCTTTCTTTCCTTTCATCAGTTCACTTTGAATCCTTTGACGAAATTCACAAAAGAGACAATAGACTCTTGCATTTGCCTTATCTTCAACAAAGTCACCATCATCACTGAATGTTACGAGTTGAAAAGGAGCAAAAGAAAACGCTCTTCTTCCTTGCAAGCACAAGATAAATAATAAATTCTATCAACTTGCCGCTTGCAACTTCTTCGGCACTTTGAACCAACTAAATTATGTATTTCTCAATTCTACGATGAAAACATCGTACGGCACTTCAACTTGTACACATCTTGTTTACAAAGTTTACGTGAATACCTCGTCAAATCTAAACTTTGCATATGTGCTTAAGATTTTTTCTTCCTCTTCTTGTTACTACTGAACACAGTACAATCCTGACCATTAAATTGAGTAAAAATCCACAAAGAGTAACAAATTCAGCCCCAGTGATTTGAAAATTGATCTTGGACGATGAAGAAAATTTTCCTATTTTTCCTGTTTTTCCAATTTTAACTATTTTCCTATTTCCTCATGTTATTATTTAATCATTTCATCATTTGACACGAATCCTTTTAACAGAGTAAATTTACTGATCACCATAAAGGATGATAAAGTTTGATGGAAAATGAGTGTCATCAGTAAAGAGAAAAATTTTCCTCAGTCGTCTTGTTCTAAGCCCCAACAGATGTTTGTGTGATTGCTGATGGCTGATGGCTGACAAGAATGTTTAATCTGCCTGTGAAATATCGAATAAACCACATATTCACAAGTATTTCGTGTGTATTACTTCTTTACCAATGGTTTAAAGTGTTAAATATTGCCCATTCGTTGACTGTCAGAGTAAATGAAATCGTATCAAATTTGTTTCAACAGAAATTGCATCACAGTTCCATTTAAATGTGCAAATTTTCTTTCTCCCAACATGCAAAGAACTGTACAGAGAGATGAAGCAAGTGATCTACAGAGAGAACAGAAAAAAAATAGAATACCTTCAAATGGAGACAAAAATGAAGAAGAATGAATGTAGTTGCACACGAAATAACTGTCATGTTGATCTATTGCCATGGTAAATGGCCAACCAGCGTCAACCAAGTTCTAACAAGTTCTAACTGCTTCTAACAGCCATCACTCAAACACTCTTCACCTCATGATTATGAGTGATAAAAGAAGAAACTTTTCATTGTTGTATTTACAATTCGGTTCACTTCTTACTCTTTTTACTCTTTTTATTCCTTTGTGTGACAGCGTTAACTGTGAATTAAAAAGTATAATGCAATTAACCGCTGGATGCTCCAAAGGCAAACATATAAAAATGTGCAAAAACATTCGAGCAAAACATATTATTGGGTGAAAATTTTTTTTTCTTCCACTGAATTTGAGTTTTCCAATGTATCGAAGGGAATTGTAGTCCCTTTCGACGAGTCTATTAGTTTTAAGAACTCGTGAGACGTCTTGAGTCAGTTTGGAAATTCCTATTTGACATTAAAGACTTTTTCTGACTGACTTACTGACTGACTGACTAACTGACTCTTTCGTCAAGGACAAAGTAAAAAGCCCTTCGGGTCAATTTGCCATATGCTCTTTTATATTTCATCAGGTTGGATGCCATTAAAGTCGGCCAAAAAAAAGTAGCAAACAAAAAAGAAGTCACTTGTCAGTTGCATGCATCTGTAATGATAACTGTTACTGTCTTATCTGAACATCTTGAAAATCTTGTAAGATTGCTACATGTAACATGCAACATGCAACATGCAACATCCAATGTACAACATTCAAGTTGACAGACAAAACAAGATGAGGCGGATGAAGATGATTGCTCAGTTGAAATTGATGCTTTTACTCAAAACAAAGAGCTTATGCTGCATCCAAGCAAATGGAGAGTAAAGAATGAACTTCTTAAAGTCGTAATTTTCATTTTAACAAGAATAAAAAAAGTCCATTGTCATAGGTAATTAGGTGTGTGTCACATGCATTTACACTCGGAGCGAATAAAAAACTGTCATTCACCTGGATAAAGTTTTTGTTATCGAAACATCTGTTACAGCTGCCAGCTGTCTCTCCATCTCTCCATCCTGAATCTTTGCTTCAGTTTGTGTCCTACTCTTACTTCTTGTGGTCTTTTCATCCTGTCCACAGACAAAGGGACCAAGTCTGCCAACTTGACTGCCAAGTGCATCCCTGTGAACACTCAGATGAAGTGAACTCAATTGAACTGACAAACTGAAAAAGACACTTGGAAAGGACAAAAAGGACAAAGCAAGCATCAACCTGGGGCGAATATGTTTAAGATGTTTGTTTATGTGCAACGAGTAGACGAAGAGACTGAGAAAAAAGGAAGAGACCAAAGAAAAGAAAGAAAAGAAAGAAAAGAAAGAAAAGAAGAAACCAATAGATGAATGAACAGGTCGGGATAACATTTGAACGTTTCTATTTGCACGAAAAGCAACCTCTTGCAAAGGTTATTGTGTGTGGTAACATGAAAATCGAACCTTTTATCTCAATTACTCACCATCACACAGGGTAATAGACCACAAGAACATAAAAATGGAACTTGACCGTTTTATTTGAGTTGATCTTTGACCAATGACCAAACAAACACCACAAACACAAGAGACACCACAAACACTTGATGAAGTCTATCATAATGATATTCAGTGTTTACAATAGTTTCATAGGTTGGAACTGCGAATTAAATTGCTTTGGGGTAATACACTCATCATTTGGATAGTTCGCTCTTCATCCATCATCCAAATTAATGTGCATCATATGTCCATGCCACAAGTAAATATTAGCTGAGTGCTACAAGACTGTTGTTCAACATCGCATCAACGAAGATGAGTTCCAGAGAGACTTACATATCCCGTCCTTTCATCCATAATGGAACATCGTCCATTTCAAAATGCACATTATTCATCCGTCAGGTGAATGGACCAACGGAAAGATGTACCAATAGACCGATGGACCGGTGAGACGATGGTACCATCAAATGGTGGTCCATCCATGGACACACCATTCACTGTACACCACTGTACACAACTGTTTGTATGCCAAAGTTCATCTTCACCAACTTCATGTCATCGGCTACCTTATCAAGCATCTTGTCAAACTAGAACAACTGTTCAAACTTCAACACACAATTCGATTGATCACAAGCGATGGGCGCCCATTTGCACACTTACTTCCATCAACAGTCAACTCATCCTTGAGTCTTGAAGGTTCATCCAGGTAGCCTGACAACTTTGTGTGAGAGTAGAAACATTTGACGGTAAATTTAGCCTTACTACAACTCTACAAATTTAGAATTCAGCAGTTGAACAAAGCAGATTCAACTTTATACGAGAGGCGACATCATTTTATTCAATTTGCCTCTCAAGTGATTCAAATTCACATGGAAGGTTGTAGTTAGCAAAATTGACTGCTTATGCGTCCTTGGAATGTGACTTTGCAATGTGTATTGTGTATATGCGACACGTGGTGTATGGTCGTCCTACCATAGATTCATAATGTGCATTCATTATGGAGGTGAGAGAAGGATAGAAAAAATAATAAATGTGAATAAATAAATGTCTCCCCCTCAATCCGGTAGAATGAGCACTTGTCTTTGACCATGCACACTGTAATCACCACGACAGCTAAAATACTGGTGTAAATATGACATGAAAGCGACCTTGATGATTTACTCTTGTATAAAGTGGTGAACGAACAACTTGCAAAGCCAACACTTGCGTACTCGGTAGTAGTGAATTTTTGTGGTTGATTGAAACACGTGTGGCTAGCCAACTCCCAAGTCTCTACTGACCATCCATCGACACCATCTTCAGCCGACAGACTAAATTGCTATTTATTTCATCGTAACTCCTGTAAGTCGTTAACAATCGAGCAACCATGACTTCTATTTCCGTCCCAAATGTTAAATTGAACGATGGTCGATCAATGCCTATTCTCGGTTTGGGAACGTATTCTTCTGAAAAATCAGGTGATCGAGAAAAAACAGAACAAGCTGTTTATGATGCCATCAAGCTTGGTTATCGACACATTGACACAGCTTACATTTATCGAGTCGAAGGTGAAGTTGGAAGAGGATGTAAACGAGCCATCGATGAAGGAATCGTCAAACGTGAAGACCTGTTCGTTACAACTAAAATTTGGATGACAAATATGCGTAAAGATGCTTTGATTGCTCAAGCTAAAGAATCTAATGAAGCATTAGGACTGGGTTACATCGACCTTCTCTTGATTCACTGGCCAATGAGTCTTAAAGATACCGGAAAGTATTTGATGGGACTGCTTCCAGTAGATGAAAACAACAAGGTCGTTCCAGATGACGAAATTGATTTGAATGGCGAAACATGGACAGCTATGGAAGAAACAGTATCACTGGGCATTGCCAAGTCAATCGGTGTTTCCAATTACAACTGTCGTCAATTAAAAGCTCTCCTTGAAGTGGCCAAGATCAAACCAGCCAACAATCAACTCGAGTGTACACCGTATTTGCCACAAAAGAAGATGCTTCAACTGGCCAAAGAACATGGAGTTACCATTACAGCTTACTCACCATTTGGAGGTGGGCCAAAAACATCTCCAACCGGTGATGATTTGAAGTTTACTCAAACTCATCATAATTTGTCCTCAGAACCAACGATCAAGTCAATAGCAGCCAAGCACGATAAAACCGTTAATCAGATTTTACTGAAATTTCACCTTCAACGTGGAGTCATTGTCATCCCCAAGACTGTAACTCATTTTCGATTGGTTGAAAATGCCGATGTTTTCGATTTTACCCTTTCTGACGAAGATATGGCAAGTCTGGATGCATTGGAAAATGGCCAAAGATCGGTTGACCTGGCCATCTGCTCTGCATCTAAAAATTTTCCCTTCAATGAACCATAAGTTTATTCTATCAGTCGAATAGATCAACATGTCAGTTTGTCGTCTAAATTTGTTACCCCAGATCAGATAAGCAGTTTAAATCTTTCCTTTCTGAAAAAACACATTAAAGTCATCTAAAGTATTCCAAAAATATTGCTCTTCTAGATTTTCATCCAACTTTATGAGTCCATGACATGCAACCAGTGTCTTTTCGAATAAATATAAATCTATCCAATCCTTTTGCTATTTGTGTATCTGTAATGTCTTTGGGCGATCGATTTGATTGTCAGCATTGGACTGTTAATCTAAATGCTGTTTCAAGCCAATGTTAAACCCGTTCTTTGTTCAATCGTCCTGTCATTAGTCTTAATTACAGTTGCTACATTTAATTGCTACAATGATCATTGATTCTCTATCCAAGTGTAATTGATCTCAATGTAGGGAATTAGTAGGTTAGGTCATTGTTAATGAATTAACATGAGGTCTTACTCAAGTTTATGGACTTGTCAGTTTTTCAACATTGTCGATGAATCTATTTTCATTACAAAAGAACTACAGTGCCAAAGTACATCTGTTGATCCAATGAATTAAAAGGATCAATTCAAGTGTCAACGTGTACTTGTAATATACCAGGAGACTTGAATTGAGTTCGTCTCAGTTTGTCTTTTTATCGTTGTGAGAGAGAATCAATGATTACTTTAAATGTGACAATGAAATCTCCTGGAAAAAGAAGAAAAATTACCAGATTCATTGAATGGTCGATCGATATCTTCAAGTATTTGCTTGAGATCATTGTTGAGACAGCAGTTTGAAAATCCATGTATAAGTAGATCTAAAATTAGAAAATACTTTTACCACTTGTATACACGTGCTTGAAAGTTGCCTTGAGGGGCGACACTTTGACGAGTGTGTGAGTTCAATAATATTTTCATCGATATTTATCATTTGATCGATACACGAGTATCAATTGTCACACTTGATTCTCTATTACATCGTGCCTAGTGGTGGTTATTTTACTTCACTTTACTTTATCGACACATCGATTGGTGAAAAGAACACACTGGTACGACAAATAAAAAAACCTTGAGAAAACGACAGAAAAGTGTGAAAGATATAAAATATTTTTATTGGAAAAATTTTCCATCATCATATTACATAAGTATCGTTTCTTCGATCATCATTGATTGAGTATCAATTTATTAATTTTTCTCATTTTAAGACTCATCGAATGAATTAGCTCAGATGATCAACAGGGTGATGCTAAACCAAGTGCCTTGGGTAGAGTTGTTCCACATTTACCTTCGAAATAAAAATCAAAATATTTAGTTGATGGAGTTGATTCGATATTAAACTCAGCTAACTGGAACTCCTCTTGATGCAACTGCAGGTGCGAAAGAGGCTGCCGGGTATACCAATGATGAAGTACCGATTATCAAGCATAAATCACATTTGTCCAATTCCACATCAGTGGCCATTAAAACATCGCTATCGAGGGACTCATTGAACCATGTAACGTGGGGCCGAAGAAGTCCATTGCATTCGTCAATTTCACAGTGAGGTAAGTCGGCTATTTTCACTTTAAGATCTCCGTCATCACAGTCGCTATTATTTGCAAATACGGGTTTTATAGGTGAATCATAGTTTTCAACAATGGATCCACACTTGGTGCATCTTGTTTGAAGAGAGTTCCATGTAGTTCGATGATGTTTTTCGAACCTGCTCGTCTGTGTAACTCGTCAATGTTTTGAGTGATGACGACCATCCTTCGATTTTGTTTGAACATTTTTTCTTCAATCGCAGCGAGTGCATGATGAGCTTGATTTGGTTCTTTAGAAAGAGCAACGTCTCTTCGATAAGAATAAAATTGCCAAACTTTGGCGGGATCAGATCGAAATGCCGATGGAGTTGCAAGTTCTTGAGCCTTGTACTTCCGCCATAACCACCTGAGCCTCTGAATGTAGGTACCCCCAGATTCTTGCGAAATGCCTGCACCTGTGAGTACCAGGACGTTCTTGGCTTTTTCGAAAATGTTTTGAAATTCCTCGTAATTACTGCTGGGTACATTATTTTTCGGTTTTCGGGTTCGAGACATTACGTGGATGTGTTTGTTTTTCAACTATTCACAATGAATGGAGACCAAAGATTGTTTGGTCTTGTCTGGCATAAATCAGAGATTGAATATCAATTGGGATTGATTGATGTCAAGTGTATTTATTACAAGGATGACAGGTGTTGTTGTTGTTTGTTTACCAGTGAAAACACGAGTCTCTGGAAGGACCCAGAATTTTGGTTTTCACTGGAACGTGAAGAGCGCAGTCTGGTGGACTGTTTTGTTCTGGCGGTTTTTGTGCATTATTTTTCCAAGTTTTAACTTGAAATTGGGTTTATTCATATATAATTCTGAGGTGAATGATTTAGATCTTGAAAAATGATTTTATGATATTTCCGAATCTATGGAATTCAGTGTCCCCTTTTCAAACTTGAGCTTGTTTGATGATGTTTTTTCAATTCACATTGTTGTGATCAACAACGAAGATCACTTGGGTCCTTGAAATGTGACTTGTGCAATGCTCAAGATCGTCAACGCAGTCTGTGGCCATCCTACCATTCTTGATGTACATTCATTGGACGAGGCGAGTGGTAAAATAAATGAAAATGAATAAACAAATGACTCCCCCCTCCCCTGGAGATGCATGCCTTTTCTTGAAGACAGACTGAATTGCTATTTATTTCATTGTACCTCCATTGTACGTCGTTAACAATCGAGCAACTATGACTTCTGTTTCCATTCCAAATGTTAAATTGAACGATGGTCGATCAATACCAATTCTAGGGTTGGGAACGTTTTCTTCTGAAAAATCAGGTGATCGAGAAAAAACAGAACAAGCCGTTTATGATGCCATCAAACTTGGTTATCGACACATTGACACAGCTTACATTTATCGAGTCGAAGGTGAAGTTGGAAGAGGATGTAAACGAGCCATCGATGAAGGAATCGTCAAACGTGAAGACCTGTTCGTTACAACTAAAATTTGGATGACAAATATGCGTAAAGATGCTTTGATTGCTCAAGCTAAAGAATCTAATGAAGCATTAGGACTGGGTTACATCGACCTTCTCTTGATTCACTGGCCAATGAGTCTTAAAGATACCGGAAAGTATTTGATGGGACTGCTTCCAGTAGATGAAAACAACAAGGTCGTTCCAGATGACGAAATTGATTTGAATGGCGAAACATGGACAGCTATGGAAGAAACAGTATCACTGGGCATTGCCAAGTCAATCGGTGTTTCCAATTACAACTGTCGTCAATTAAAAGCTCTCCTTGAAGTGGCCAAGATCAAACCAGCCAACAATCAACTCGAGTGTACACCGTATTTGCCACAAAAGAAGATGCTTCAACTGGCCAAAGAACATGGAGTTACCATTACAGCTTACTCACCATTTGGAGGTGGGCCACATCCAACCGGCCAAACATCTCCAACCGGTGATGATTTGAAGTTTTCTCAAACTCATCATAATTTATCCTCAGAACTAACTATCAAGTCAATAGCAGCCAAGCACAATAAAACCGTTAATCAGATTTTACTGAAATTTCACCTTCAACGTGGAGTCATTGTCATCCCCAAGACTGTAACTCATTCTCGATTGGTTGAAAATGCCTATGTTTTCGATTTTTACCCTTTCTGACGAAGATATGGCAAGTCTGGATGCATTGGAAAATGGCCAAAGATCGGTTGACCCGGCCATCTGCTCTGCATCTAAAAATTTTCCCTTCAATGAACCATAAGTTTGTTCTATCTGTCGAATAGATCAACATGTCAGTTTGTCGTCTAAATTTGTTACCCCAAATCAGATAAGCAGTTTAAATCTTTCCTTTCTGAAAAAACACATTAAAGTCATGCAGTTTCCTTTTTTTAAATGTGAGCTTGTGTAATGATGTTTCTTCAATTCACATTGTTGTGATCAACAACGAAGATTGCTTGGGTCCTTGAAATGTGAATTGTGCAATGTTCAAGGTCGGCAACGCAGTCTGTGGCCATCCTACCATTCTTGATGTATATTCATTGGATGAGGCGATTGGTAGAAGAGATGAAAGTGAATAAACAAATGACTCCCCCTCGATGAGATGCATGCCTTTTCTTGAAGACAGACTAAATTACTATTCACTTCATCGTAGCTCCTGTAAGTCGTTAACAATCGAGCAACCATGACTTCTATTTCCATCCCAAATGTTAAATTGAACGATGGTCGATCAATGCCTATTCTCGGTTTGGGAACGTATTCTTCTGAAAAATCAGGTGATCGAGAAAAAACAGAACAAGCTGTTTATGATGCCATCAAGCTTGGTTATCGACACATTGACACAGCTTACCTTTATCGAGTCGAAGGTGAAGTTGGAAGAGGATGTAAACGAGCCATCGATGAAGGACTTGTCAAACGTGAAGATCTTTTTATCGTTACTAAGATTTGGATGACAAATATGCGTAAAGATCCTTTGATTGCTCAAGCTAAAGAATCTAATGAGACATTGGGTTTAGGTTACATCGACCTACTTTTAATCCACTGTCCAATCGCTATTAAAGATACCGGAAAGTATTTGATGGGACTGCTTCCAGTGGACGACGATAACAAGATTGTTCCAGATGACGAAGTCGATTTGAATGGCGAAACATGGACAGCTATGGAAGAAACAGTATCACTGGGCATTGCCAAGTCAATCGGTGTTTCCAATTACAACTGTCGTCAATTAAAAGCTCTCCTTGAAGTGGCCAAGATCAAACCAGCCAACAATCAACTCGAGTGTACACCGTATTTGCCACAAAAAAAGATGATTCAACTGGCATGGAGTCACTGTTACAGCCTACTCACCATTCGGAGGTGGGCAAAGGGTAGTCCCCGGTTCTGACGAATTAGAGTTTACTCAAACCCATCAAGATTTGGCCTCAGAACCAATCATCACATCGATAGCAGCCAAGCATAATAAAACAGTCAATCAGATCTTACTGAAATTCCACGTCCAGCGTGGAGTCATTGTCATCCCTAAGACAGTAACTCATTCTCGATTGGTTGAAAATGCCGATATATTCGATTTCACTCTATCTGAAGATGACATGGCAGCCTTGGATTCACTGGAAAATGGTCGGAGGAATTTTGACATGTCACTGTTTTCTCCGTCCAAAAATTATCCCTTCGATGAACCATAAGTTCGTTCTATTATATTCTATTATATATTCGATTATATCAACATGTCAGTTTTTCGTCTAAATTCGTCACCCCAGATCAGTCAGAAATTCGATTTATTCCAAAAAACATGATCGTCACCCGAAGTATTTCAAAAACATTTTTTTTTGTTTTGTTCAGATCTTTCATCACTCGTTCTTTGATTAAATTCTGTTCGATGTTTCTTGCATTCAAATGATTGAGTCAAGTAACATGTGCGACTGAAAAATTGTTCTCTTACCTTAAGAATCCACGTCAAGGCTCATTTCTCAGTTAGTAGTTAAAGTTTGTCGAGTAAATCGCTCTGTCAATTACAACTCAGCTCGTACCATGAAGTTCGGACCTTTGCAAAGTTCATTGATATAAGCATTTTGTGTTCTCAAAGTAAATAAAATGCTTTGCTTTATCATTAGATTTTCAAAAGGTAAAACGAGAAACTGTTTAACATCAGAAAAAGAACAGAGTTTTGGTTTCCTCAAAGTTCGCAACTGTGAAGCCATCTGTTGGACCAGCCATCGATCAAATTATCGCCCGTCATTACAAATTTCTTGGTTAAGTAACTTGTTCTGTTCAATGCACTTGGCAGGTCACTCTGAATGTTCAAGAGGACTGAAGGAAAATTTTGGATTGCTTTGCAAACTCCTCAAATGTTGACAAATTCGATTCACCAGAGAAAACTATGAGTTTTCATGGGAAAGAGGAAAAGTGAGAGAAAAAGAGAGAAATACTTGTTGTTGTGACGAATGACCGTTGTCCTGTCTCTGACCTCGTTCTAGACATTCAGGTGAACACATGTCAGTGGAGAATGGCGAGAGAATAATAAGAAACGTGTATAATAACTTTCATTGTTGTTGTTGGCCAGCATCATAAACATCTTCCCGTTTCCCAGGACACAAAGAAAGTGACTGCGCTTTGTGCAGTAAAGATTGACTCATATTATTGCAAATTTCACTAGTACAACACTCAAGGCAATATCGTGAATGCGAAATGGTCAGTAGATCTATCATATCGATCGTTAGTAATGTCACTGTTGTGAAGGACTGAACAAAGATAATAATGTTGCTCGATAGACAAAGAGGAAGTTGACTTGTTGTGATTGGTCTACTTTTGTTTTCGTTTAATGTCTACTCATTCGCCATGTAATTATCTTGTCTTGTTTCACCATCATCCATGTGAACAATGTTATTACTTTGACCTAAGAATAAGGGTTGTCACGTGATGATGAGCGCTTATTTCAACCAAATCACCAGATCGCGATTGTGTAGAATTGGTTAGACGTCAAAGTGGGCCATCTATTACGAAAGGTCCAAGTCGATGTGACCAAAGCAAATTAATGTGTAATGTTGGATATTTTTACGCACACAGTGGAAAAAGAAGAGAGACAACGAGAAGAAGGAAGAAACAAGTAGAAACAAGTAGAAACAAGTAGAAACAAGTAGAAACAAGAGAAGAAAATGTTCATTTCGGTTGTGTATCTAATACTATTTATCCCGAGTGAATTTTGTTGGATAAACGAGGTGAATTTTATTTCCTCTGCTCGTGGGCAATTTGAACATCCAACAGGACATTTGTCCACTTTGATGTCAGAGAGTACACCTATCATTAAGCAGTTAAAAAAAAGAGGTCAGATGTCTCGTGGATGAAGAAAAATTTAATACTGACCATTGTCCAGGAGAATCGACTTTCTTTGCCCAGCAAGTCGAACCTTGCTGTGAGTTTGATTTTTCCTCTTTTTTCCTCTAGGTTGTTAAAGTACAGTTGACTTGATGAATGTCCATAGAGAAATCTTTTTGTGTCTTCATAAGGTGAACTAGTTACACTGGCAATCGCACAGTAACATACGTTCTTCGGTAGGATAAAGAAATTTTATGTCATGAGAAACAGAGCCGACACAGTTAGCCATTCAAGTTAGCCATTCAAAAGGGCAAGAGGGACATGATGAAAAATCAGCCATGGATGGAGAGACAGACAGACAGAAAAAATGAAGAGAAGAGACAGAAAGACAGAAAGAATACTCGACATCGTTATTTTCACCCTGAATTGCATCCTCGTTCTTTCGAGGTGCAGGTAATAAGTTACATTTGCCATCGACCATCGAATGGAGCCAATTAAGAGTCAGTAACTGCAACTTGTACATTGATCCACCAGTCGCCAAATGTAGTGAAAGCTCACAAGGATGGAATATTAAATAGAGGTAAATTGAAAAATCGAATTACCTGCACCGCTAGAAACAGTAGAAACAGTAAAAATAGTACAAAGTGCAAAAAGACTTTAAGCCTGTTTGAAAATTGTTGTGCTTGATGTATGATCAATAAAACATTCGATGGACCAACGGTAAAAGTACAACCTAAAGAGAATATGAAACAACTTCCGGTTAAGCAGTCAATTGATGCTGATGATGAAGGTCTTTGGGTGGCCAATGATGATTCACAGATTCGCACATTAGAATGGAACATCACATCACCTATCAATGAGATTTGAGTGAGTGAATAATTGATCCAGTCTGATGGATAAAGTACAGCGTGTACTAAATCAGTTGTTACGCTGGAACATTTCCAATTCAATTGGTCATCAATATGGAAGAGTAAAAAGTTGCCACCAAGAAAAGAAAGAGAATAGCCGACCAATTGTTTTATCCGTTGGGATGAAAAAGAAGAAAAAAAAATTTCACCAGCATTTTCATACGCGAACTTTTTTCATCAACCGGAAACTCGATGTTCACTCTTTTTCTCTCTCTCTCTTTCTCTCTCACTCTCTCTTTACTGTTAGATGTTCAATGTTCACTGTGAACGTCCATCATGAATTTTAGCCAAGGAAAGAAAACCTGCTCTTACACAATCGATGAAATTAATGGTTGACATTGTAATGGCTGTTGTTGCTTCGCATTTTGTTCTGCCTGTTCATTTACTTGGTCGACAAAATGCTTACAAAAATATTGCCGGGACTTGTCATCAACAATCATTTCTCAACATGAAGAGAAAATAACTGAATTGATAAATAAGAAATGGTTTTTTCTCCTCTTTTTTTTTCCTCTTCTCTTTTTTCTCTTTTTTCTCTTTTCTTTTTTTTTCTTCTTTTCATTTTTCTCTCGACATGGAAAATGCTCGACTGGTACAATGTCTTTCTTCTCCTTCTCATGTCGGTTTATTCGATGAAGCGATGTTAATCCAACCAGAAATTTACCTTAGCATTACTTAATGTATTGAAAATCTTTATTATAAAATACGTTTCAAGCGTGAATTTCATCTGAAGAATGAAGAATACTTTAGATTGAATGATCGAACATCATGAACGTCAAGCGAACAAAATATATATATAATAATTGATTTATTCACCATAGTGAACATGGGTGTAATTAAAAGAAAAGGTGACACAAGTTACTTTTACATTTGTGTGTCTCCCCTGTCGTTCTATTATAATCGTTTTTTTTTGTGAGAAAACGAATTAAAGAAAGAACCAGTAGAGAAAAAATAAAGCACCTTTTATTCTGGAGTGTTCTTCACTTCGATTAAGCGACAAATTCTTTATTCTCTCTCTCCTTGCTCACTCCTCTTTTCCCTTTTTCTTTTCTTTCTTTTCATTCTTTTCTTTCTTCTTACACTGAAATACAAGTCTCAAAGAATAATCTTGCTGTTAGTCTGCTGTTTTATTTGGTTTTTTCTCTTCTTTTCTTCTTTTTTTTCCTTTGTCCCTTTCCGCCATCAAGTAAATTCGGAGTGAAGCTTAAGTGAAGTGCAATGTGCATGGCTGTGTTCCCACTGAAATACAAGAATAGTGAAATGGTGAAATAGTGAAATAGTCAGATACTGCCAGAGAGTTTACTTGCCTTTGATAGTTGACCCTAAGTCCTTTCAAAATAACACCCGGAGGTCTCACTTAACCATCATTGAGACATTTCTGGTCTTTGCTATCTACTCTTTGGTCGTCATCTTGTCCAGAGAGGTCCTTTAGTCCTTCAGTTCTTCAGTCTTTCAGTCCTTTAGTCCTTCAGTTCCTTAGTCGTCTATGTACCACTGGACTTCTCTAATTAACTTGGGCAAGATGAAGAAACACTTTGTCCAACCTCCATTCTTCCGCTCGAGTTAATTCGATATCACCTTTGTCTACTTCATTCGCACCAAGTGTTCTAAGTTCTCTTAATGGAGTGTAGGATACTGCGACATCTTCATCTCCTGTGCAATCAATTACTTGAACTTTTCATTGATACACAGACCTCCTGGTCCATCCTTTTCCATCCTTTTCCATCCTTTGACATCCTTTCCATCTTTTACTGATCCTTTGCATTCACATACACTCAGGGACGATGTTCAATACCAGTTATGTCAAATGGTTTTGACATTGACATGGTCATCTTGAAATTGTCTATTTATGTATACGTTTGTGTTGTAAACACACTTGTACTTTTTGTGAATTTTTGTACATTTGAGCTCATTTCTCTTGTCCATTGTCGCAACGTGCAGTGGGAAAGAACAAAGTCAATGAGGCTTATGACTTGTCCAAACCGAACTTTGGACCTGTAATGAGATTCAAGGTATCAGGAAATGCAACAAAGAGTCAGATTTACTGTTTACCATGATGCGCGTTTGATTTTGTTGACCTCGAGAAAGGAAAAAAAAATCTCCCAACACATTGCAAGTCAAATGCATTAGGCGTCTTCAAAGTCGAAAATCTTTCCAATTCAAATCTATGAAAGGTTTGCACATGAAGCATTTTTACTCTCATTTTTTTTCCTTGTTGTCGATGATGATGCTGCTGCTGCTTTTGAAATTGTTACTATTACTCTTACCGTGGTAGTTGTTATATTCAACTTGAAAGGGCGAAACTTGCAACAAACAACAATTTCACCCTTTGACCATGTCAACCTTTCACCAGAGTATTATTGCAATGATTTATTCGACCTGAGTGAATAATGTTGGATGTGATTCCAATCATTCGACTAACTTGACTTTAGATAAATGCCTTAAAGGTCAATTAAGCTTAGGATGATAATTTACAAGTGAAAGCTGGGCAATATATCGAAAAACGTGGCTAATTTCCAATTTTAATTACTCACCAGTCAGTCACAAAGTGGATTGTAAAATAGTAAAATAGTAAAATAGTAAAAATACTTGGTGCTTGGTGAAAAGTTCACTGTACCGTCATCGTGGCCCATTGAGTATTCACTTTATAGATCAATTTGTCGAGTGCAATAGAATTTTTCTTCATTGGATCGATGAAAAGTCCTTTGATCGATAGTGGAAATTGTGATAAACAGTTGACACGGGGTCAAGTGTTCCTTTGAAACAAAAGCCACGAGTATGTCATCATCATGACTTTTATTCCTTCATTGTAATTTATTATTGGATTGATTTTATTTCATTCATTCACTCATTCACTCATTCTCCTTCTACTGATAATTATACTGAAGACATTGCAATGAAGACAACTTGAAGCATATTTTTATGCATTGGATGAAATTTGACATTTTATCGGTTGTACATTTAGGTTGGAGGTGTTGTTGGTCAAGAGAGGACCAAAGAACCAAAGTGCCCTTCATGTTTCATGTGTTCTGTATCGTATGCCTTTTATGCTCTTCACACTTTTCACACTTTTATACGGTCACACACTGTTCTAGGGTCATACAGTGAGCAGGACAGTTAGCACAGTAAGTACCAGTGAGTTACTTCGACCACTCGCAAAGACCAGGGAAGATGACATCGAATATTGCGACCTGTCAAAAGTGCCATCGAGATTTTCTTTATCATTTTTTTTCCTACTTTTTTTCTCATTTTGTCTCTCGTTCACTTTGTTCAATTGACAGAGTCCAATGAATTCATTGAACTTACTATTTTTCTTATTGCTCTTCGTGCCATTTTTCCTATTTTTCCTTTGCCTTACTCTTTCTATCTCTTCTTTCTCTTCTTTCTCTTCTTGCTAATTGTGTTCATTAAAGTTTGCGCACCGATCAAATTTAACTCGTCAGCAGACAGACAGAAAAAACGGACAAAAATAATTTTCAATGAATAAACATGATGCAAAGTGAATTGTGAGTGTACAGTAAGATAATCTTTGTCAGAATTTAAAGTTCTTCCTAATATAAGTTGAAGTGTGACATGTGGAAAATAAAATAAAAAACATTTAACCCAGGTGCGAGTTTTCAAGTTGGGTGAAAGAATGAAAAAAATGTTCACATTGACCAGCTGAGAGCAGCTGTCGTTTTGGATTTAAAGTAAATGATCATCCAAGTATTTTCCAAGTATTTTCAAGTATTGTTGGTCTTGGATATTGTTATTGCTGTTGCAGGAAAAAAAAGAACATTTTGGACAAAATAAAAGTTACATCGTCAAAAAGTCCAAGAACAGAAAAGAACAAAAAAGAACAAAACACAACAGAACACAACAGAACACGAACAATGTCGACAGGTGAATTGTATCTTTTGTTCAACAAGCCTTTTCATTATGTCTCATTATGACAGCAATTTTTTCACATCATGGATTATATTATTATAACTACAATTACTCTGGACGTATTTAATAGAAGCTTCAACCACAACGTGAAACTGTTGTTCATTTATTATCATTTGCTTCTTCTTTACGGACTGCAAGTTACAGTGAACTCTGTCACCCTTTTGTCGTTTAATGTGATTCTTGTTTGATGGTTATTTTACTTGGAAATGCCGTTTGTATACAAGTCAGGCCAATTTCAATGACAATTTCAACCTTCATCCTCCATCCTCCTTTCAACCTTTCCTTTTTACCCGAATTTCCTTGTGATTCAGGTGATGTGATCGACTTGATTGCCGTATGTGACATCGACGAAACAACCAACACCATCAACACAACTAACACAAGTAACACACTTGCAACATAACTAAAATCAGCATCAACAGCATCACTTGTGACTTTATTACGTGGTGAAAAGTGGATTGTTTAAGTAACTCACTTTACTTGATCAAAATAAGTCACGAACTTGTGCAAACATTATGATTTGCATTCTTTTTCAAAGTGTCCGTTGTTGACGAACTTTTATTCAAACTAATTTACCTTTTTATATTCAATTGAAAATATTTGCATCCAAGTAGAAATTGCCACTCCAATGAAAAGTTGAGCACTAGGAGAAGTTCAATGGTGTATTGGATTATGTGATGATGTGATGATGTTCTCAATAGAGTCTGCTCGGTCTGCTTTGAATGTACATTCATTCATCCAAAGACTTAGCAAGATGAGAGGTTCAACTAGATATACTGATTCGGTGATTATTTTATTTCTTTGGAGGTCTTTTCTTTTACTCTCTCTTTCTCTTCCTTTTACTCTTTCGCTCTTTTTTCCTCTTCTCCCGTTTCTCCTTTTTCCTTCTGTTGCATCTTCATCCACTGACGAGTGTATTCGGAGGTCACTAATGGTCATTGGCCAATAAACTAGTAATCTATTGATGCACTCACTGATGTGACCTCAGTCAACGAGTTGTTCTTTTGTGAATTTAAGTGCAACAATGCTTTTGGTTCAACTTTGCATCTTTTATTGACACAATGGTTCATCACAATGCACTCTACTTTTCTGTCCGTCTATTTGGTCTTGTACTTGGTGTACTTGGTGTATTTGGTGTATTTGGTGTACCTGGTGAAAGTTATATTATTCACTTTGTTTGTCTGTAACAACAGCAGGTGCAATTGTAATTAAACCTGCTGATTGTTTCTCTGGAATGTGCATTGGCTGACCCATTGCCCAATGCAACCTATCTGAAGTCTCTTTTGATGCCTTCGATACCTTTGATGCCCTGAATGGCCTCGATGCCCGACATGAACATTCTTCCGATGAAGCCCAATGACTCTGCTCTATTTCACCTACACTTTTGCAATGATTCTATCCTTGTGCAATGTTACATCCATCCAACACTCAGACAAATTCACCCAAAGTCCATTGTCTGATAGGGCTGATTGCACTCGATGCCATCACATGTTCACGTCTCATGTCTGTCTCTCCAATTCTAAGGGTAGTTCTAAGGTTAGTTCTGGTCTGACGCTTTAACTGAAACTGGTTACTTTATTCTTTTTCTTGCCTTTTACTTTTTTTTCTACAAGGTACAACTCCTTGACCAAGTAGAACATTTGCAATGCAATAACAAAGACAAAAATATACAATGACTCAATTTGACGACTATCAATCATTGGAAGTGTCATTCGTTGGAAGGTAAAAGAAAAAAAGATTGAAAGATCAAGTCACTCGGTAAGTGATTTTAAAGTTCTAACTCAAGTTAAACTTTTAATTCGACTTGATGGTGGGTAATTTTTCTTTGTAACATTATTTTTAAATGGCAAACCGGTGGACTTCTGAAAAAAAAAATAAATTAAATTCTACTTTATAATGGTTCGAGCGTGGTAAAATTGTAAATGTGTCACGTCTTACAATGTAAATTGAACGTTGGCCTCACGCCATTTTACCAATCAAAATGCTTGAGTGAACATTTACATTAAAACCTTAAAGTTTAACAATGTTACCCGTTTTGGTTAAATAGTACGCGTTGCCGATTCGCCTGTGAATTCACTGGCGTACAAGTTCTCATTGGTTGGTCGTTTTATCCTCTCTTTTTTTTGCCTTTACTTTAATTAATTGTTTAATTGATTTGTACAAACTTTTATACAAAGACGCAGTCGTTGTTTGATGGGAAATTTGTTCTTTTTCCTTTTGCTATTAGTTCATTCACTAACAACTCAGTTCAAAGCAAACTGTATGCCTTGTGTTGGTTTCTGTGTCTACACAGAGCTCATTACACTTCCCTTGACTGTGGGCCGATGTTTCAGGCCGAGAGACAAATGAATCAAATGAATCAAATGAAAACATAGACGAATTTAGCTTTTCTCTTTCTTTCACTGTACCAATTATTAAACTCGCTTTTCGCTTTTCTCTTTTCGCTCTTGTTTCTTTACTCTTGCTTCTTCACTCTTTACGCTTTTGCTATTCGCTTTCGCATTTTAGCTTTTTCTGGCCTGAAAGATAGGATAAAAATCAATTTACCAACCGCAAAGGTCTTTCTGTCATTGTGGTCTTTTATTCCAACAAATTATCTAAAGAATAATTACTTTTGTGTCTCGTGATGGGTGAAGAGTAAAGACACACCGAAGAATGAAGACTAAAGACTAAACACCAAACATCCAGAGGAATGAGCAATGAGGGACGACCTTCAACTGGTCCACTCGCATTTCACTCAAAGCCAAGTGCTTTCGAGCAAAAGTTCGTGCTAGTGCACTTCAATTGACATTTCACGGGGCAATAAAGCTGTCAGTGCTGAGGTGACGCCGAGTTCTGTGTTGTTCTTCTTTCTCTTCTTCTTCATCTTCTTCTTTCTCTTTCATCCCTTTCATCCCTTTCATCTCTTTCTTCACTTCCTTCTCACTCTTGCTGACCTAAGCAAATGACTCATTATGACCTTTGCACGAAGTTATTGCTCTCACAAGTCACCTGTGGCAGCCTTTTCACCTTTTAACAACTCTTTGCATTCAATGAGTGTACCTAATATCTTTAATATCTTTAATAGTATCATTGATGCTGCTACCAACTCACGACCAATCAAAAGAGTGATGCAACTCCTTGAACCACTGTTCCGTTGGAAAGAGTTATTTTAACACAATCGATGAATCGAGGTCGAAGGAAATCCAAAGTTCCCTTGAATAATGTTGAATCATTCGGACAATTAAGACGAGAGTGATACTCGATCAGGTAGAAAAATATCGACTGACTAAATATTAACATGCCAAAAGTATTACAGAGGAAAAATGTTATACTTGCACCTTTTGGGCAAAATCGAGCAGGGAACATGGAAACCACCGTTAAAGCCATAACTGGTAAAAAGAATTTCAGAGCAAATACCACTGCTAATTCATGAAATACACCTGATATTGCAAATGTGGCTAATACGGCTAAAATATCTGATCTCGTTATCATGATGATCGGTCGATGAATGTATCGAAGTAACCAAACAGCCATCATCTTATTCCATAATCGAATGAATTGCTTGAAATCTTTGGCCAGCCACCAAGGACCATAAAATCGTCGATCGGCGAATAAAAATATCTCTGCCCATCCGTTAAAGAAAGAGTGCAAAAATCCGTAAGCCAAAGCGTAATACGCGAGAACACCCGCGTAGATGATTTTCAAGTAGTCTTTCAGATACTCAGCAATTGTGTATGATTCAATTCCCATTGTTTGTGCCCATGGAAGCAATAATTTAGTGGACATTTGAAATGCAGCGAATGAAAATGCTCCAAATTCAGCAAAATACAAACAAACACGTGACCATCGAATTGGATGATCATTCAATGGATACCATTCGGAATATATGAAAGTTGGAGCGAACATAAAGTAAATAAAGTGTCCAAAACCACGATTGAGTGTTACTTCATTTTCATATTCTTGTGATCTGGGAGTAAAGTTGTCACTCTTGTTCAAAGTACTTCCTGCTGAATCACAAGTGTTGGTGGTTCTTTTTGTCTTTTTTGCTGTTTTCCATGAAACTTTTTCATTTGCACCAGTAGAAGGAGTACATTGTGAATCAACACCAATGTGTGGAGGTGTAAAATCAGTTACATCACATTCACCAAAATCTCTGCGTAGGTTGACTCTTTCATCTGCTGAATGTAGTGAATTCGTTTTAATCGTGACAACACTGTTAACATTATTGTTATCATTATCGATAGTATTGGTATCCACTTTGTAATGTAAAGATAAATCATATTTTTTCTTCTTGCTAATTCTACGCTTTTCAACCAAAAATGATACAACTTTGGTGAAAATTCTTAACTGTTCTATCAGCAAAACAAATGCTGATAGAACAGGCAAATCAACAGCGAATCTTACATAAGTTGGTACAAGTACTACACCGATAATCAAGATGAAAGTAGAAGCAGCAATTGATGCAATGCTGAAGGAAAATAATTCGACAATTGGATAAACCAATGCGAATACTGTGACATTCATGAAGAACCATGTGGCTGCCCAATAATGAGCAGTTGCAAGTTGATTTTGA
Organism: Hemileia vastatrix; assembly: GCA_030280995.1. NCBI lineage: Eukaryota > Fungi > Basidiomycota > Pucciniomycetes > Pucciniales > Zaghouaniaceae > Hemileia > Hemileia vastatrix. The sequence continues at coordinate 146,643 of JASXTE010000023.1, forward strand.
ATAAAATTTAAATCAACCAACAAATATTCTTTATCAGTTAGATAGCTGATGAAAGTGTAGACGAAAAAAATTGCAAATTGAGACCAGCAAAGTAAATACACTCGGTAACCTGAGTCTGATGAAAATTCTTTTGTAAAAGGTGATTCGGCTTCTTTGAACATGTAACGTGGTTTACTAGATCTTCGACGAGCGACATTGTTTGTGCTGTTGTTGATGTTGTTGTTGGTGTTGTTGTTGGTGTTGTTGATAAAAAACTTTTCAGGCATTGAGTTACTCAGTTGAAGGTTGAAGGCGACTGAACAAGTTTACCAAGATAATCACAAGATTGAACTGAAAAGGAAACATGCTGCTGTGCACTCTTAATTAACAAAATTACCAGTTAAAGCCAGTCAGGACATAATTACGCATCATTGTACCACCTCTTGTGTCCTCGAAACAGGATATTTCAGAAAGATATCTAATGAATGAAAAAAAATTGATGACGAATAAATGCTATTTGATATAAAGTTGTCTCTTCCCTTTTATCTTTATCTTTATCTTTATCTTTCTCGTATAAAAGTAAATTAATAAAAAAAAAATAACCTTCTGTTAATTTCTTTAATGTGATTCCAAGTTACTTTTATCGTGTGTATTTTGGTTAAAAAAGTGATGCAATTCCCTGCACTGTTGTATTATCTGAAAGGGTTATTTTTACACAGTTGAAAAATCGTGGTTTTAAAAATTCAATGGTTTCATCAAAAAGTGTTGAATTGTTGGCACAATTGACGCGAGAATGATATTCGATTGCATAAAAATATACCGATTGACTTATCAGTACCATTCCACAAACGTTGACAGACAAAAATGTCATCGTTGGATTTTCTGGTGCAAGTTGAACAAATACTGCACTGACAACAACTAAAGCTAAAACAGGTAAGAAAAATTTCAACGCAACGATTACAACTAATTCATGGAATATTCCGGAAATAATAAATATCCCCATAATAGCAATTATCCTTGATCCTGTGGTAATGATGATTGGTCGATAGATATACCTGACAGTCCAAGCACCGATGATGTAATTCCAAAGACGAGAATATTCTTGATAATTTCGTGCGAACCACCAAGGACCGTAAAATCGTCGATCAGCAAATAAAAGTATTTCTGCCCATCCATTTAACCACGAGTGTAAAAATCCATAAGCCAAACCAAAGTAAATCATAATACTTGCGTAAAGAATTTTAAAATAGTCTCTTACATATTCACCCATCGTATATGAATTAATACCAATTGACTGTGCCCATGGAAGTGATGACTTTGTCGTCATTTGCAATCCAGCAAAACAAAATGCCCCAAACTCAGCAAAGTATAAACAAGCTCGTGACCAACGAATTGGATGATTATTTCGTGGATAAAATTCAGAATAAATGACAGTTGGGGCAAACATGAAGTAAATAAAGTGAGGTAAACCACGATTAAGTTTTTCCTCATTTTCATATTCTGGTGATCTGAGGGAAAAGTTGTCACTGACACTCAAATTACTGACAGAGTCACTGGTGATACTTCTTCTCTTTTTTGATCCTTGCCATCGACCTACTTGATTGTGACCACTTGAATGACCACTCGGTGAATCATCCTCATTTGCCGTCAAGGTCAAAGTGGAATCATAAACAGCTGTATCGACAGTCAATGTCGATAAAGATTCAAAAATTCCTGTCGCTTTTCGTTCATAGTTGCTATTACTGGTGCTGGTGTTGCTGTTGCTGTTGTTGTTATTGCTTCGTTGGTCACACTTTCGTTTACTTTTTGATGAATATCTATTTGGACTTAAATTCGGATTATGTTCAAATATTCTACTTCTCTGTGTCAACTCAGCATTTACTTTACTTTGGTGAAGTGAATTTTCTTTTGATTGTGATTCTTGTTGGTTCTGTTGATCTTGTTGCTCTTGTTGGTCTTGTTGGTCTCTTTGCTCTTCTGTTTGTTGATTTTTATCATCATGATCAGACAATTCATGAAATGAGTTTTCCGAAATGTAAAAACTATTTCTTTTTTCAGCTGATTCTGTCGAATTCATTCGACTCATAGCAATAGAATTATCCTTGTTGTTGTTGACAGAATCATCAGTGACAGTGATGCTAATGTTATTACAAGCTACCAATTGAGGATGAGAGACATTCGATTTGTAATGATACGCTATAATTGATGGTAGAGTGCTCTTCGAACTGCCAAACTTGCTTGAAATGTTACTCTTACTTTTGGTGATCTTGACGGTGATCCTTCGCTTCTCAGCCAAGAAGGATATGACTTTAATTGTCACTCTCATTTGCTCTAACATCAGCATTAGTGCAGGCAAAAAAAGGCAGGTCAGCTGCAAATCTCACATAAATTGGTAGAACCATCACTCCAAATATCAGGATGATACTTGCACCAGCGATGGAAAGGATGTTGAAGGAAAAAAATTTAACAGTTGGATAAATCAATCCAAATACAATTATGTGCATTGCAAGCCATGTGGCCGCCCAGTAATAGAAAGTTCCGAATTGTTGACCAATAAAGTTTATATCAGCCCAAAAATTGTTTTCATCGGCGATGTAACTGAGTCCCGTGTACATGAGAAGGATGATGAAATGAGCCCAAAAAAGCAAATACACTCTGTATCCCCGATTTGCTTGAGAATTCCTTTGTAAAGGTGACTCAGCCTCTTTGAACATGTAACGAGGTTTTTGAGAGCGTCGATAGGACACATTGTCTGCTTCATCATCGCCCTGCTTGACTGTGTTTCCAGCATAACGATTGTCTTGAGAACCTTGCAAGATATCAACGTTGAACAAAATTCACTGCTGGAGTTTGGATCAATGAATTCACTGGTGTGAAGTTAATAGGTGATCATCACCTTCAGTCAACAAAATGACAACAAAGAAGCAGCATCAGAAAGAAATCATTGAATAATTACCTCAGTACAAAGGGAAGATTGTTATTTTCATGATTACAAATCAACTGTCATCGTGTCATTATGTCATCATGTCATCTCGTACATGGGTAACTTTCAATAGGCAATTGAAACATCCTCATGGGTAGGACAAGTGCTCAAAGGAAATTTATCATCTCGTTTATGTAACGTGAAAAGTTTCTTCCATGAAAAAAAAAAATAATAATGAGAATCGGTTACATTGATTCTTCTTCATGATGGATGGAAGAAAGGTGAAAGACGAAATAGTCCAATGACATTGTCGATGCAGTCGGGTGTTTGTTGAGTTGCCAGGCAATTGCATTGTAGAAGAAAAGTGAATGAAAAAATAAGAGAAATCCAAGTGCAAATGGAATATTGGAGATGTGAAAAAAAGAACAAGAAAAAAACGACAAGGAATAAACTTGGATGAGGCAAAGTTTCACTTGCAGCAATTTTGTGTGTGTTTGTCTGTATGTCTGTGTGTTGTGTGTGTTGGGTCTACGTGATTCAAGGATCGAATTTATTATTACCAAGTTGTATCTTTTTGTTGAACCTGAACCTCGGGTGAAATAGAAGATGAGGAGGATGGAAATACAAATGCTGTAGATGCTACTGCGAGAGATTCGGATGTTTCAGTATCATCTTCGCCTTCTGTTCCCTCATCTTCAGGTCCTTCAGAGCCTTCTGAGCTTTCAGAACTTTCATTGGCCATTGGTGTAGAAGAAACATTTTCACTGGAAGATGTAACTGCCTTACTCGCAGGAGAAGAACCAGGGTAGGGTTGAATTATTGTCGTTGGAGTCCTTGTTGTAACTGGTGATTGTGTAACAACAGCCTCACCAGTAGTTACCGAGGTTGATGTAGTTGAAGACAAATTTTCTTCTGACGCTGTACTTTTTGTGCTCGATGATACAGCAGGAGGTTCGTTTTCATCTTTGGACTCATCTTCATCCTCTTCTCCTTCCTGTATACTGGACGGTGGCTCATCTGTTCCAATTTCCCTTTTTGGGAGGCAAAGTCGACACTTCCGGTTTAAAAGTAGCCTCAACTGACAAAGTCGACGAACTTGCAGAAGAATTTGTAAGAGTCATAGAACCTTGAGAAGTTGAAGTGGAAGTCGAAGTAGAAGTTAAAGCAGGTGACTCAGAAGGAGAAATCGAATCACTGGTGCTGGTTGTTTGTTCAAATGATTCCTCAGAATTTGATTGATCGGATTCTTCTTCGTCCATTGTTGTTACATTTGTGGTAGAAGATGATACAACTGCAGAAGATGTGAAGAAACAAATTGTAAAGACGATTCAGTTGATGTTGGATTGAGCGAATTTGCAGATGATGATGATTCTTTTTCCTTGTCATCAACTTCAACCAAGCTAACACCTTGAACATCAGTTAAAGTTGATGGTAAAGTAGAAATTTGACCAGTAGAAGATGTTTTCTCCAGTCCACTTGATGTAATGGGCACATTTTCTATTGTCATGGGCGTTGTTGTCATCGAACCATTAGATTTAGAACTTTGACCATCGGAGGGTGAATGTTGTTCGTTTCGTGACGTTGAACTTTGTTGTTCGATTATACCTGGTGACTGAGTGGAAGGTGAAAATGTTTCTGCCAGTGTAGAAGATAATAATGGTTCTTGTGCAGTAGAAGGAGAAAACGAAGGTAAAGGAGAAGTTGATGTTGGAGTAGAAGAAGAAAAAGATGAAGGAAAAGTTGCAAATGTCGCCAAAGAAGCCACGGCTGGTGGCAACCAAGATGAAGTTGTGACAGTCGGCAAAATCGGATTTACTGTTGAAACGAAGGAAAAATTCGGTTTTGGTCTCGATTGACTGGGCATCGTGTTAACAACAGCAGTAGCAGGGTTAAAAGTCACACTAAGTAAATTTGGTGAAAGTGGAGAAGGAGTTGGAGTTACTGGTGAAATGAAATTTATGAATGATGATGATCTCACTCTTGTAAAAGGCAAAGGTGACTCAGATGTAATTTTCTTCTCTAACTGATTCGTCTGACCATTCAGGTTAAATTGTCTGGGTGACAGGTCAATCGGATTGAATAAATCTCGTTGAGAACCTGGTAAAAGCGTACGCTGCAGGTGATTTGCTTGTTTCCTTCATTCTGTAAGTTGGTTCTTCGAAAGGTAACATTTTTCACTTGCTGATGAATTTTGTATGACTTTTCATTTGGATGAAGGTAAAAGTGGCCATATTTGTCTCCTCGGTGAGGTGAGAATTGGTCATGCTGAAGGTCACCTTGCATCACCTGTACATGGAAAATGGATGAGATATTTCTTTAGGTTGCAAATCAATACTTTGTTCATCTTCATAGTGGGATACCGTTTGGTCGATTGGGTTGACTTTCACCACATAAGATGTCGACAAAGATGGTTTCGATGACGATGATGATGATGATGATGGTGATGAAAATGATGATGAGGACAAGGACGATGAGGATGACGACGCTGGTAGTCTCTTTCTCCAAAGTGATGGAGGTGATGTGAAAGTGCCAATTATTCTTTTGGAAGCAAATGTAAAAATGCCTTGAGGTGATGCCAATGCGTTTTCTTTTAAAAAATTTACTCCCGATGGTGGCAACAATGGTGGTGAATATGAATAAACTGGATAACCATTTGCACTTGCATATGGAATTTGCCTTGTGAATGTATGGATTCAGTGATGATGATGACAACGTTGATAATAATGATGAGATGATGATGATGATGATGATGATATCATCGGTTGTGGTGGTAGTAACAGTGGTGGTGGCGGTGGAGGAGGCAATGCATAGGAAAATATTTCATAGGATACAGTGGACTGAATGACAATCGTTATCGAAATTACAAAAATAGAATTGATCAATAATGTAACTTGACTCATGGTGAAAATGGTCATGGTTGTCACTTATAACCCAACTGAAAGTATAACTGCAAAGACATACAAGCAGAGAGAAGAAAGAAAAAACAAAAGTTAACCGAGGAAAAAAAGAATGAAGGAAAAAAATTGCCTTTTGGCACAAAGACAAAGTGAGATGTCAAGCGAACTTTTATACCTGGATTAGTTATTTGAGTGAAATGGAGGAGAAGGAGCTTCAGATTGAGAAGTAGAGAAGAAGAAGCAAAACGAAGAAGGGAAAAAGCATCAAGAACTGAGAATGAAGAATCGAAAAGGAAGCATCAGACTGAAAGACAAAGACAAAGATACTCGCGTAAGTAGGAAAGTGGGAAAAGGAAAAAGGAAAAAGGCGAAAACGACTAAAATGACTGAAATGACTGAAACAGTAACAGTAACACGGCTAACATGGATAACACGGTGAAAGGGAGAAAGTGATGCAGGTTTGGCCAGATGGGATAAAGTAAAAGTGAACAAAGACAATCCACGCACACCCACTTAAGTATGGCGATAGTTAAGTCGATCAATTACTATTTGGCCATTTCTTTGCTCAACAGTGAGTATGTTATTAGCGGTTGCATTAACGTTTTGACATGTTGCATAACAAATTAACCATTAGTTTGTCCTGTTTTCCAGTAGACTTTGCGTCAGGCCAATTTGATTTGTCCTGACTCAAAGTCAACTGTGGCTCGAGGGCCAGTGGTGAAGTTTAATTCTTACCACCGAACAAACTAAAGACTCGACACTAAACACAGTAAAGAAAGAAGGAAGAAAATGAAAGAAAGCGAAGAAGACGAAGGAGAAGAAGAAGATTAACTCAAACTCAAATACCACAAGTGACCAAGGACACTTGAGGCAAAGTACTGAGTGTTGGAGTGTTGGAGTGTGTGACTTTGATTGCAATCGATGCATCTGTAAGTGCCACAAACAAAACACTGAATCTCCACGAGGCAAGTGTCATGGGCCAAGTGGGTGTGATGAACTTGAAGTACAAGTTATCCTGAAGAAAAAAAAACAAATTGCTCATCTGCTCAAAGTTTTTCTCAATTTTTTTCATTTGCGTGTCAATGTAAAAATGCAACATCTCAATCTCAATCGTAATCGCAATTGCAATCTCTCTTTTTCTCTCTTTTTTTCTTTCCTTTTTCCCTCTCAATCTCAATCTCCCAACACGGTCGTGATGTTTGATGATCTCTTGTAACGATATCCAATTGCAAGGACGAAAATAAAACATGCGAATGGTTGATTATGATAATGGTCATTATTAAGTTGGAGCCGAAAATTGGAAGTGAGGAAGAAATAAATCAAGTCAATTGGTTGAATAAAGTGTGAATGATAAAAAGCACTGGTAAAAGTAAAAGAAAAAGGCAAAGGGAAGAAAGTAAATTGTGTCAAGTGTTGGCGAATTGAATATATGGACGGGGTAAAAGTTTGAAATGAAATGAAAATTTTACCCGTCAAAGACAATTTATCAACTTTGTTGATAGTAGTGAAGGAGACACTGGTGAATATTACACCAAAGGAATCACAATTGTGACAAAGGCAAATAAAACGCTTGTGAAAAAGTTTGATATGAAATGGAAAAGCTGAAGAAAGGAGAAAAGGAAAGAATTTTTGAGTTGAAGGGAGAGAATAAAGAGAAGAAAAAGAAGAAAAAAATAGTATAAAAAGAAGTAAAAGGAGGAAAAGGAGGAAAAGGAAAAGGAAAAGGAAAGAAGAAACCAAAATGTGTGTTGGGGTTGAAAGTGAGTTCATAAGTTGACACCTGTCTGTATTTTAATTTGCATGACAGATGAATTGGACTGCGAAAAAGAGTGAAATATTTTACCTTGTCGTCCAATTGAGTAGGATGCGAGGGAATGATTGAATGCACTTGGATACAAAAGATAAGCACAGACTACAAGTAAATGCAAAAAGGTGAAAAGATAGGTGTTACAAGTCACACAAATCACACAAATCACAGAGTAAGTTGAAGTGAGACAAGTTTCATGTCACACAGTTGCAAATCGATGATGAATTCCATGTTAGCTTTTTTACTTTACTCACTCATTAACAAAAGATGCTCAAGGAATTTCCATTGAAACTTCAGTAGAAAGAACGGCAGAAAGAGACATCGAAACAATCTCCACGGCAAAATCACAGCATCGAAGGATGACAAAATGACAAAATCACCAAATCACTGGATCACCTGAGGGTTGATGCGGCCAAAGTTACACAAGTTACAAGTCCAACTGCTCAGTGCTTTTCACTTGTTTTCACTTGTTTTTTTTCACTCGTTTTCTCACTTTACTTGAATCCTCTTTTTCTCTATATGTCGTTCAATTGCAATATCGCGATTGGCGGACAACCGGTGGGTAGAGAGAAATATAAGTTATTTTTTACCATTTTCTCGCTCACCAGTTCAACAAGGTAAAAAACTCAACTCCCTTGTTCAATTATTTTGGCACGCAATTTCAGACAAATCAGTGACCAGTTCACTTTTATGGTGAGGAAGGACTTGGTAAAACCTCACACATTTCACATGACCAAAAAAAAAGTTAATTTTGTGAACTTCATCATACACATAATACACATCATTCACATCATTCACATCATTCACATCATACACGCTTAAATCGATTTGCAAATTACTGAAAAGACGAATCAGTCAATGGAAAAAAGGAATAAAAGAACGAAAAAAAATCAACAGATAAAGTGACAATAGTCGTACAAGTCAATATAAATATAGACGTTAATTGCCTGTACTTTTGCAAGGTTTATCATTGATCATCATTCGACTTTCCTTGGTTGGTTGATTGGTGAAAACGGAAGTGTCCTTTGTGTTGATCACCGCCGGGGTTCATTTATGACAATGACCATGACTCACCGCCGATGGACAAAGTGACCATTCATTTAATTTACTATTTACTTGTATACTTGTATACTTGTATACATTCATTGAAGATGACAAAGATGTTGAAAAGCTAATAATAGTCACAGTACTTGTCAACCTTGCATTTACCCAACACGAATGACGAGTGAATACACCTAAACACGCATGAGACAAGCAAACACACAAGTGCAACAAAGTAAATAATTAAGATTAATTTGAAAATAAAAGAAAAATTCATCATCAGTTAATTATAAAATCAAGCAAATTTTTATCTGAGTCATCGTGAGGATGAGAAAAAGATGATTAATCAGAAATGCCTGATAATTAATCGAATGGAAGAAGCAAAATAATATCTCTTTGAGTTATGAGTAGATGAGTGATAGACACTCAACATTTCGACATTTTCACATCTCAACATCTTGACGCGTCATCCACGAGTATTGATAATCACAAGGTTGAGTTAATGACGATTGAAGAAACGGATGTCGATCACGAGTAACAACGACGGTCAACAAATGTGTACACAATTGAATACAAATGAATACAATCAAATGTACGAATAATCAAGTCAAATTGTCAAATAAAGAGTAAAAAGTTCGTCAGTCACTTTACTGAAAAGGAAGGAAAAATCATACTTGGTGACAGATAATAGATTTAAATTGCATCTCAGTTGGTATGTTTAAGATGTAAAAATAATAATAATAATAATAATAATAATAATGATGTACAATAGTAGGGATGATGATCATATCGATAATAGTAATTGTGTAGCTTTGACATGGATGGAAAAAAAGTTAGAGAGTTTTATTGTGTAAAGTGCTAATGAACTATAAGACTTCTTCGATGTTGATGTATACAACGGTATTTATGTTTACAGGGTCGACGTTGACGAGTGAAAGAAATTTCGGCCAAATAAGTTACAAGTAAAATACCAGCAGTGATGGTTATCCACAGAGAAAATAAATTAGCTCCGAATGTAAAGCTGAAATAATCGACAAATATACCACCTAAACCAGCTCCAGATACTTCACCGAGGGAATTGACACATGACCAAAGGCCGGACACTAATGAATAAGTTCTTACATCATCAGGTAAACCCTGAGCAATGACATAATCAAGGATTGTTTCAAAGGTTGGAATAAAAGCGAGGGAGTAAGCCAAGCCAATAATTAACATTGCAATGGATGAAATCCAATATGATGGCTGTAATCCGGTAAAGCTTGATGGTCCTAGAAGCAAATAAGCGAATGCAGTCATTAAAAGGCCGATCACCATCATTGGAGCTTTTTTTTCTATTCGACCAGCAAACCAACTGGCAACTGGTGATGATATGGCGTAAGCAGCGGACATTGTTAAAAATACCAGACCAACATATTCGGGGTTGATACCGTACTGACGAAAGTGCGGTTCGATAGTTGGATCTAAAAAGCCTTGAGATGAAGTAGCAGTTGCCAAGACAATGCATATTACCAAGACTTTGGGATTGAGCAAAATGGTCAAATATGAATAATCGGATGACTTTTGTTTCTCTTGTTCTTTTGGATCGATTTCGATAGACTCAACGAAGTACATACAAAGTGGTCCAGTAGCCAAGACAAATGAGCCAAGTACATAAAATGGCAATGAAAATCCACCAAAACTCCATAAAAGAGATCCAATGGCCGGTCCAATACTCATGCCAATTCCGACAGATGTTTCGGTCAGTCCAAATGCGAAGCCCACTTTTTCGGGAAACAAATGAATGATGTATGTATACGATGCAGTTGAAAAAGATGCAGCACCAATGGCTGAAAATGATCGCACGACAAAACATAAAATAGTGAAGTGGGTGGTATTGTTAATATAACCAAGTACACCAAATAGTATGTTGGACCATCCATTTAACCAAATTCCCGATATCAGCATGAATTTTACTCCAACAAAGGGCATAATTTTGCCCAGTAAAGGTGATGACAGCATCATGGTCAAAGCATAAACTGAAAAGACAAATCCAGCTATAGATTCTCTCATGCCTTTGACTGATGCTTCATATGGGAAAAAAGGAGCTATGATGGACATGGTCAAGTATGCAGTTAGGTTGACCAGTGACAGGCATATTAAAATGACAACCTTGTTGGACGGATCCCGCTCGCATGTCATCTGAATGTGGTGAATAAAGTTACCTTTAGAAGGAGAAAAAAATAATCACAATAGCACAATTAAATTATTGATGAACCAATCGACAAAAAAAAACAATCACTGATCAATCAATATAATTTATAACTTGGCTAATCATCAAGTATATCAGGTGTTGGTCAGCTGTCACGACAGGGACGGATTAATGACAATTTTTTTTATATTTCTTTCCTCGTCGAGATGACAGCGCAATTGCAAGTGTCTTTTACTTTTGTATTTTAATTGATTAGTCGATTGCCATGCAATCATGACACTCAGCGATATACTAATCGATTATTCTTTTCAATTGAAGGTCAAAAGAGGACAAAGACAATAATAGTTATTCACTTGATTTAGTTGATAACTCATCCACACTTTGTCCAAAGTCCGGGACCATATGGTAATACGGTAATACGTTGAGTGTGTGTCCCGTTGTAAACACAATTAAATGTGTGTAAACCCATTGTATTTAATTGTCTCTTTCTCTCTCTCTCTTCATCATTGCAATCATTTGAATCATTTGATTCATTTGATTCATTTTACCTTCCATTTACGGTACATTGTCAGACAATTCAAGTGTTCAACTATCCAACTCTACTCAACAACAATTGAACCATTGAACCAGCGGATCATTGAAGCATTTTACTATCCATCTGACTTTATTGTAACTGATAAATGATCATCAATTGCAGTTGGAATCAGTTTCATTCAAATAAGTGATATATTTTCTGTTTCAACAAGAGTAACTTACGAAAAACTTATCTCCGAGATGATAATTTGGAAAGTAGTTGATGTTGATATTAAAAGAAGGTTCAAAAAAAAAAGAAGAAGAAGAATAAAAGAAAAGAAAAGAAGAAGTACTGTTGTTAGTGATAGTCGATGAGTGTCCAGTGATGCTGGTTGACTGACAAATGGCAACAAAGTTGTCTTCTCCGTGTGTGTTTATTTAGTCTATTTTTCTTGGGTTATTTTCTTGGTATTTTTATTTTTTCATTTAACTTGAAGTTTGTTTGATGTGTGTTTTCTTATTCTGTGTGTGTAGTGTGTTCTATGTGTACTCTTTGTGGATACAACAGCGGCAACATCGGTCTCGCCTGGTGAAGAAGTTGAGAAGTTAAGTGAGAGAGGAGATACTTTTCCACCACCAAGAGCAGCATCATCATCAGCTAACAATCTTCATCAACGTCACATCACGGTGTAAGTATCGTCAATGATCTTGGTCACACACACAAACACACACAAACACATACAAACACACACACACAGACACATTATGAAGGGGCAAATACTTGACCCGAGTCATTTTTCCAATCTCATCAGCCACTCGAAGATCCAACATGTTTCTTGGTCTACAGTAATCACCATTCGTCTCCTTCACCATCTCTCCAACATCTGCAACATCTTCAACAGCCTTCATAGAGTACAACTGTGAACACGCTGGAAAAGAGTGACACAAAATGCAAGTGCAAATGTACAAATGAAAAAGCGTTTTCACTCAAGCTGATAATTCAACTGGACAAATATTGGTTGCAAAGTGCGCTCCAATGAACTCAAGACAAAATATCAAATAATCCACAATGTCACTTGTCTTTGTCTTCTAATGTATTCTTTCTTCACGCCATTCACATTTTTCATTCTTTATACTTTACACTTTTTACACTTTTTACACTGTTGTCTTTCTGTGTCTCCTCTTTCTCGGTTATTTGAGTCAGTGCAAGTGAATTAACGAGTCAATCAATGTGACATTCAATTTTACTCATGAAATTTTGAATATTCTGAATATTTCACATTCAAAGGTACAGGTGGATTAACCCGTGGACAATTTTGGACTTTTAAGACGCATATAAACGTTTTTTTTTCTCCCTCTCTTTGCCTCTTTTGTGTAAATGTTCTTCTCAGTTCGGAGAGATGCAGAGGGCAAAGCAAATGAAATTTCACTTAAAGGATAACTCACTGATGAAAAGAACAGTTCTAAGATTACTTCAATCGATCCTGCTATGAGCATTTTACTGAAGGGTGAAAGAGCTTCCGTTCTTCCATTTCACCTTGGCATTTATTACTCACCAGTCTGCATTTACTTTTGTTCTTGATACTCAACTGAGAGGCAAAAAGAAAGAAAGAGAGAGAGAAAGAGAATATCACAGTCTTTTTCTTTTTGTACTGCTCACTCTCTCACTCTTACTCTCTTTTTTTTCTCTTCTTTGCTTTTCTCTTGCTTTAGTGTTGGAGTCTTATTCGGTGACTCTTTCACTCGTTCACTCATTCACTCATTCACTCAGGCACATTTGCCAAAGCGGATGAAGAAAATGGGAGGAGACGGAAGTAAAGAGAAAGTTGTAAATTTTTTTTACTCAACAAAGAAGTAAAATCAAATACCAAAAGTTTCTTGGCCACTTGCGATGATGCAAGGTCATTCTGTGCCGATGCAACTGTGTATAATGTTTTCTAAGGAAAGAGCAGAAGAAGGGGAAGAAAAAAGAAGTGAGAATTGAAATATGAAGCAAAACAGGGACCAAAATGAACCCGTATATATCGGAGATATATTGGATTGTATTTGACTTCTCTCCGAAGGTGAAAAAGGATTCGGGATTACAAATGAAGCTGAGGAGTTTTTTTCTTTCTATTCTTTGACGGAACGAAATGTATTTGCCTGTTCGGCGGATTATTCACTTGACTTGCAAATGGAAAAAAGGTAAAAAAGGCAAAAAAAGAAGGGACAGAGAAAAAGTGAAAGATGAAAAAAAGAAGGCAAAGAAAAATGTTACAAGAGTGGTCCAAATGGATGGCAGTGCAAAGTGGACACACCGAGTAAACCTGAACAAACTGAACAAACTGAACACGGTGAACATTGTGGACACATCGAGTTCAATTGGAGTATAATTCATCCGTCCTGACATCAGCAAGAAGGCTTAAGAGATGCGAGGTGATGTCATTGATTCGAGTGATTGATTCTCTTCCCTCGGACAGGAGAGAATTTGCAATTCAACTGTTCTGTATACTTGTTCGCCCGCAGTCCAAAGTGTCAGCGAGTACCAAGTGAGTCGAAGTGTTCTAACGTGGTCAGCTCAATGGTCCTCAGGTTGCTGCTGTTGGCTGTTGGCTGTTGGACTTGTTCAGTTACTGATTTACCCCAAAAAATCTGGTCATTGCAGCAATAAGGAGACAATTAAGGAAAAGTTTTTTTCTTCTTTGCCTCTTTCTTCCTTTCTTTCTTTCTTTCCTTTTCTCCTTCTCTTTTACTCTGTACTGGTACAAATGGACACTCACATTCATCCATCTTGCATTATGTCATTTTTCACATGGTAAACAAGTACTTGCAGCAGGAAAGACACATGCAAGTGTTACTCTTTACTCCTGATGCTTATTTGCCACGTGCATTTGACCATTTGCAAGAGCAAGAAGAGACAAGAGAAGGAAGAAGACAACAAGAAAAAGGAAAAACACAGGCCAAACAGTACAAACAGCACACAATAAGGATAAAGGATGGCGAAGTAGCCGAGAAAGGATAAATGAATGCATCTTGCTATTTCCTCTGGTCTCTTGTATTTTGTAGCTGATTCTGCTCTCTTTATTTTTTTTCTTTTCTTCTCTGCCAGTAGTTCTAGTGATGCACTGGATGCTCTAGATGCTGTGATGCTGTGATGCTAGGAATGGTTGTGATGCAACCACCACCACCAGCAACAGCAGCAACACTCTGCCTTTCGCTACCGTAAGATCGATCATCAAATGCCTGGTTTGGGTTTGCGCCCAGTCAAAGGAAGAACCTTTAGCATCACACTATTCCATCAGCAAGACATTCACACACTTACACACTTACACACTCACACTCTTTTCACACATTTACTTACAAACAGACTTTAAATTTTACTCTTCATCGCCATAATCAAGCATTCATCAGTTGCTAGTCACAGTAACCAGTATCGATTGTCTCTTTCTCTTTCTTTCTCTCCCTTATTTTCTTTTACTCAGAGTTGATAGTTATTTTGCAATGACTATACTTGTTATACTCACTACAGTCAGTCCATTCTACTTGTACTTACTTATTCGGTTCAAAGTCAACTCAACTCATGATAACATGTAATTTATTATTTATTTTTTATGTCATCAACATCACCTGATGCAACTTTCGTTCGATTTTGCTGTGTGACACTTTGTACCAATTATCCAAGTGAATCTCTACGAAGGCAAATTAAAGTGAGTCAAAGTTGACTCTTGACACTTGCAAGTGTCCATTGGAGTATAAATATATAAATGTATATATAGATACACTCATTGGATCAGACTACCATAGAGAAAGAGAGAAAGAGAAAAAGGGAAAAAGAGAAAAATAAAGATAGAAAGAGAAATTTAATTGCCAATACCGTTTGAATGAAATGTGCCATCGGTGCAATTGGTGCAATTGGCATTTGCCGCACTTGAGGATGTTTTAGTCATTTTCGCTTCGGATCAGAAATAAAAGGCAGCACGAATCGTAGATGTTGAAGAGGCGAGAAAGTAGAGGGTACAAGTAAAAGAAAATAGATAGACAGATGCATTCAGTATTCAGTATTCAACATCCAACATCCAACAGCAAAGAGTAAAAGAAAAAATATTAGATGGTGGTAATTGAAGAGCAAGAAAAGTAAGTGAATTTCCTCTTTGCTTTGACTAGTTGGGTCATTGAATTTGGACCTCTTCAAATGGATCATCAATTGCTCTGTATGGTTTATGCTTTTTTTGACATATAAATGTCTTTCTCTGTTTAAACAAGGTGCCCTCAAGCACAGTTGCCAGTTGAGCCTGCGAGTCAGTGAGTCAGTAAGTCAGTGAGCCAGTGAATTCGGATGGATTAGGGCAAAAGGATGGTCCACACACACGTATGCTATGTGTGCGAATCAATCACTTGTTGGGGCTGTTGCGATAAAGAAGGCAAAGATGATGGAACAGAGTGTATTGAAGAAAAAGAACAAGTGGATGAAGTGACGAGGTCGCGAGAAACCGAACAAGAAGAGCGAACAGTAGAACAGTAGAACAGGAGAACAGTAGAACAAGAGAACAGGAGAACAGTAGAACAAGAGAACAGGAGAACAGTAGAACAGAAGAACAGAAGACAAGGACAGCCAAAAAGAGGAAGAGAATAGGATAAAAAAAAAAAAGAGCGAAAGAGGCAAAGTAATACAACAAGTACATGCAAGTATTGTAATCGATGCAATGTACTTTGGCCAAAGTAGAATACATTCGGAAGGCGGAGAGTGCGCTTTGACATCCAAATGTCATATTTTCTTCTTTCTCCTTATTTTTCTTATTTTTCTTATTTTTCCTTTTTGGTTCTTCTTCTTCTTCTTCTTCTTCTTTCTTTTCCCTTGGCCTTGTTGGATGTTTCTTCTTCCTTTATTTCTTTATGCCCTTTCCTTTATCCCCCGTCTGTCCCTCTTTCCTTGACTTTGTCGTCTTCTTCGAACTGGGAAAATTCCAAATGGAAGTGTAAGACGTTCAAGTGAATCCTTTTCTCAACAATATACACTCACCATGGATGAATTGTGAAAAGGCACAAGGAGAAAAAATATCAAAGAAAAGGTACGATGACCGCTGAGTGGTCTCCATGACAAACAATGAACTCTCTCACACACAGCGAGAGAAAGAAGATGAAGAAGATGAAGAAGTGACAAACCCGAAGAAAAGAAAAATAAGAAAAGTCAGAGTTGAAATGACTGACGCTGATCCTTGATGGTGAAAGAAGTTTTGTGTGTCAAGCAGAGGAAGAGAAAGAATGAGAAAAAGAAGAAAAAGGAAGAAAAAGGAAGAAAGAGCAGAAAGCGAGAGAAAGGAAAAGAAAGAAAAGAAGAAAAGTGTAAGCATCTTGAATAGCAAAAGGAAAAGAATCTTTGTGAGTCCAGTTGGCCACGCGGACAGAATATTTGATGAGTCAAGACATGGGTATTCAAGTGAGGCAAGTTGTAATACCGACACAGGCAGTAAGAGATGCAAATCCAAGAGACTTTGTCAATTGAAGTACACATCGAAACGCAGAAACATATATATATATATATATATACACACACACATAGACATAGACACATAGATAGAAACACACACATACACATAGACATCCACATTGACATAGACACAGTTAGAAAGGGATAAAGAAGAGAGAAAAAGGCAAAAACTGATCGCTCACTAACTCAATGACAGTAACTACCAGGCGCACATTTACCTTGAGATGGATGGACAAGGAGAAAGAAAGGATTTAGAGCTGGATTTCCTGACGTCTGACCCACTGGTCAGTCACTTATTTGGCCGA
This sequence comes from Hemileia vastatrix, assembly GCA_030280995.1. NCBI lineage: Eukaryota > Fungi > Basidiomycota > Pucciniomycetes > Pucciniales > Zaghouaniaceae > Hemileia > Hemileia vastatrix. The sequence continues at coordinate 163,763 of JASXTE010000023.1, forward strand.
GTGGATGGAACAACAACATCGCGACTCACAAACATTACAGACCTTACACACATTACCAGACCTTACAGACCTTACAGACCTCATAGTGAACCTTGACAACCTTTGAGAAGAAAAAAGCATCCTTTGCCAGAAAAAGTGAGAGAAAGAAGGGAAAATGTTAACAAAAAAGTCAGCCTGGATGGCTCAGCTGTTTGATTAATGACCTTTTTTGGCCTTGCTGATGATCTTCGAATGATCCTACCAGTCAATGGCCATTTCAGGCACCGTGAATCCTGAGCAAACACAAGGAACCGCCAAGTAAGACAGGGAGAAAATTCAGCTTTTCCATCCATGAGAAGGCATTCATAATGCAAACTCTTCTTCTACTTATTTTTTCTCTCTTCGCTTATCAAGACATCAAAAAACTTCCAATTCGAGTTGTACTTGCTGTCGTTCTTGTTCTTCTCGTTCTTCTTGTTCTTGTCTCTCACTTGCAATTGTACTTGTACTTACAGTTATACTGGCAGTTCTGTTCTGTACTGTACTCTCTGCTTTTTTTTGTACAAAACTTTGTAAACAAAGTAAGAGTTGCAAATATGAGGGAAAAACAAGCGAACAACGAAAGGACGAAAGAACGAAACAACAGAAAAAGGGCCACAAGGATAAAAAAAACACAGTTGAAATGTGCACACACAAAATACATCATAAATTGAATGCAGTATCTCGAGAGATGTAACTCACACGCACATTCACTCACCAAAGTAACCAAAAAAAAACATCAACAAATTTATCCTTGGACAAAATGTCAAAAGTAACTCAGGCCGAGTTGACCAGTGATGTCTGTTTGTGTCCGTTCATTCTATTCAGTCGATCAAGCGAGTAGAAACAAGTACAAAGAATAAAAAAACGAAATAGTCGACAATCGACAATCGACCATCGACAATTGACAATCGACAATCGACATCCAGCATTGACTATCGTTCATTGAGAAAGGACAAGAAGAACCAAAAAAGCACCCAAAGTAACTTACTCGACAAAAAGAAGGAAAACAGAACAAAATGCACCGTCAAGTCTTGTCGTAAGAAAGTTTAGTAAGTGGTCAACTGCAAACATTGCCACTGGGCACGTTTTGGGGACTTTTTTTCTCTTTTGCCACTTTGCTACTTTGTTACTTTGCTTGTGTACTTGTTTGCTTCTTTACTTCTTTGCTTGTGCTTTATTTGCCAGTCACCTGCCTTTGTGGTCAAGTGGTCGTCTTTCACATGCAAACCACATCATCTTCAGATGATCATCAGTGTCATCTTTATCCTGCATCTTTTGCCCATTCAACATGAAAATTCTCAAATGTTCAGCTGTTCTCAACTGTTCGACAGTCGACTGTCGATACTCAAAACTCAACACTCAACACTCAACATTCAACATTCAGATGATGTTGTTCACTCTTTTCACTCTTCTTCGGTACAAATCAAAGGAAAATTCCTTGAAAAGTCAACTTCAAATATTTGTTATGCTTTTTCAAATGTTAAATATAAAAGTGAAAATTGAAATGGACCTTTAAATGCATCAAATCAAATTACACGCCAAGTTTAACTTAGTTTATTATCTTTGCTTGATATTTACCCAATTTAAAAGGCGAATAAAATGGCTACTCATTCAAATTCCAACTTGAGGTTAACACGGTTTTCTTTTGTCATTTGATTGAAAAACAAATTGACTTTTATCATCGACAAAGGTCAGGAGGCCAATGTAAAAATATGAAATATAAAAATAAAATATAAAATATATAATGTAAAGACATAAAGATATACCAAAAACTACAACAAGAAGAAGACAAAATATACAAGATAAAAGATAGAAAAAAAATAAAGAAGAAGAAAAAAAAGGACAAAAACACCCAAATGTAAGAAGGATGAAAAAATTAAAGTGATAAAAGAAAATAACTCACAAGATAAAGAAGAAATGTAAAGAAGAAGTTAAATTGATACAAATGGAAATTCGAGTGACTTAGCAAGTCGAGTGAGTCACTTTTACTTGCATGAGAGAATTTGACATGAAGTATTTGCAGTCATCTGTCAACTCACTGTCCACACTGTGTAAAGTATGAACTTACAAATATAAAGTATAAAGCGTAAATACTCTTATATTTTTCCTCCTTCATTTTGTTCATTTTGTCCATTTTGCTCATTTTGTACATTTGCTTCACTTTGGTCAAGATGGTCAAGATGTTCAAAGGAAGAGAGAACATTGAGTGAACTGAGAGAACCCGAAAGAACTGCAAGTCAACTAAGTCAACTGAGTGCTGGCCACTCAGATAGACGAACAATTGTAAGTGCAATTGAGATGTGGAAACTCCTGACGTCCCTTGGTGGTTGTCTTGATGACGATGTTGGTCCTTCAGCAGATTCGTGGCAGCTTCTCATGGTCTTTTTCGTCCTTTTTCTCTTTCTCTCTCTTTCTCTCTCTTTATTCTGCTCTCACGGCACTCTGACAATTTCTTTGTGTCCTTTACACTCTTGTAGGTGTATTTAATTAAAAAGGGGTAAAATAACGCTGACCTGAGCATGTTTTCCTTTTGGGCAACTCGTGTCCTCATCATTCAGTGAGACACATGAAATGTACCAAAGTGCAGGTTGTTCCTTGTACAAGTGACTAGTTAGAACGGTTAGAACTGTTACAACTGTACACTTACAACTGTGTCCAAATGCCAATGTCGACGGCAACTACCAACTAAATGTTCTTTCATTCACTGCCTCTGGTTGTTGCAACTTGTACTGTGTGTTTTTCCCTTTTTCTCTCTTTCTCTCACTCTGCTAGTCTTTGAGTCTTTTGCTGTCTCTTTCTTTCTCTTTCTTTCTTTCTCTTTCTTTCTTTCTCTTTCTTTCTCTTTCTTCCTCTGTTTCTCGTACACTCTCTTACTTGAGTTTCTTTACATGCCTTTGGTCTTTCTCTTTCTCTCCTGGCCCTTTGTAAATGTGTGTCTTGAGTCTTGCGCAAAAGGACAACAACATTTTCGGCCCTCCAGTTGTTCGTTCAACTTGCGCTCAGTTAGAACTGTTCTACGAGTCAGTACAGGAGCGCAGTAGCTGCTGGGTACTCACTTGGTTTTGTCGACTTGCAAGTGAGTCTTCCCTGTTTGCAAGTTGCCCTTTTCATTGATAATTCTCAATCTGTGTATCTGTGTTTGTGTATGTATGTGTGTTCGTCACTCTTTTCCTCTTCTTTGTGTCGCTCAAACATCATTCAACAAACAAGACAAATTTTCACCTGTCACTACAAATGAATCATCTGGTCGACAACTTGTTTCTTCCAGCTGACTTTATTCTCATCGAGAAACATTTTTAATGAGAATCAATAAATTTTCACCATTGATTCGTTCAACTTAACTTCTTTGCCTCGAGTGCCGAAGAAGGAAAGGAGGAAAAGTGCGAAAAGTACGAAGAACGAGGAAGAACGACACGTCGAATATCTCTCTTCACGATAAACTTTTTTTACTTCGCACGTGAAATCTCCATCAGTGTCAAATTTTGTTTGTATCTGTTTTTACTCGTTTGAAAAGTAAATTGACTTCTCTCTTTTCTTGGTGGATGGTAGGAGAAGAAATCTTTTTATTTATTTGTTGTCGATGCGTCAATCGATCTTTCTTCATTTAACGCAGTATCCATGTCACATGTGCTCCAAGTTTAAATTCAAATTCAACTTTGAAAATTCTTCTTGTCTCTTCTCTATCTTTACTTCTTCGTTGGTTGAGTGTCTTTCTGTCTTTACTTCTTGTGTCGACTATCGACTTGGGCGTAAATGGTGTATCAAATAACCCATCATCAAGTTGATTACATTGAACTGTGCTTTTATTTGCTTGAGCAGTATCTGCATCTCATATCCTGAAATCGGTTGACTGTGTCATAATAATCACACAAGTTGAGTTGTTTTAACCGGCAAACACCGGATCACTTCTTCCAAAGGAAAAAAAAAAATTCATCAGCAAAGACGACACACAAGTGAGCATCAGTCGACAGTGTCATCAACCACTGAATCATCAGCATCAACCGCTTCACAAGTACCCAATTCACTTGACCATTCATTATAACCTTATTACATTAGCTCGAAGCTTGAAAAAACATCTCTCACATCTTTCACATCTTTCACATCTTTCACTTGACTCACATCTCTCAAGTCACCCTGAATGTGAGTGAATCAGTCTGTGAGTCAGCGTGTGAGCCAGTTTGTGTGTGTGTTTATTTACCTAATCCAGTTTCCTCTGGCCCGAGCTAAAGAGTCAACTGACTGCGGTTAAGTAAATCACCCTCAAGATAAATCACACACTGTCAAATGGTAACAAGTTATTTTTATCTAGTTATGAATACAAGTGTCACTTAAATCAACCTCAACGCTTCAACACTTTTCAACACTTTCAACACTTTTCACACTGGAAAGAGGAAAAGAAAACTCAATTAAACTTCAATAGAACAAGAAACTGAGTCACCGAATCACCGAATCACCGAATCACCGAATTACCGAATAATCGAGCCAACTGAGTCATTGAGTCATTGAGTCAGTCGATGGTTCACTTGATCGCACACTATTATCATCACCGGAGACGCCCACGATTGATATTTGTTACACACGACCATCTAAATACCAGTTTGGAAATTTGATATTTGTCATTGATATTGTTGTTTAACAGGCTACTTTAACATTACCTTTTACTAAAAATATACACCGAGGAACAATTATCAATTGCATCAATTGTATCAATTGATTTCTTTTTGCACTACCAATAGCAATTGAACAAAACATCATCAGCAAACAATTCATCAAGGTCCACTATAAAAACGTCACTTGACCAATAAATCAACCCGGGATCAACGAAGCACATACAATCAAGTTACTTAAAGTACAAAGTACAATATAATTTCAATCGTTAAATTGTTAATTGTGCAAGAAGAAGATAAAAGGTAACAACAATTAAACATTGAAAGACATTTAAATTTATCCAAAAGTCAGTTGGTACATGCATTATATGATATTGAAAGAAAAGAAGAAAAATTTTTACAGTTATTCTTGTCATTTACGTTGATAGTTGATGGTTGATGGTTGATGGTTGACAGTGTTATGGTGACAAATTGATTGAAGTCAAAGAAGAAACTCGGTACGGTCAATTGTTATCGCAATAAAATTAATCGGCAAATGAAATATCCATCATTAAGCTGAAGAAAAAAGACAAAACAAAAGACCAAGAGAAAAAGAGAAAAAGAGAAAAAAGAATAAAGAAGAACAAGCATGGTGCTGATAGCAAATTAATTGTTGAATGTAAAGTTCATCGATCTACTTGATATCTCTCTAAATGATTAATTATGAGGAAAAGAATTTCAATTGGGTGGTCCAATTGATTGAAGGTTCGAAAAGAAAAATTCTGCGATACAGTTAAAGGGTAAAAGTGTGAAAATTGAAATCAAATAAGAGCAAAACGGATGCAATCCGTTGCATCAGGAAGTTTGGCCATCCCCTATGATCTTAACAGTCAGTTTATTGCTTCTTCGTTACATCAGTACTTGTATCCTGTTGACGGTGTTGCTTGTTATACTTGTTCCTTTGATACCAAGTAAAATTCCATCAAAGACCGATCCAACCTCAAGAATAACAGCAGCCAAAAGTGTAATAAGTACCGATTGTTGTACCAACTGTACCAATCGTACCAATTGTAACATAAGTACATCGCATGTACAGCAAACATCTTCATGGTTGAACTTTTTCTCATACCAAAATGATCAACATGAACAACATGAACAACATGAACAACAGGTCACATATGTCACTCTTGGACTGGCCAGTGGTCACGTTTTATTATCAGATTCACCGACAGTCAATACCGATGCCAGTGGCAATGGACACAATGGCCACAACTATCGTGACATTGGTAAAAACGTATCAAAAATATTAAATGATTTCTTTGAACATGGGTACGACAAAAGAGTCAGACCCAAGTACGGAGGTGAGGACAAAGAAAAATTTATTTATTCTTTCATATTTTTCCCTAAATATTTTCTCTCTCCTTTATTTGCCTGTTTTTTCTCTTCTTTTTCTTTTTTATTTCGCCGCTCTTACTGCTTCGCGTCCTCCAACCTAATCCTCTCTCTCAACAACAACAACGGAGGAGGAGGAAAAGAGAGAGATCTCTCTCAACAACAACAACGGAGGAGGAGGAAAAGAGAGAGATCTCTCTCAACAACAACAACGGAGGAGGAGGAAAAGAGAGAGATCTGACTGCACATAAAAACTGAGTATAAACAGTCAGCCTTCACTTCATCCTCATGCTCATCTTTTTTTTCTTTTTTTCTTCTTTTTCTTCTTTTTCTTTTCTTACATTGAATCTCTGTTTAACTTGTTCTTTGCCCTCTTTGCTTCCTCATCGGCAGTAAGTTGATGCTATTTCTCACAAAAAGCCAGAGAGTTCAGCTCGCCTTGCTTTAGCTGAACTTTTTTTATTGCATCTGAGGCATTTTCAGCGATGCAGCAATGAGAAAAGAAGAACCAAACAGACCCACTGAGGGGCATATGTGCATTTTCTTACTGAGGTTATTTGTTGAACTTCTTGCATCTTCCAGTTGTAGTCGACTTCGACTCAAGTCGTACATCGACTTTTACCCGTACTTGTAGTAGTTGCATTCGTACTCGAGCTTGTCTGTTGTGTGATCGGTTCAATTCTCTCCATTGCATTGTATGTCGCTTCATTAGGACCTCTTTCTTTATTTTTCTCTTCTTATTCTCTTTATCTTCTTTTTCCCTTCTTTTCACGCTCTTTCTCTTCTTTTTCTCTCTCCTTTCTCCTTTGCTTTTGCCACTCGCGAGCTCATTGAATATTTCAGTCTGGTGTGAGGGTTGCCTCGTTCTTCATGCAAAATCTTCTTTTGCTTCTTTCTCTCGTTTTCTCTTCCGTCTTTTTTCTTTTATTCTTTTCTCTTTCTTTTTTTTTTCTTTTTCTTTCTCTCACTCTCTTTCTTTTTCTCTTTCTCTGTCTCTCTGCCTGCCAGAACAGGCTGCAGCACTTCTCTTAATTTTGCAGCTCTTTGTGTGATAGAAAGAGCAAACAACATCCTTTACTCTGACTGTTCACTCTTTTAAGAGGATGCTAAGGATAAAGGTAAAAACAGAGACAGATAGAAAGAGAGAAAAAAAAGAACTCAAATGTCCATGTCGCCGCTCTTCAACTTACTCATCACTTGTCTTTGCCTTTTAATCAGTCCAACTGGTATTTTTATTCCTTTTCTCTTTGTCAGTTAAGTTAACTGATCACTTTGAGAGGGTAAATTTTCTGGTTAAATTAACTGCCACTGGTCCTACTGCCAGTTCATTGTGTGTAGGAGAATGTCTGTGTGTATTTGAATTAATCTTTGGATGATTGCACAGACTCAGCTCTTCTCATTCTTTACCCTTCTACTCTTCTACCCTTATGTTCTTTTACTCTTTCACTCTTTTAGTCTTTTACTCTTTAACTCTTTTACTCTTTCACCCTTGCACTTTGTTCCATGTTGTGCAAGTTGTCTTTGCATGTGGAAAAAACGACACAGTGTCTCGTGTCAGGGATGGTGATGAGGATGCTGCATGTTGGATGTTGGATGCTAGTTTCTCCTGACTCCTTACTCCTTGCTGCTAGATGCTGCCTACAGGATGCAGGATGTGGGGGATGAAGATGAAGATGAAGATGAGGATGCAGCAAGAAGTGAGAAGTAAGAACAATCACTTATCAGTTGGCAGAGTCATTCTTGTCACATGCCTCTGTCTTGTCTGTGTTTCTTTCTGTTTCTTTCGGTTTTTCTGTCTCTTTCTTATTCGCTCTTATTTTCTCTCATTCTCTTCTTTTTCTCCTTCTCACCTTGCTTGAGTGGACATGTGACCTTTTTTTTTCTTTTTTCCTTTCGCTGTCTGTGCCTGCTTGTTACTACTATGTGTATACCTGTACTTTTAGTACAATTGTAACTCATTGGTACGATTCACTCGATGAGGGGGAAAGAGGAAGAAATAGAAGAAGCCTCTGTGATGTTGGTCTGTTTCTTTCTTCCTTTCTTCTTTTCTTCCTTTCTTTTTTTTTGCTCTTTGCTCTTTCCTTTTACTCCCAAATGCCTGACATTCGCCTCAATGGATCATTCGCATGATTGATTTCACCCTGTGTCCATAATTGAATGGCTGCGCTTGACGTAACAAATCACGCTACTTGCCACCATGAACAAGAAAAATATAACACAAGGAAAAAAGAAAGAGAGATGAGTGGACTGGTGACCGATTTTATTTCCTTACTTCACTTGTTTGCACTTACACGAAGGACACAAGGGAAGAAGAGGAGAGAAAGAACAGTGAGAGAACATCAAGAGAACATCTAGAAGAAGCGTAGGACTGAGAAAGAAAAGAACTGGACCAGCCACCAACTCGACCGAGCATCACGAGTAACAAAGAGGAAAAAAAAAGATGATGAAACAGGCAAAACGCAAAATAACCTCCCACACTCGTTCTGACACTCAGATGCACTCAGATACACTGACAGACTCACATATTCACACTGAAAGAATCGCAGGCCACTTGGATGAAATTGACGAGCAGTTGAACAAGTTGCAGGAAAATTTGTTTGTTGCCCAAGTTGTTTAGTTGTTCACTTGTTTACTGATGGACAAAGAGTATTACCAATGGATGGATAGTACTAATGAATGCTTTTATCAGTCAATATTGCCTTATTTTCTTTTCTTCTTCTCCTTCTTCTGCTATCTTATGCCAGTCGTCCATTTGCTTTATTTCTTTGCCTACATTTTGCAGAGTAACTCTTTGTTAACTCATACAATGCATCTATTGACTAGTTAAGTTACGTTGCTCATGTACACAGAGGGTGAAGAAAGAGCAGAAGAAAGAACAAGAAAAAGAGAAAGAGAAAGAGAAAAGTAGCAAAGAATAAAAGGAACAAACTAAGTAGCAAGGTGAGTGCATGTTGCTACTTGCATCTCCTTAAAGTGCTAATGGATATGTATGACGTTTCGCTCACATGAATAACAGTTAACATTTCAACAAGGAAAAGTGTGAACAAAGAGCCACTTAATTTCAAGTCAAATTGTGAAAAATGAAAAATCAACCAGATAGAAAATTTACGATTTTCACCAGAAAAGTTGTCAATTTATGTTGGATTGTGTTCAACTGTGTTCAATTATTGTCACCTCGTTGCCTCAGGTCAGGGCGAACAAGATGAAAAGGCCCAAGCGGATGAACAGGATGAACAGTGTGAACAGCGTGAACAGGATGCTGTAAGACCAGACGGACAGAGTTTACCATTGAAATTGTATCAGATGAAGCGTATCTCAAGTTGCCATTCTAGAACTTTCGTCGTAAAAGTCTGTTCGTCAATGCTGTTGACAGTCAAATCTCTTTCGGACTTGGGTACTTTGGTACTTTCGTTCATTCGTTCTTTCGTTCTTTCGATTTTTTTCTCTTTTTCTCTTTCATTCTTTCACTAGTTTCTCTACTTGTGTCCTTTCGCTAAGGCTTCTCATCCTTGTCCATTGTGACTGTTTAATATCCCCTGTTCACAATGTCTGCTTTTAATTTCAAATGAACACTCAAAGAAAATACTGCTCAATTGAATGTGTTTGTTGGTCAGTTGTGAATTGTGAGTTGGTGTGTTTCTTTGTCCCCTGTTGATGTTGTTTAATCTTTGTCTTTCACTTAGAGTATTGTCTTGTCTCTAGCTGCTTTTCAATTCACTTTGTGCTTTATTAATTGTATTCACTTAAAGACCAACGTGGTTTGTAAGGATGTGATGTTTAGCAATTTAAGTGACACACAGACTTGCATGAACAGTTAAATCTCGCGAGGAGAGAAAGACAAAATGAGCGAATGAGCGAATGAGCGAATGAGACGACGATAGAATGGAAGAAAGAAGGAACGAATGAATGAGAGAATGAGAGGATGAAAGAATGAGAGAATGAAAGAATGAGAGGATGAGAGGCGAATGGGAAAATTAGAGGATGAAACGAGAATGCTTTTCCTTCTCTCTCCTTGTTCGTTCTTGTTCTCTCTTGTTCTTTCTTATTCTCTCTTGTTCTTTCGCTGGTTCTATCGTGTGCTCTTGTGCTCTTGTGCTGTGTTAATTAGACGAGGTAAAAGTTTGTTCATTCGTTGGGTGCAAATGAATCAATTGTTGTCCTTGGTAAAGCGAATGTCTTTCTTCCCCAAAAAATAGTAAGTGACACATAGTGAGAGTTATTGTGACACACAAGATCGCCTATTAGTATGATTGTTATTACCATGATTAAGTGTTCATGTGTCGCCGTATCTAATTTTCACTGTTGGTTGTTGTTCTCTCTTCACTTTTCCTTGCTTTGCGTTCACTGTGTTCACTGTTTACTGTTAACTTTGTCTCTTTTGCCTTTATACATTTGCTTGTTTCGTATTTGGTCCAATGGAAGTTCAGGTTGAACATTGTCAAAGTTACAAAGTCGCTAAATCTTTCCTTTTGTACAATTTTGTGTAAGTCACACTGCTTGCTTGTGTTACTTGGTTATGTGTGACTTTAACGATGTCCGTGTCGTACGTGAATTCATCCTTCATGTCTTGAGGCTTTTACAGGAGGGAAAAGTTGCAGTTGTAGTTATTCATTATGCACACAGGCAAAGCCCTGTAGGTAACTTTGATTTATTGTGCCAAGTACAGAGACACATTTTCCTCGCGTTCATTGATCTGTCCATATGTGAGAGAACTGACAGAGACAATGAAAAACACCGAGGAGACACATACAGGGAGAGAATGAGATACCAAGGAACAGATACTGACTGAAGGAACTGACACAAGTTGCAACTTGCATCTTGCATCTTGCAAGTCGATGTATCAACGCAACATGCCACATACACACATACATACAAGACATATACAAGACAACGTTCTTACAACGTTCACGACGTACAGACAACAATAAGGTGCACTCACCTGAGTGATTTTTCTTACCTTCAGCTTTTCTTTGCTCGTCGACAATTTGACCGAAGGGCAAAGTTCTCATCTTCTCTTTCTTTTTCTTTGTGTTGTCACCGACGAATTGGTAAACTTCGAATTTTCAAGTGGACCACACCTTCACTTCCTGTCATTAGGGTTGACAATACCCTTTTGCAGCTATTTGTGTCCTGGTCGTTGTAGTCATTGTAGTCATTGTAGTAGTAGTAGTAGTAGTAGTAGTAGTAGTTGTTGTTGTTGTTGTTTGTTTCATTTTACATAGAGTAAATTTTTTTTCCTTGTCACTTAGTACAGAATGAAAAGAAAAAAATGGTATAAACAGCTTGGATAGATTTATTATACTTAGTTGTGAAAACAAGGTACTGAATGCAAAGTGATTCAGAGTAAAAACAAAACATGGCAACAGAATAGTAAAATAGTATTATGATAGAATGGTAGAATAGTGAAATGGCGAAACAGTCAACAGTGAGTGTCGAAGTAAAGAAAGGCAAAAGAGAGGCAAAAGAGAGTAGAGATAAGTTATTCGTGAACAGATGATTTAGTACAAAGTATCTCATACGCGATGCAACTGATGCTCATGCTATACATCATTAAAATATATTCTTTCTTTTGTAAAGCAACTTGGCCAACACAATTCCATGCACACACTCCTACACACACACAAACTCATACACGCAAAGTGACTCGGTCGAGCCAAAGGAGAAACCAGCGCAACATGAAGAAGCAAAAAGAACAGGCAAACGGTGAAAGTTAAAAGATAACATGACACAAAGAACTCGACCAAGGGGAGAATCCATACAAGTGCTTTTTCTCTTTTCTCTCTTTTTTTCTCTTTCTGTCTTTCTACTATTTTTTTTCTTTCTACTTGTCTTGTACTTTCTCTTCCTCTTCCACTATGTGTCTGTCTTTCCCTTCCTCACTGTTGGACAGACACAAAATTCCATTGCGACTCACTCGATGCAACATCAGCAGCAAGTGTGACTTATGAATTGTAACTCAGCAGCAGCAGCATCAAGGGCCAACAGTCCAACAGCGAATGATGCATGCACTTTGAATGGCAGTGAGCATCCTGAATCTTGCATCCTGCACCTCATCCCATTCTGCTTCGGTTGTCTTTCATTCTTTCCTTTGATGGGTTCTTTATTTCACTCATGAGCGACTTTTGTTTCACACTTTTCCATCGGCTGTTTTTGACTCATGTGACAAGTGACTTGCTTGCCTAATGAAGAGCGACACAGGCAAAGAACATCTCTCTATCTCTTGGTCTCTTTGGTCTTTCCATCTTTCCATCTCTTCATCTCTTCACTCGTACCATCTTACAATCTCGCATCATCTTCGTCTTTGTCTCGGTCCCTCGCTGACGACCATGTTGATTCGCTTTACTCGGTTTATTCTGTTGATTCTGTTCGTTTGTGTTGATTGTTAGACTTGACAGCGCATCATCACTACCATCGTCTTAGTAGTCTGTAGGTCTTTCACATTATTTACAATGAATGATGAAAGTTAAATCTAGCATCTTTTATTTGGCCCATTCGGCCTCTTTCCTGACTCCAAAGTGAACTGAATTCACTTTCAATCGACTATCATCGCACACTTATTCTTTCTGTGTGTGCATGTTCATTGTGCTTATTTACAATATTTTTCCATGACCAAGTAGTAGTTCTACTTTGATATCCTTCATATTTTTCATATTGTTATTATAAGCTGACTCTTATGGACTTTCAGGGTGAATTGTTACTCATCTTGACTGTTCAGCTAGTTTGGCCGGGCGTAGAACCAGCAAGTGCGGCAATAGTTCACCAAGTCGATGATGGTGCGGAGGATGATGATGGCACCGACATCCACATCTCTTCTTTTTCCTTTTTCTCTACTTCTTTTTCCTTTCTCTTTGCCTCTTCCTCATCACTTCTTTTTCTCTCCTTTTTCTCTCTCCTTATACTCCTTTGCCTTCTTCGACTTGGACTTCTTCGCCTTTTTTTTCTCCCTCATGCAGTTAAGAACAGCTTGCCCAGCAAGTATTCCAGCCAAATGAAAAAGGGATCCAAGGCGAGCAGATCTTTTTGATCATCATACACAACACAGAAAAAGAGAAAGATCTTTCCTCCTTCTTTTTTTTTCTTTTTGTAAGGCAACTGCTTGCTTCTTTCTCGCCGACGATGATGGCAATCATCGTTTTTTTTCCTTCTCTTTCTCCCTCTTTCTGTTTCTTTTTCTTCTCACATTCACATCCACATCAACCAAGTGAACAGGAGTCAGCAGTGTAACTGACCGTTCACCAGATGACCACTTTTACTTTTACTGTGTATGTAACTGCGTTGTAAACGTTACACATTGTGACGAAGAAGGAAGATGATGAAGATGAGGAAGAGCAAACAGGAAAAATAATCCTCAGAAAGAGAGAAAGAGAAAAAGAAAAAAAAACAGAGAAACAGAGAAAGAAATAAAGAGAGAAATAGAGGAAAAGGAGGCAGGAAAAGGCAAGAAAAAGCTAAAGAAGGACAAAAAATGAGATGATGAAAAAAAGGAAAAAGAAACAAAGAAAAATGTTACCAAGTGTAGTACGTTCAGTGTTTGGATACAGTTCGTTTGGAAGGAAAACGAAGTAAAACAAGGAACCATCATGTTGAGTATAAGTGATTTCATACAAAGCAACTTAACCGACCGGGTAAAAGTGACGAAGAGGAGGAAAAGGCAAGATGAGAGATGTTTGATGCGAGAAATGAGAAGGGAAAGTGAAGAGTGGAAAGTGGAAAGAGGAAAAGAGTAAGAGAGCGAAGAGTCAAAGAAGAAGACGAAGAAGAAGATAAAAGAAAAGGAAAAAAAGAAAAAAAGGACAAAGCTATTCTAATTTCCCTTTTGTCGGTCGAGTCAATTGTTCTCGATTGCGTTTTGGAAGGACATTACACCCCGAAAGAGAAAGGGAAGAAGGTGATGGGCGAAAAGGAGAGAAGAACAAGCAGATCAAGAAGATGAGGATGAAAAGAGCGTCAGGAAATGAATAAAAAGCCGGCAAAGGACTGATTTTGTTCGTTGATTGCCTTGTGTTGATCTACTCTTTGTTGCCTTTACGTGTGTAGCTGTTGTCTATCAATTGGAAGGAAAAAAAGGAAAAGAACGACCAAAAATACGAAAAGACGAAAAGGCGAGAAAGACGAAGAAAGACCAACAAATCCGCAGTCTCAGTGACATTTGGGCTATTTGACTATTTGCCTGTTTGACTATTGGACTTAGAACTGTTTGACTGTCACTATGTCTGTGTGTCTCTTTGTCTTTCCGTCTCTCTGTTTCTCTTTGCTTGTTTCTCTTTCTCTTTAGTTCTTTCTCTTTAGTTCTTTCGACTTTTGTGACTCTTCGCACGGACAGAGTCATCCTCGTCTCCTCCATTTGTCTTTAAAAAGTCACAAGAGCTTGTTCTGTCTCTTTGTGTCTTTCATATTAATTACCCTCCATTACACGTGACAAGAGAAGAGGAAAGCAGCAAAATAAAAGGACGAGACAATTGCTCAGGTTTGAAAGTTGCGTGATCAAAGTGGCCCTTAAACTGCATCAAGCAATGAGGATGAACAAATCATCAAGTCGGCACAAAAGAACAGACCACTTAATGACACATTTACACAAACAACAATGAAGACATTAACGTTAAGTTTTCTCTATCTTTTCTGTTCTTTCCTTTGTCAGGTCCTCCCGTTGAAGTGTCCGTCTATATGCTTATTGTTGACATCAGTTCCGTTTCTGAAGTTCTTATGGTAAGTCACCTCTGGACCTTGCAGACCTTTTATTCTTTTATTCCTTTATTCTTGTATTCCATCCGACTGTCCGGTTGTATTCTGTTCTGTTTTATTCTCTTTTATTCTATTCTGTTAACTTGTTCTTCTCCTTCTTTTACCCTCTCGCCTGTTCTGTCATTACTGTTCTTCTTTCTGTTTCTTGCGTGTGACTTTATCACTCAAGTAACAGCTGTCCTGTCTCTCACGATTGATTCATTCATTGCCTTTACATTTTGAGAGACACTTCAACTCTACTAGTGACAAAGTCAATGTCATTTGTTCTTGCCTCTTCTATTTAACCCAATTTTACTTTACTTTACTCGTTTAATCATTTACCTCTGTACATCTGTACATCTGTACATTTGTGAACATGTAAACATCTGTACATCTGTACGATGGTTCATTTGTACACCTTGATACATCTGTATTTGCAAAATCATATAACGAATTTGCCACTTATTTTGGACAATTTTTTTTTCCTTTTCTTTTCTTTTACCTCATACGAATCATGCAAATCATACAAATCAACTGTACCTTGTCAAACGGGCAAATTGGATGAATTGGATGAATTGGATGAATAACAACATAACACGCATAACACGCAAATAGGATTTTACGACCGATTTTTATTTCCGTCAAATTTGGACGGATTCTCGTTTATCCTTTCAAGCTCGTCCAGGTATTGATTCGTTGTCTGTTGGAGCTGAAGTTGCGGACAGAATTTGGGTTCCAGATACATTTTTCGCCAATGAAAAAAGTGCATACTTTCATCTGGCAACAACTCCCAATACCTTTCTCAGAATCAATCACAAGGGAGAAGTTCTACGATCAATGAGGTCAGTAATCCGACGACAAACACACACACACAAACAAAGTAAACACCTTGAAAGTGTCAGCAAATTCATTCATCATCATTATCCTTGACGCTGGTGAACGTAAATTTCATTCATTTATTGACTTATTGCCCAAACTGACCTTTTAAATGTTAACTGATGCATTTGTCTCAACTTAATTTTACCAGGTTAACTGTGACTGCCAGCTGTCCCATGGAATTGCAATACTTTCCAATGGATCGTCAAATGTGTACAATTGAGATTGAAAGCTGTAAGTGTTTCTCGTGTCAAGTGTTCTGTCTGTTGTGTGCTGAGGACACTCAAATGGTCTCTTATTAATGAATGAAACACGGGTCTATCGTCCAGTCTTTCACTATTTCAGTATTTCAGTATTTCAGTCTTCCAGTCTTTCAGTTGTCCTGAGTTCGCTGATGACCGCTTGATCGATCTCACTTTCTCTTCTTTCCTGAGTACTCGTATCTCCTGTCTCTCTCTCTCTCTCTCTCTCTCTCTCTCTCTCTCTCTCTCTCTCTCTCTCTCTCCATCCTTCTCTCCATCCTTCTCTCTTCCTCTCTCCATCCTTCTGGACCCATCGACTAAAAAACTTTTCAGCTTGTCTAACAAGGTTATTTTCCACTTTACTTTTAAATTGGCTTATTAAGCAACTGCGGTATTTCCTAAACTTAAATCATAATCTTTCTTCTGTTTTCATTTTAATGATGGCACTTTTTTTGTGTGTCTCTGTTGAAAATTACATGAAAAACATTGACACATTTTGAGATTGTCGATGATGATGCAATGAAGAAAAAAATTGAATTAATTTCACTCATTTTTTATTGATGATGTTACTTACCATCGTGAAGAATGATTAATGTTGCCAAGTTTTTCTTCCTTTGGCGAGAGAGATAAAATGTTCATCCAATTAACTGTAATATGCATGTGTTTTAAGAAAATATGAAAGTGCAGTTATACTCTCTTGGTTCGTGAGAGTGAAAGGGTGGACAAACAAAATAGACTAGACTAAGCATCTATTATTAGTTAGTGCATTTTCATTGTGGATGAAATAAATTACATTCAATTTACAACTATGAACTACTTTGCACAACAATGTTAAATAGAAGGAGTACTTTTAGAGTTGTTTAAAAGTCCATCGTCGACAGAATGAAAGTGAATGAAAGTAAATGAAAGTGAATGAGAGACAAAGCAAGTTGAAAAGTCGAGGCAACAATTGTACAAGGAAGACAATATTCAGCTCATCGTCAATGAGGGTGTGAAAAGAGAAAGAAGAGAAAAACGATGAGAAAAGATGAGAATAGAAAAAGTGTTCAAGTGTTCCTTTAGAACAGTTCTAGAATTATTCTTGGAGTGTCTGTAGTTGATCATCATTTGAGGGAGCCAAGTTACCTTTTTTCTCAGCCTATTTGGGGCTATTTGAGGAACAATTGGTATTTCAAGCTGACTTGAGCACTCAACTTGAGTATAATCAATTGAAGTCAGAACTGAAAACACGCACATGGCAGAGTGAAGCAATATAGAGGTAATTTGTATGATGATTAGTCTGCTTAGCATGGAGAGCAAAATGAAACGTACGCTTTTCCTTGAATTTTTTTTCCTCGTTTTTCTCGTTCTCTCGTTCTATCGTCAGTAGATTCTTCTTTTCCAACAATTCTCAATGATATTCTCCTTTACTTGCTGTGGTGACTGTTGGAACCTTCTAACTGTTTGAAGGGTAAAAACTTTTCCTCTGTCAATTTGCATGTGGATGGTGAGGGGAGACAATACATTGAACCTGCAGTTTGCCTGCAGTTGCCTTGTTCATTTTGGTGATTTCTGTTCCTGCCTGTCTCTGTCTCTCTGTCTTTCTGTCTTTCTGTTTCTGTGTCTCTATGTCTTTTCTCTCTTTTCTCTCTTTTCTCTCATTCTCTGTGTTTCTCCGTGTTTCTATGTGTTTCTGTCTTTCCGTGCATTTTGTGGGTCTACGAGTCACCAAGTCTCTGTATCTCTGTGTCTCTCCAATTACATCGGGTTACCACGTCACCAGTTTTCCCTCAGCTGGTGAAGTGAAAGCCATGTCTTCTTCATGACATTTCTTTTCTTCTTGTGTGTCAATATTATTACACTGCAGACCCACAGGTCTCCTCATTCTGTCTTTTCTTTCTTTCCTTCATTCGTTCGTTCTTTCTCTCTTTCTTTCTTTCTGTCTCTTTCATCCGCGTGCTCATCCTCATCCATTGGGCCTGTCTTTTCTGTTGTTATAACCATTGCCATTACTTTACTTTTACTTTGTCCAGGGCTTTACCGGTTCTGAGTTAACTTCTTTCTCTTTTTTCCTTTTTTTCCTTTTTTTTTCTCCTTTTCTTTTCTCGTTTTTTTCTTACTGTTCTTCCTCTCTTGCTCTTTGTCTTACTCACGCACACATAAACTACCTACTTGCCGTATTGTGTTGTTGTCGAGTGGCAGAGAAACAAAGGCAAAAATAAAGAAGAGATGAGACAGTCGATGTGCTATGAGGAATCAACAGTAGTAAGAGAGTAAAAGAGTAGAAGAATAAGAGAGAAAAAGAAGAAAAAAAAATACGACGAAGAATGAGAACAAAGTGCAAGAAGGAAGAAAAAACCTACAGAGTAGTTAGAAAGACGAGGTGAAAGTGGCAAAGAGAAAAGAGAGAAAAGAGAGGAAAGAGAAAAAAGCACAAGAAGAAAAAGTGAAGAAAGAAGAGAAAGAAATAGAAGAAGACAAAACACAAGCAAATCAACGAACAGTCGAGCAGGAGGATGCAATGATCTGTAAAGATTCTCTCTGTTCGACAGGAAGGCACAAGCATCCTTCATCCTTTTCTTCCTCTTTCCTTGTTCACTATTTTTTTCTCCTTCTTTTCCTTTGTCGTTTTTTTCTTCTTTACCAGTCTCACACCGCTCACATCACCTTCCTCATTGGTTGCAAAAAGACCTTACAAGGCCTAAAACTGCGTCTCGAGAGAATTGAAACTCGAGTCAAGCTTAAAACTCCCTTGTCCAGGATATTCGGCTTTTTTTACCTTTCTCTTTTCTTCATTGGTGTGCTTTCTCTGTTCTCCCTGTTCTGTCTGTTCTGTCTGTTCTGTCTGTTCTGTCTGTTCTTTCTGTTCTTTCTGTTCATTCTGTTCATTCTGTTCATTCTGTACTCTTTGTATTCTCTGTATTTCACTCTGCTGTACTTTCCACTCGACTGCTGGAATATTCCATTGCTGTCCACTGGTCGATGTGTCAGGAGGAAACGGAAGTCAGGGCTGACCAACGTGAACGGCATTCTATGGTCGAACTTTGTCCCTTAGACGACTGTCCTCATCTTTCTCTTTGTCTCTTCTGCTCGTTCTCCTTTCTCACTCTCTTTATTTCTAACTTTTTTTTTCTCTCTTCTTTTTCTTCTTTCGCTTTTTCTTCTTTTCTTTTTTTCTCTTCGCGTTTCTTTCGTTCCTTAGTTTTTTCTTGTTCTCTTTCTTCCTTTCTTTCATTCTCTCTCTCACTCTCTCCTCACAACTACAAAGTCACCAAAGTCACTTTTCCCTTTCAGCTATTTGCTTCAGGTCTTATCCTACTCTATTACTCCTTACTTTTCTTCCACCTGGTATTCTTGTCATCTTTTCTCTCTTTCCTTTTTTTGGTTGAGTCACTTGGTGACTTTTATTTGTGTCTTGGAACTATCTTCCATTGAATTTAGTAACCCTTGTTCTGTCAATGAGAATTGACACAAGAAGTGTTTCACGTTTACTTTCACCACTATACTTACATTGAAGACTGTAGCTCACAGTCGATTCTTTTCTTTTTTTCGGAGTTTGGATCCTGTCGGTAACTTTTCTATTTTTCCTGGCTTTTCCTCATCTTCATTGATTTTTTCTTTTTTTACGACAAAAATTTTGTCTTTTCCTTGTCTGACGATTTGATCATCTTCCTTTCATCGACTTCATTTGACTAACAGATGGATACTCCATGTCAGACATAAAGTACAAATGGAAGGATAACACATCGGTCAAAGTGGATGACAATTTACTTCTGCCTCAGTTCAGAGTTGTTGGTTATGAACAAAAGGATGCAGTCAATGTCCTGACCACAGGTAAGGAGTGTTTATGATGAACATTGATGACACTTCGGTGACAGACTAAGTTGTATATATGAGTTATATGAGTTATGTGAGTTATGTGAGATGTGAATGTGAAGTAAAGAGAGAAAAGAGAGAAAAGTGTGTGTAAGTTTATGACCGGCTGACTAATCAGGTCAGTCCAGCGAAATTCGATTTACTCAAATTCAGAAGACTCAGCAATGTTGTACAGTATCTAAGTGATAATTTATCATGTTTTTTTCTTCTTCCCTAACAATGTTTGATGTAATTTGTTCAGGAAATTATTCTCGACTTTTATGTCAAGTGAAATTGGTTCGTTCGATGGGTTACTATTTAATTCAAATATACATACCAGCATCTTTGATAGTTGTTATATCATGGGTATCATTTTGGTTACATCGAAATGCAACACCAGCACGAGTACAACTCGGTGTATTAACAGTTCTAACGATGACAACCCTCATGTCATCGACAAATTCTCAATTGCCCAAGATATCATATGTCAAATCAATTGACGTATTTCTAGGAACATGTTTCGTTATGGTATTTGCAGCTCTTTTAGAGTATGCAGCTGTTGGTTATATTGGTAAACGTATTAACATGAGAAAAAATAGATTTCAACAATTACAAAAAAATGCTGAGGAAAAAAGAAGAAAATTGCTTGAAGCAGCATGTGCAGCGAATAATTTATCCTCATCTACTAGTGGAGGTATTACAATTGGAGGTAAAGAATATTCACAATCTACTGTCACAGGTGGAACAAGTGGAACACAATTGTTGTACAGGCCATCTCATTCTTCACGCTTCAGATCAAATGAAGAGCTGACATCACCTCAAATGATTCACCGATCAATACATCTACCGGTAACAGCATCATCAACAACGAGTACAAATGGCCAACAACAACAACAACAGCAGCAATTTTATCAAATTCCCTCTTCAAATACTTCTCAACAGGCAAAAAGTGTTATTAATTTGGGTGGCATACACTTTGCGACCATTCGAAGACATCATCAACATTCTTCCAATACAGATGCTGCAAATAGTTCTCATCATCATTCTCATCATCATTCACATCAATCACACAGCCATTCACATGGTCACGGACATGGCCATGGACACAGTCATCACCAGCAACAGCAACAACAACAACAGCAGCAGCAACAACAACAACAACAACAACAACAACAAACACAACAACCACAACCTTCTTATTATACAACTCAAACCCTTCCACATCATCGGCATCATTCACTCGCCACCACTCAATTAATCCATCGACCACAGGTAAATTTCATCTCTTTCATCTCTTTTTACTCTATTTGAGTTAGTGATTTTTTATTCTTTATTTTTTTTTATTTTCTATTCTTCATTTTTTCTTGTTGCAAGTCATTATTATTGCATCTGAAGAATTGTGAGAACTTAAAAGGCTGCCTCGAGTCATGTTAGGTAATCTGGAAGGAAAACACTCTATTGTACGAGTGTCTTACCTTGTTCAGTGATCAGTTGATTCAGAACCTCTATATTCACACACACACACACACACACACACACAGACATTACATCTGTCTGTTCAGTCTGTTAAGTCTTCAGTCTGTGTTTTCTTTATTTTCAATCTATTTTTTGCTTTCACTGCTGTTTAAACTTTAAAACTGCATCAAATATGAATTTCTAAATTTTGAATTTTTTATAATTTATTTCATTTTCAATCTACATGCAAGTATTTATTGCAGTATCAGCAAGTTGTAATTTATCTAAATTACTTCATATGGACTACATTGCTGTATTGTCTTCTCTATCATTTGCCTGCAATCCGAGTTTGCGACGAGGTGACTTAATTATCCAGTTGCATGTGAACAGCTAGGGCAGGAAAGTGGTTTTATTTTAAAATTTAAACATAAAAGACAAATATCGAATTCATCTGATGCAGCTGGTAGGCCTGTCAGCTCATACAGCTCATACACACAGTCCATGTACAGTATACATATACAAGAGAAAAAGTGAGGCTTAAACACGAAGTCAGAGAGTGTGTAGAGTAAAAGGAGTAGAGACGAAGTAAAAGAGGTAAAAGAAAGGTAAAAGAGAAGACAGGATACAGAAATAGACAGGAATAGACAGGGTAGAAAGCCATTGTATTCTCATGAGAAACAAAGGTATCTCCTTCAAATACAAAGAAAAGCGCACAAAAAATGTCACCTGGTGCACCTTGTTGTGCAACATCTGCTCAAATGGTGCAAAGTGATGCTGAGCGAGGATAAAAAGGCAAAAAGGCAGAAAAGCAAAAAAAAAGAAGAAAAAAAAAGAAAAAAGGAAAAAGATGTAAAGTGAAAGTCACATTAATGGGCGGAGGGGCAGAAGGGGGAAAGTGAAAAATTGACTCATTGGGTGAATCCCCAGTTGATTATTGAGAAGTTATTACGGTGCATTAAGTTTTAGGACCAAGTAAAAAAAAGTTCTTAAGTGTTTTGTGTGTTAATTTAGGTAAATGAAAGAGTGAACAGAGGAAGGCACGAACACATCAAACAAAGTATTATTTATGCTCAGGGGTATAAGTGAAAAGGAGGTAAAGAGAGAAAGAAACACACACACACAGAGAGAAAGAGTAAAAGCGAAAGAAAGAAAGAAAGAAAAAGAAAAAAATAGAAGAAAAAGAGAAAAAGTAAATATAATTGACTTGACGCAAGGTAAGTTGATGAGATTAATAATTTTTTCCCGTTAATTTTTTTCCTGTCGAAATGGAGCAGGAAGTTCGCCTTGACATGGTTGGTCCTCGTAAGGCACACACAACACTTGCTCACTCATCATCAGCCGGAGAACTGAATCCATTACCTCCATCACCACCTGAAATGTCTGGACACATGTCAACATCAGGAACGGGAGGAAATTTAATTTCGTCATCTACCTCTGGTGGTGGACATCATCATTCACAGAATTCACAGCATTTACAGCAACAACAACAACAACAACAACAACAACAACAACAACAGCACCCACATCATTCTCATCATCATTCATCATCACAGCAATCTTCCTGCAAACAAATTCAATCATTATCACAAGGCCATCGACAAATTAATTCTACTTCCACGTACGGTAGTGTAAATCGATTAAATTTAGTTCAACAAACAACACGTGGGGATTCTGCCGGTCAAGCAAGTTCGGTCGGGCCGAGTGGAGCTTCGACAACTGTAAATATTCCCAAGCATCTTAATGAGCTGTTTGGTATTTCACCCAGTGACATCGACAAATATTCTCGTGTAGTTTTTCCTGTTTGCTTTGTCTGTTTCAATTTGATGTACTGGATGATATATCTTCACATTAGCAAAATACTAGACGATGATTTTGATGATGCCAGTGTAGATTGAGTCCAAATGTTCACATGTTCACATCGAACGTGTCTAACAACAGTCATCAAGGATAAAGTCAACTTGAAGACTGAATGAAGGGACAAAAATATCATCATCATCACCACCACCACCACCACCACCACCATCATCAACAACAACATCATCATCATCATCATCATCATCTACAGGAACAAGGATAAGAACATTCACACACTCGACATGAAGCATGTCATTCTTAAAAAAATGCCGATTGCAATAAGAAGCATCCTTTTGTGCATCTTTTTGTCTTTTACTTGGTCACTCGGTCACATAGAAAACAATGAACACGAAAATATGTCACCTTTTATACTCTTTTCCTCTCCTAACATCTCTACAATGCATACAAATTGGTACAACGTAGTAGACACGAGTATGTCGAACAGTTTTTCTTCGCACCAAAGGCTCACAATGACCGTAAACTCGATCATACTGACAGAACGAAGTGAACACTTCGGTGCATTCTTCCTTAAAAAGAGCCAATCAAGTATCCAGTCCATTGTTTTACTCCAAAATACAACTCAAAGTGTTAAGTGCAGAATGGTAATGACAACAGCAGTTAATCAAAGGATCAACAACATGGATTACAATTAACATCACCGAAAACCATCAACCAAGAACAACCAGCTCACTTGATTCTTCTTTTCTTGGTAGAAAGATTAGTGAGATGTCAGTTGTCAATCGCATTTTTCATTGTAATAGTTGAAGTTATTACCAATGATGACTTCAAAGGCCAACCTTATATCGACATCAACAAAATGGACAGCAAAACGAAAAATGGTAAAGATACAAGAACAACTGACGATAATGAAACAAGTTAACAAATAAACAGACTTTACTATACTAAATCGGTCAACGTAATGAATGAAATAAGTGATTCAATAAAGTGATACACGTATTCACTCTTTTACACATAAAGGCAAATACTTTGGTCGCGAGAATATTGATGTAGTTGATGTAGCTCATGTTGTTGATGTTGTAGATGTTGTTGATGTTGTTGATGGCCAAAGTGTCGGTCGATATCAACCAACAGTCTTTTTTTCCTACTCGAGTTTCTCGCTTCTCTTCATCTCCCTATCTGAACATCTCCTCATCTTTGCATCACAGCATCACAGCATCCACGGGCATTTCGAGCAAATTAAAGGACCATTCTCAAAGGGTGTAAAGCTGTGAGCAAAGTTTATGCTAATGACTCTCTTTCTACAGGCAGTATTTGATACTCTCTCACTCTTTCGTCCTGACTTGTATTTTACTATTTCACCATTTCACCATCTCACCACATCCAACACAGCCGAGGAGGAAAAAAATGAAAGACATTTGCTGATGATGATGATGATGATGACGTTAAGGATAGAAGATCCAGGGAGAGAAAATTGTGATGATGATGGTGATTATGAAAGACATTGGGTAGAGTCTCATTGAGAAACACCGACAAGCAAAGTGGAAAAATAGTGACAGAGCAATCCTTACCACCTAATTTGATGTGTTGGAAAGTGTCAATGTGTACATGTGGGTTCTCAATGCTTCTGCTGGCACGAATGATCAGCTTTCCTCTTCAAAATTTCATATTGAGAATATGTGAGTATGAGTGGGAGTCAAATGAGAAGAACAAAGTTGCTGTGTCAATCAACCACTCGAGTCGATTTGTTGGGCACACAGAGGACGAGATTCGTCTCTTCTTCATGTCGTTAATTGACTTTTCACTCACAAGCAGAGTAAGGAAGAGCGAGAAACAGCAAGAAAGAGCAAGAAGGAAAGAGGAAAAAGGAGAGAGTGGAATAGAGTGAATTTATTGGATGAAGGTTTTTCCTCTTATCTCGATAAGTTGACTCGCACAAAGAACATGCAGCGGTAAAGTGGACACACATTGATCTTCCATCTCACCGGACTCACCTAAAAAACGTCTGAGATGTTTTCTTCTTGCTCTTCTCGACCCACTGGTGTTTTTGTCGGACATCGCTCTGTCTCTCTGTCTTTTCTCCCTCTCACGATCTATCAGACTGTCTGTTGAACACTCTTACTTCCATCAAAGAGCAGAAAAGATTGAGAATGATCCAAAAAAAACTAGGCTCTACGGTAAAAAAAATGGATTCAGGTAAAAGAACTCTAAGTGCTCTGCACGTGGACTCCTACACGGTCAATCGTAGATGTTCTTAACAATCTAGAATCTTGATAAAGTCAATTCTAACAATCGTCGATTAAAGTGAATCATTGGATGAGACAGAAGTTCATGCCAATATTTTATTGGAATCTCAAAAGAGTCCTATCACACAAGATAAAAAATTATTGTAACAATAAGCTTTTCATGCAAGGTGGAGAATTCAATCGAGAGAATGAGTAAGAATAAGTAAAAGTGTCAAATCGGTCAGAGTTGGAAGACTTTCCGGATGGGAAACCGCTTATGCTTTGCAGAAGTTTACTCCAAAATCGGTCCAAACATTGTTGACCAATTCAGTTGGAGCATTGACACCACAGAAAACTTTAGTTCCTCGTGGAGTTTGAATGGTGAATCTGTTGAGAAGAAGGTTGAGTGGTAAGTTGACGGGAACCCATCGAAGTTGAACAACATCAGCAGGTTGGAAAGCTGGAATGCTAATTTGTCTTTGGAACAGTTGTCCAGGTGTAAGAGCGACTGGCAATGAAATAACTCGTTCTTGAGCTTGAAGACTCAAATTTCCATTGATGACAGCTCCGTTGAATTGGTTGGGAACATCAACAATGACATCGTAGTCTGTGCGAGATAAAAGTGAAATAATTTGTTATAAATAATTGATCATCAGACAAAATATCATTTAAGTACTCACTGAAAAGTGGTGCGACAGTAGTCTGAGCTGATACAAAGTAGAGAGAGATGGAGAGAACGCAGAGAAGAATGATTGATTTCATGATTGAATTAGAGATGTTGAAATGCAATTATTGCAATAAATTGGAATACAAAAAGGTTTGTGATGATGACGAAGTACCATGCAGTCTCTTTTATACCAATCAAAGGCAAATCAAACACTTGAAGGAGATGATCTCTTGCTGTGAATAATCAACTTTATCGATGTTCAATGGTCAGTTGTTAATTTTGTTAATTTTTCCACTGGCACAAAGGACAATGCTATCAAGTGTTTTTGTGAAAACTACTCCAACAAATGTCCTATCGAAACCTCGATCGACACAAGATCTAGTTCACAACTTCTTATGTCTGTGTATTGTTATCAATAATTTATTGATATTTCCATGGTACTTGACTCACTTGGTCACCTTCCGTGTTTTCTAGACAGATGTGCTGATGATGCAATCATTCATGACGAACTGTTTAGCGTTCAAATGCACTCGACAACATGCATTGAAGGTGCTTTCCTCCAAATGTCCGGACAAAACCAGTTTGAATTATCCTTCCAAAGAAATCCAAAGAGATCCAAAGTCTTCAATTGATGCAATTTTCACATTCAGTCCTTGTACTTCACTTAATTGCATTGGCAAATTAAACGTTAGTCTGATCAATGAATGTATATCAACCGAGTAATCAGTATAATTCAAACATTCTGTTAAGGTATTTATCAATTAACATCCGACATCGACGAGTGAAAAATAGTGATACTAATTAACAAAGTGGGTGAATTCCCTTGTCTACCACTTGTAATTCACCAATAGTCAAAGGAATATTTGTATGAACTTAAGATTACCTCATAATTAACCTTGGAAATGACGATGTATGTCACAGTGACTGATTTGATACATGTTTGATTGCAATGAAGTTCAATGTCAAGTTATGTATCGAAGCAAGATAATCAAGAGGTTAAGAGATGCATTGATACATTGGCATTTGAGTGAACATAGATTTATCACTTGTAAACAGTCAGGTAATATCTAAGATGTAAATCAGTATAAGTGCCCTCTTCCAAGAAAACCTTTGTTATCTTAACCGATTCAAATCAGCTGTTCACCCTTCACTATCCATTGTTCACTATCTACAGTCCAGCCTCTCTGTAAATTTCTCTCCTTGCATTTTATGGTATGACGAATTTTTACGATTGTTTGGACCCTTCGAAAAGTCGATTGAATGATGGATGGAAACCATCATCACTTTTATGCATTGCTCAATCTAAACTTGATGAAGACAGAAAAGTCTCAACTGACAAGGTTATGTTAATTGGCGTCAAATTGGTCAGCCCGACAGGAGACATCCGACAAGAAATAATGCCCTCATACTTCATGTATCAACATGATCGCAAATGGCTCATGGAACAGTATTTGAAGAGAGTTGTAATTGAATGAAATGTCTTCTAGCCTTGACCGATTAAATATCAATTGACAATAATGACTCAAATGTAAAATCCTGCCATTTCCACAATCGAATGATATTTATTAATTTCAGCGTTATCAATCAGGATGAATTAGGTTTTAAGAGTGTGTCCCGCACTCAAACAAATATAAAGTACTCAATTTCAATTTATTATTATTATTATTGTTGTCGTTGTTTTGTTTCCCCCAGCCCCTCGATGGCAGTGATCTGACACAGTCGATTTGATTTGCTTTCAAGTAGCAAATTATCGCAGTAATAACCATTATGCATAAAAAGGATAACTTAACAAAGGTTAATTGTCAATTGGTAATGGTTTCTCGACTTTCATCTTCACTGGCCATCATTGCATTCAAGCTAGATGATGATCCGGTTGTCGTGGTAGGTAAAGAGTATCCACCACCGGCAGTTGAGCAATCAGTATCATTTGCTGAAACTGATGAATTTAACATTGCTTGATTAAAATTTCGATGATAATTAGAATCACCCAGATGTAAGTGTTTCCTTTGTCGTTTCGTTCTAGGAGGTGGAAGTGGTTGATGATAAAAAGTTATGGCTGGCCCTGCAGCACCCAATCCACCAGAAGGTCCGATTGGGAATATCAATTCATCATAAGCATTTTCTTCCATTGGTGTGTAAAATTCTCTTCTCCTTTGGAGTCGATAGTTGTGACTGCCAATCACCTGGTAAATTGGTTGTCTCGATGGTGGATTTGAATAGTAAGTTATTCCTTTTTTAGGTGAATGGATGTTGGAACGATTTTTGGCTCGATTTGCGGCAACATTTAAAATTGACCCGCCAAAAGCGTTTTCCTGTCGACTGACTCGTGGATTGTATTCTGTAAAACCGTAAACTCCATATGACGATGAAGGTCGACTTGCACATCTTCGTGGTGGTGGAGTTTCTTTAAGGATTCTTCGAGGGTGACTTGCTCGCCATCGAGTTACAATCATTCGGTAATAAGACTTCGGATCGAATGCACTATTCTGGACACTACCTCTAAGAGTAGCATCATCATCAAGAGGAATATCCACAAAGTCAGAACAGTACAAGGTGGATTCGTTTGAGGAAGCTGGGGAGATGCGAAAAAGAGTACTTGATTGTTGTTGTTGTTGGTTGTTGTTGTTGTTATTCATTGGGGCAGTTTTCATGCTTGTACTTCGTGAAGAAATACTGTGGCTGATGTTGGATGATACAGGAGATGGACTTGTTGGGTTAGTAGTAGGAGCATTAGTGAGACCCAAATTGCTTTTCGGTACTTTGGGCATAACTCGAGCATAAATTGGTTCATTCTTAGTTGGTGATGATGGCGATGAAATCACTGGTGAAGGTAGAGGAGGCCTGGGTGGAGCTGGTAACTTTCGACGAAGTTCATCCTTATCCACAGCTGAAGTTGGTGGAGAATTGGACTTTGTCATCAAACCACTGCGAGGTGGTTTGTTGGGTTCGTCAATATTAAGCTGACTGACCGATGCTGCTGGTCGAGGAGGAACCACACTTTCATAAGCAGGTGATGAGGCACGCAGTGAAATACCATCCTTTGATGTCAATGAGTGACCTTCTCTTTCAATTTGAGCTCGAACTTGTCTGCACATTTCTTCGAATTCAGCCTGTTTCTTGGCTAAATTCATTTCTCGATTCGAAATTTCTTTTTCTTTGCGGTTAAGAATATCTTCACGAGCTCTTATTCTATCATTGGTTTCTTTTTCTCGTTTTTTCAATTCTTGTTCCCATTTAGCTAATTTTTCTTCTTCTTTCTTTAACTTTTTATCTTTTTCTTCTTCTCTTTTTTTTAACAATTCTAATTCTTTTAGTTCTTTTTCTTCTTTTTTCTTAAGGATTTCCAATTCTTTCAATTCTTTTTCTTTTTTCTTTAGTTCTAGTTTCTTGGTTAATTCATCAGTTGATGATACCATCGTTGCTCCTGATGGAGATGATGATCTAGTGGCAATGCTGGACACATCATCATGTGAACGACGTAGATTACTGACAATGATACCTTTGACTTTTCCACCAACATCTTTAACCTTTCCACCAAGTTCTTTGACTTTACTTCGAATGGAGTGAGACCTCGATGGTGAACTAGTTGTCAAGGATGGATTTGAAGCGATTCGTTTCCAACTTGTTGAAGGTCCAGCTGGTGGTTTGTTTGATGAAACAGTTATCGGTGATTCAGCGGCATCTGAATCAATAGGAGAAGGAGCAGCTGCCATTTCTCTACCAATTTTTTCAAGGTCCTCAAGATCAGCATCAGATTCAGTGTCTAAGTCTGAGAAGTCATCATGAAGATCGTCCTCGCTCACAGTGATGGTCGGTAAATCAACAGAAATGGTCTCCGGTTCAGTGGAATCGGATGAGACTCCAAGATTGGCTAAAATTTCTTGCTTACTAGGTGCAGCTAATTTACCGGGTGATTCACGAATTCGAAATATCCCTACTTTACTATCTGTCTGTTTACAAGTGGATGATTCTGCACTTGCATCCGCATTAGGATTGCTCTGACGACTGTTCGAAGTCGACGAAGGTATTTGTGTCCCTCTCTTCATTTTTCACTTTGGTGTTTTCTTCTTCTTGTATTCGGCGTCAGGAGTTCTTCCAACAGTACAATCTTTAAGAACCTCCTTGCAGAGACATTGCCCTGTTTCACATTGAAGGCTTCAACCAATGCATCAACTTCCTCTTTCACCAGCAATGACAATCAATAGAAGAAGAAGAAACCTCCCACGAACGTCGAGTGTGTCCTGAAAATTCGAAAGGGGATTACAATTTGTCAATCAGTCGTATTAGTGAAAAACAAAAAATAAAAAATAAAAAATAAAAGAATTGCATCTAAGGCAAGGAAGTCACGATGACAATGTCGGCTTCCGGCAAGAAGAGACTTTTTTTTTCACACTTGCACACGAGTAACTTGCATCAAGTTGTAAAGTCGACTTTGCCGACTTCCAAGTGTGAAGTGAGAAAGTTCTCAACAAATTCGAATGCTGCTCCTCCTTCACCTGATGATGAACAAAGGAGAAGAAGAAGAAGAGAAGATAGAATATGAGAGAAGAAGAGAAGAAGAAGAGAACAAGTGAAAAATAACTACTAGAAAAATGCTGTAAGATGAATTTGCAGACACCCAGAATCTATTCTTCATGTGCGCACTGGTGATATAACATCAGTCGAGCGGATAAGGAATTTTATTCGACACCCCTAGTCACATCTGCCCCAAGTCAGCATCATCAGTCAAATGAGGGGAGAAAAATAGTTAAACCACAGGTAATTAATTAATTGAAAACTCACCTCATCATTGAAAAAAGTCTGTCGCTGCCTCCAGTAAAGGAGGCAGAGAGAAAACTGAAGAATCAACTTGCATCGGCGACTGCAAAAGTTCTCAGGACTCTTTTTCAATGGGCAGGACTTTCAAGCCGTACAGATGCTTCCTTTATCTTTTTCTCTTTTCCTCTTTTTGCTCTTTTTCTCTTTTTCACTTTTTCTTCCTCCTTGTCTCATAGTGACTGGCAGACATCCAGGCAACTTTATTTCTTTACTTCGATGACGGTTTAAGGAACTTCGGTCTGGAATAACGTAATGTCAAACACTATTTTTACCCTGTCTTCGCTTCTTCTCAACGCGTCCTCAAGATCCACCAGTGGAACACTGCCAAATGTTTGCTGTTCATGGTTTTTAATTCTTACTTCCTCACGAACTACTTTTTCACCCGGACAAAATGATCGTGTATGTTTGCACAAAAACTAAATTTACACAGTCAAAGACATTCAGACTCAACCCGATTGTCGCTAAATTTGAGCTAATTACAATAATGTCGAGATCGAATGATCGATTTGTTCCTTTATTCCAATTGATGTTTTCACAAGTGATTCTCGTTGTGGTCCACTTCTATCACACGATTCATCCTGACATCAGCTTATACTCTGCAATGATAAGCATGGAACTTGGATATTGAGAATATGTGAGTATGAGTGGGAGTCAAATGAGAAGAACAAAGTTGCTGTGTCAATCAACCACTCGAGTCGATTTGTTGGGCACACAGAGGACGAGATTCGTCTCTTCTTCATGTCGTTAATTGACTTTTCACTCACAAGCAGAGTAAGGAAGAGCGAGAAACAGCAAGAAAGAGCAAGAAGGAAAGAGGAAAAAGGAGAGAGTGGAATAGAGTGAATTTATTGGATGAAGGTTTTTCCTCTTATCTCGATAAGTTGACTCGCACAAAGAACATGCAGCGGTTAAAGTGGACACACATTGATCTTCCATCTCACCGGACTCACCTAAAAAACGTCTGAGATGTTTTCTTCTTGCTCTTCTCGACCCACTGGTGTTTTTGTCGGACATCGCTCTGTCGCAATTCTCTCTCTCTCTCTCACTATCTATCAGACTGTCTGTTGAACTCTTACTTCCATCAAAGAGCAGAAAAGATTGAGAATGTACCAAAAAAACCAGGCTCTACTGTATACGGTTAAAGGAAATTCATTGTATGATGTGACATGAAGTATCAGGTAAAAGAAGTATCAGGACAAAGGACGTCTAACACAATCAACTGCATAAACATTCATACAAACACATCGAGGGAAGAAGAATCGAGTGAAGCATTCGCTTTGGCCATCGCATGGAGAGCAAAACAGTCCGTGGTAAAAAAAATCAGAGAAAGAAGACACACAAGTACATCTTAGGAGTAGACAATACTTCTTTCCACTGCAAACACAGCTGACAAGGACAATGAAACTGCTCGCATGTGACGTGTAGTATTCATCTGACAAAGAGTTGGAGACTAGAGTATTGGGAGAGTAGAAGAGTAGAAGAGTAGAAGAATAACACACGTCAAGTGTAAAAAGTAACCATGCAAATGGGATGAAGGAAATGATGTGCAAATGTGATGTAGCATCGATGATGTACTTTTTTTCCTGAAACAAAATCATTGAACCAAGTGCAAGGGAAAAAAAGAAAAATCGAGGAAGAACCTTTTGTCATATTTGACAGTCAATGTACAACCTGTTGTATAATTTGTCATTGTACAAAATGTCATGAAAATTCAGTAACAGCCTGTGGATGATGATATTTTTTCGTTTCCCGTCTTTGAGTTGTGAGTTGTGAGTTGTAAGTTGTAAGTTCTAAGAGTTCTAAGAGTTGCAAGAGTGCTTGCAGTTCCATGAGTGCTCTTTTTTGCTTTTACATGTTTTCTTGTTTCCGTGGTTTTACTTGTTTTTACCTTTTTTGTATTTTATCGTCCTCTTTGTTGTTTGCATGTTAAGCAGTTACCATCGGGGCTGCTTGAATAGAGCGACGAAGGCGACTTGTAAGATACAAAAAGGGGAAGGAGAGTAAAAAGAGGGAAAAGAGGAAAAAGAGAAAAAAGACGAAGGAGGAGAAGGCAAGGACAAAATGCCAGTCGCATTTGCCTTTCTTCCAGGATAAATGCAGAGGCGGAAAGAATAAAAGTAGATGCTGCTCTGGGTGAGATGAATTGGGTCGATAGGAAGAGTGGAGACGACTTTGACTTCGACTTTTGGTTAGAACCAGTAGCCGAGAGTGTGTGCATTGTGTACGATGGCTGGTGGATAGTAGTAGTGCATAGTAGATGTTGGATGTTGGATGTTAGATGTTAGCTGTTGGCTGTTGGCTGTTGGATGTTGGATGTTGTATTGAATCGGGCAGCACAGCAAAAGGGGTTACACAAGTTGTCACGGCTGGGCACAAGTGCAGGAAATTGATTTCAACTTATTCATCCGTCAAACCTTCCTTGCCTGCAAGCATTGTCGCCTGGAGAAAGAGCAGGAGAACAGGTCCAATCGCAACTTGCCAATTGGACAAAGTTGCTCTTATTGTGCCACATTTGCAATGTCCACACTTTTCTGTAACAGCTGTATATCCAATGTCAATGTGGATGTCTCTGTGTCCTTGTTACAGCGAGTGATCAAAGGCCATGAGTACTCTCCACGCTCAAACATAAACCAATTGACCAATTGACCAATGGACCGATCGACAGATCGACCAATCGACTCACGACACTCACAGCACTCACAAAAGTCACAAAAGTCACAAAACTCACAATTCTCACAAGTCTTACAAGTCTCTCAGCTATCACAAGTCTCATGCTGACAAGACGTCATAGACAAGTATTTCTATTAAATCGAGTGATGCATAAGAAAAAGACTCACAATCATCGGATCCCTCGGCCATTCTAATTTTCTCTGCACTTTTACTGACTGTGAACGTTTAGGAGAAGTGAAGAAGAGTCATCATCATTCATCGATGTGAATGTTCCATCGATTGCAATTTGATGAGTCCTTACGTTCACTACGATCAGTACGATCACTACGATCACAGTGGTGAATTGATCTTAAAGTAATTTGCCAATGAAGATGAAAGTATTTCCTGTTTCTTTGTTCTTTTTTCTTCTTTTTTCCTCTTGTTTTCTTCTTGTTTTCTTCTTGTTTTCTTCTTTTTCCCTTCTATGCTCATCTCTTGTAGAACAAATGGTCAAAAATTCGTCATCGTTCACATCAAAAGTTAACTTTTTCTTTTTCAGCCAAAGTCACTTGACCATGGTCATGGTATCATGGTATCAGAGTATCATAGTATCATAGTATCATAGTATCATTGTACCCTTGTATCATTGTATCATTGTATTTCATGTTAAAATTGATGCCTCTTTCACAGTGTTCACTTGAGTTGAGAGTTGGTGGTTTTGTTTTATCCGGCGTCTCGGAATGTACAGTTGTTGTAGTCAAGGTTACAAGAATATTTTTACTCTATACATTTCTTTTTTCTATTTTGTTCTTTTGTATCTGTCTCTTTGTCTCTGTGTGCATGTGTCTATGTGTGTGAGTGTGTGTATGAAGGGAAAGACTAAATTTACTTTAGTACACTTGGTCATCATAAAAACCGTAGTCACGATTTTCATCTGCACTTATTTAGTACAAAAAGTGAACCCGAAAAAGCATTACAAGTGTGACTGCACATACACACATACTCACACATGGACACATATACGAGTGCACGAGCTCAACGTACACGAGGGTTCGAGCTTCAACCACAAGTACAAGTACAAGCACAAGTACAAGTACACCAAGTACACCAAGTACACCAAGTAGCATAACCAGCATAACCACCCGAAAGGCCAAAAAGAGATGGGCAGGTATGGAAGGAAAAATTCTTTATTTAATCATTGAGGCTATGCTTGATGTTTTCACAGCTGAGTTCAACTGTGCAAACTCATCTTCCATGTCATAAAAGCGTGTCCTTACCCCTTACCTCGTAGATCCAACAAAGCCAACAGACCCAGCAGATCCTTGCACAGAACTTGCACACCTCGTACTACACTTAACCAATCAAAGCGTTCGAGAAAGAGACCGCCGAGCACTAAGTTAAACACATTTCACTTGTAATAGACACAATTCACGTTCATCCAAATTTACGTGTCGCTCACACAGTGTCTGGTCCCAAGAAGAAGAATAGACACTTATACACTTACAAACTTACATTTTCTCGTCCGGGCACAGATTGACTCACATACTCAGTTATATTCATCGGTTTCATGTAAGAACATTTGCAGAGTTCAAATGAAATATTTAATCAAACCTCAGGAAGGATACAAAGGGGATTACAATGAACCATTTGCAAGTCAACCTTGTGACCACATAAGTCTCGAATGTTATTTAGTCCGTACTTTATCATGGTTGGTCGTTCAGTGGAAAGACCCCAAGCAATTACAGACACGTTCTCAGGTAAACCCATTGGCAGAAGCATTTCAGGTCTGAAAATGCCAGAATTTCCTATTTCGATCCATTTACCGAGTCCAGGGTGCTTAGCAAATATTTCCATGCTTGGTTCTGTGTATGGATTATATGCCGGTTTAAATTTGATTTCGGTCATTCCAAGTTTTTTGAAGAACTCCTTTATTATACCCATCAAATCAGCCAAGGTGAGTCCCACGTCCATGACGACCCCTTCAATTTGATGAAATTCAGCTAAATGTGTTGAGTCAAGTGTCTCATTACGGAATACTCGGTCGATTGAAAACAATTTCAAGGGTTTCAGCTTTTTACTCTTTTGATATTCTTGTGCTACCTTGTATAACATCCTGGCTGATACGGCTGTTGTATGTGTTCTAAGAATATTCTTACAAGCTTCTTCTATTTCCCAGTCACACTGATATCCGATAGAACCATAGCCTCCGGTAGAATGAACTTTCTTTACTCTTTCCACGTAATCTGCTGGTAACTTGGTCACATCAGTTTTCACCGGTTTTGAAATGAAAAAAGTATCATGAGCATCTCGAGCTGGATGCTGTTGAGGTTGAAAGAGAGCATCAAAGTTCCAAAAACACGATTCGACAAAGTTATTTGTGGGCATTTCACTAAAGCCCATTTCGAGGAAAATTTGTCGGAATTCCTGTCGGACTTTGAGTAAAGGATGAAGATGACCACGGTCTGGTTGAATGCCGAGGGCTTTAAAATTGTATTCCTTGAAAGTTTTTTCTTTCCATGACCCTTTGACTAGCATGTCCGACGTCAAGTCAACTTCAGCCTTTTCAATTTTAACGGTAAATGCCGGTCCTTTGGTTAAATTGTAAGACTTGATTGTAGATTCAACGATTAATTTTCGTTTCTTCAAGTCAGACTTATTAGTATCTGTGACCTCGTCAAATTTCAAATTTTTCATTTTGACCAATAAATCTTTGGTAATATCTTCTATTGTGTCTACCTTTCTTCTAATAGTAACTTGTCCATCTTTTTTATCCAAATCGATCCAGCCGAAAGTTTTTGCTTTGCTAAATCCAACCTTGACAACAGTTGAATCTGAAAATGATTCATTCAAAACTTTTTGTGCAATTCCTTCTTTAGGAACAGCATTGAAAACTCTAGCTTCATGTGATCCATTTTCAATTATTTCTTCACCTTCTTTAGTTACGCCGAGAACCTTGTTAGAAACCAACTCTGCAATGATGACATCAGGTAGTGTTAGTATCGAATTGATGGCACCGACCACTTTTTGATGGTCTTCATTTAAAATTTTGGCTACTTCTAGAGAATTAATAGGACCGGTAGACTTGTCAATAAGTTGAAGAAGAGTTTGAGCTAATGGATCCATTTTGATATTTAAACAAAAAGGGACGACGACGACGAAGACAACGACGGTCACTCCTCACTTGGTCAATATTCACCACGTAAACACGTGGAATTGAAAATATAACGATTGACAAGCAACCAGCTGTCGCCACTGAGAGACAGTCAAAGCGTCATCTAGGATAAACAGACACACTGAAGGGTGAAGGCAATCTTCAAAGAATGGAATAAAAAAGTACCAGACGCGGATTTGACTGCTAAACATACAAGCTAATCAGGATCAAGACTGAATTATTTACCTTTAATTTGCTTTCGCATAAAAAGGATCGATATGTCGTCTGCACTATAGCTAAATTAGAGTCTTTTGGAATTTTAATAAATTGTGTGCACAACAACCCACACACATGAATAGAAAATTTTGTATGAAACGGGCTGAAGAAGAAGAAGAAAAAAAAGAGTCTTTCATGCTCACAGAATATCTGAATAGAAGGACAAATCAATATTGATTGATGAAGTTTTCATTGTGTACATCATTGGTGATTGTAAATGTCACGTTGG
Organism: Hemileia vastatrix; assembly: GCA_030280995.1. Lineage (NCBI taxonomy): Eukaryota > Fungi > Basidiomycota > Pucciniomycetes > Pucciniales > Zaghouaniaceae > Hemileia > Hemileia vastatrix. Next base: position 200,717 of record JASXTE010000023.1, read on the forward strand.
CTATTCATTGAGTTGGTTTGATCATATAATATTTCGTCCAGTGGGTTGGATGTTTCTGGTTCGATTTTTCTTGTTCGAATTGCCGACTGGACATAGGCACTCGGTAAGCTGGATGGTGATCCTCTACTTAATGGAATTCTCATGGAATTCATAGTATCATAGTACGATGTTGCATCTGGTGACAAGGAGTCACCTTTTTGGTTTTGTATCAATTGAACCATCCGGCCATCCAAGCGTTTGATTGATCCTTCAAGCTCTTTCATCCATTTATCTTGCATTTTTTCACTTCTCTTCATATTGATTATTTCTCCTTTTGATTCAGCTCTATATTCTTCAAGAGAAGTTGAAATTTGTTTAAGGTTATTGATAATCTTTTCAAATAATTCTTGTTGATTGTACAGGTAACCCATGAGGACATTCATTTGATATGAATCTTGCAGATACAAATCTTTGATCGATGGTCCAGATGAACCGGCAGCTGATTGTAATGATCGGGCAAGTTCCATTGGTGAAGGTAAATTGAAATCGTTAGATTTGAAGAAACGACGAGTTACTGTGTCAGATTGAAAGTAATTTAAATGAAACTTATGAAGTGTCGACACGAAGTAATACAGTACTGTCTGTGTAATTCTTACCCGATGGATTTGATGAGGATGATTTTATGTTCCAAACAGTGACAATCATCAGCAAATTAAAGGACAAATGTACTACACTAACCAGTTGGGTCATTTCAAAGTCAAGGAGTATCTTGACAAATTGCCTGATAAACGTCAAGTGAAATGCCGACTAAGGATTGAATCAACTTTTGAGTAAAATGTCTTTCATGTATTTCATGTCTTCTTCAGAAAGCATTTTACAGTTGAAAGAAAATTTTACACTTTCAAATTAATCTTCTTTTGGTGTGAGGTTAATTCGCCGTCGGTTGAAATTCATCCATAACTTAACCTTACATCTCACGGTTCATGTGAGCTCATGTTGGCCGCAAAGGCAGATGACTGCCAAGCTTAATTCTGATTGTCATAAAGATGTCTACACTGACTCTGCTCAGACACAACAAGCGCTTTAATGGGGATTTAGCAAATTAAGAAATGGAAAAATCAAGTTACACACATGAGACCGATTTTCTGATTTTCTGATTATTTGATTGTCAGATATTCTTATTCTCTCTCCTTCTCTCTCATTCTTTCATCTTGGGATGTTGAGATGCTGAGATGTTCCGGATGTTCACATCTTTCAAATGCACAGGAAAAGGGGGAGAAAAGACACGGACTGTGCCAGCTGTGATTCACTTGAGTGAGGTTGTTGCTCTTCAAGTTGCTTCTTCAAATGGTCGGATTAAATGGTAACTTTTGTTTTTCTTCACATTCTTTCCTTCCATCAGACAAGTTCAACCCAATTTCCTCAAGATACCGAGCAAACCATTGTCCTTGGATTCACTTGTCAGCAAATCAGAATGTGAATCAGAGTTGGACTTCAAATCAGGCTGATCAGGCTGATCCGTGGACTTTTCCCCCGAAGCGAAAATGTCTCGAAATGTCTTGTTCATACTTTCACCCAATTGACTAAATTGTTTCCTCAATCCATCAGAATGTTCTTTGAGTAATTGCTCCAAATTCTTCATTTCAAAATTGTCTGACAATTTTAAGTCTTGATCAATTCGCGAAGCAATTTGTCTGAAACCACGAACTATTGCTTGACTTTCTTCTCGTAATTCTTTTTCAATGATGTCCAAAAGTTTGTGTGATGGAGGCAGATGATTTGATTTTTCTTCAGTGACTGATGGTGACTGACCATCATATTGATCTCGAATGGATTTGACAGTTTCTTCAATGGTAGCAGTTGTAATTGCACACACACTTACAACCAAGAGGAAAAAGAATAAAACAATACTCGGAGCACTAAAAAGTGTCTTCATTTCTTCTCACACATTGAACAAAGGAAAGATGTATCCGAGGAAATTCCTTTAAATACCAGAAACGTCATGTGAAAATACTGGTATTGAATGATCAGTTGGATTCCGTGGTCAGTCAGTCGATGAAAATGAGTTATTTGTGTTGACGTATTATCCATGGTCCAAGCAACTGACAGGGCAACTATTCAATTGGTCGAGTGTATTTGTTTTGTTGCTTTGAAACTCTCACACGAGGAAAATGTCAGCCCATCAATTGGTCGAGAATGATCAAAATGATCAAAATGATCAAAATGATCGTCTTCCACCCGAGTGAACTCTTTGTTCATTATAATTTGAATTTGAGTGTGAACCAAGTGTTAAGTAACCAGACTGTTAGTGCTGCATTGGTATAACAATCATTTGAAGTTGTCTGATGACTTGGTACTTTCTTTGTTTGTTTATTACTTTACATAGAATTGTTACACACCGAGTGTGCACTTAATTACATAGTTTCTACTAAGTTACTTAGTAATTTTTTCTTTTTCTTCTTTTTCTTCTTCTTCATCATCATTGCACCCTGATTTGTTATTTGCATTGTGTCTGAGTGAATGTTGTATTCATTTTGTGGTTAAGATAAAAAATGTAATTGCAAATGATCATTACGTTTTTTTCTCCATTCCTTGTCTGCTGTGTGAGGATAAATCTTGCTGTGGTTAGGTTAGAGATTCTCTATTGACATTGGTTCCTTGGAAAAGGAGTAAAGGCAATCAACTAGATTGATGAAAGACTCATGAGAAGAGGAGGTAAGAATGACTGAGTTCGAGGCATTGATTGAGGTTTGTTGGGCAGTTGCAATTGCAAACAGGATGTCGATGACGGTGTGTATCCCGAACAGAGAAGCTCGATTGCGTCCGATGAAAATGCTTTGATGTATCCAGAGAAGTATTTGACCGAATCCTCGGGACAAACTTTGGATGCTTCATTTTTCGCTGACAAACTGAATGAATGGAAAGAACAACACAAACCGGGTAACTTTGATTTGCTCTGCAGGGAAATACTTCGCTGGTAATCATCAATGTACTTTTCCATCTGGGCGTTGAGGATGATGTAATTGGAGTTGAGACATTTGAGTTTATTTGCTGCTTCAGTTCGTGTTTTAACTGACTTGCAAACTTTTTTCTGATGCTTGCCGATACCATATGATATAAGTGATGCAACTTGACGAGCAATTCCATCCAAACATTTTTTGCTAAAGTCTTTGGTGAATTTGACTGATTCTTTAGCTTGGTTGCACCAAGATGCAACTTCACTCAGACTCGTGGGAAAGGATGCACTTGAATTACCTAATATTGTGACACGTGAAATGAGATGATCGAATTTCTTTGATTCTTCAGGTCCACATTGACCGATCGACTGAACAATCACAAAGTGTGGCAAGCAGATGACAAGTGCCAATGTTAACAAAAGTAAATTAGATGAATAAGAAGAAGAAATTTGCATGATTTGCATGATGTTTAAGATGAATTGTTAACTTTTGTCAAGTGTTGATGCTACGGATAAGTCTTCACAGTCGAAGGATGAATGTGCAGTTGATTCAGTTGTCTTTCTTTGACTGTCTTTCTTTTACTGTATTTCTTTTACTGACTTTCTTTAGGGTAAAAAATAGTCGTGCTCAGGTAAACGATGGCTAAAAAAGTTTCACTTACAGTCAAAGGAGAAAAGAAACCGAAAGAAATGGAAGAAAAAGAATAAAAAGAGAGGCTGATGACATGATGTGCCCTAGTGAACCTTTCTTGCTGACTTTTAAATGTTTCCTCAGTTTCTTTATTTATAAAAGTTGAAAAGCAAGATCAGAAAGTCCAGCGTTTTTAACTTCTCAACTTCTCAAATTCTCAATTTGTTAACGCCTCGACGTCTACTCGGTTTCACCTGAGTCAACTTGAATTAGAGAGTTAATTTTAACTCACCAAGTGTCACGCGAACCAACGTTGTCAACAATTCATTGTATCCGTTGTAATCAATTATAATTGCATTTACATTTTAGAAGACAGTCATTCCAATTGACACATAACATTTAAATGATTTAAATGAAAATTCCACTTGATAACTTGAAAAGCCATTCTAATTAATGGTCGGTCGGTCATTCAATTTGATCGATTTGGTCTAATTAAAAAGTATCACTGGTCGAAGACTAGTTCATTCAAGTAGATTCAAGTAGATACATGTATGTTTCATGGTACAATTGAGTATTAATACAAGACCGATGGCCCATCGACACATGAGTAACAGACGTGCAATTGAATAGATTAATTGTGTGTTTATCTCGACAACCGTTTTTCATCTTCTTGTTCTTCACTATGGAGGCTGGCAATAAAGTGGTGGACAATAAAACCACCCACTCAACCGATTTAGTTGCAAACTGTTTCATCGTCATCGTTGCCAGGTGCTGATACCAATAAACTCCTTATCTTCCAGGTAACATTGTCTTCGATGCAAATAACAATCGACAGTGACGAAGAAACTGTCGACAAGTCAAACACATCAAAACATCTGCATGCTTTGATTTTAACATCTATTCATACGGATGAAATCACATGACAAGTTGAATAGACTCACCATTAGGAGCAAGGAAGACACATTGACTTCATCAACTTCAACATGCCACTGATTGTCAACGAATGGACAGTGAGAAAGTCATCCTTCATTGTGACCAATTTGATTCTCCTTGCTGTGTGCATTGGACTATTTGCCAATTTGTCAGAATCTACCTTTAAATCATACAGTGATCTGACTCCCGAACAGAAAAATGAATTGCTATTCAAGCAAGTTGCCACTGCTTATTTCGTCATCAGTTTGTTACTTTTGGCCATTTCAGGTTTGATCTTCATCCTATGGGTCAGTCCATGTGGTTTATGTTGTTACGGGTTGATTGCATTTGCAAATGCATTCATCGCAGCAGTTCTTTCCATTGTTCGATCTGACACTGGATTTTTAATGTTGGAACTGTTACACTTGGTCGCCATCATCTCCGTTTCCTTGGTTGTTCGTTATCTCAGGGCAAATGGTATTGCAGCTCAAATCATTTGACAGTCAAATGGTCTTACATATCATCAGTCACATTATCAGTTTTTCAGTTGTTCAGTAAATCCAGCCCAGACGGATGGAGGGCTGACAGATGGAGATGAGTCTAAACAAAAACATAACAGTATCGTCCTGATTAATGACAACATTTTCAAAGAAAATAAACAAAGTGCAACAAACAGGTCTGTTATTCTTTTACACAGTCAATGAAAATCGTTGAAAGTTAAGCTCACGAGATTGGCCAATTTGTTGCCATGAGAAATAAAAAATTCCATGTATTCCCAAGACGTTTATTCATGCTGGAAAACGGTTGATTTTACTTTTCCCATGTTCATCTGATTGGTCGATCAGTTATACCGTTACACTGGGTGGAGCAAGGGAGAAAGTGTTGACTTTGGCGGTCATTTCACGCCATTAGACAAGTAACACACCACCTGCTGCTAGTGCATTGTCATCATGTTTTCAACGTTCATTATCACCTTGATATCTCTTTATTTCATCCAATCTTCATATGCATACGATCGTGATAAAGTGACCCAACGAATTTTAAAAGTTTTCTACACGCAACTCTACAAAGATGAATATAAAGCCGAATTAAAATTGTGCTTTGATAAATTTCCCCAAATGGATTGGGATCAACCAAATGTGTATATTGAACAGAAAAATACTGCTGGTTGCTGTCATTACAACGATATGCAAAATTGTATCTATGAGGTCGTTAAGTCAAATAATCATTACGAACATACAGCTCAGTTGAAATCAGCCCTAATTGCGTCCGTTTGGTCAGGATATGAGATCGATTCATGTCCCGTTATGTCTACTCGACATTCCAGTCGATGCCTTTTTTACCTCAACGAAACACTTCTGTGGATAATCGGATCAGTTGGACTGTGTATGGTTGTGGGAATACCTACGGCTTTTTTCATCATCAAACGAGGAATTAGATTCTTCCTCTTTGGCCGAGGACCTCCAATTAATCATGAATCTGTTTCCAATCTGATTAATAATGTGGAGCAAGTAGCTAGGGCATAAGTAAATTACCGCATTTCTTCAATTAACCCTTAACTATTCTGGCATTTTTCAATGAGTTTCGGCCATTTTTCAAACTTTAACATTTGTACCTCTGAATTTTCGCTGTGATTGCATATAAATACGAATAAGGTACAGATAGAGTGAGAAAAATGCGACTCAAACCACTCAACACTCTCTCTACTCTTCACTTATGACTAATTGTGTGACGACGAAACTGAGAGCTACAGAGAAAAATCAAATAAAGAAAGTACTTCCGTATTTAAAGTTGAACGGTATTACATACTTTTTTATTGCAGGACCTAATGGACCTGATGACTCACGAGTTTTGAGTCATGAGGGTCGAGTGAGTTGAATGACAATGTACACCACATTTTTCCAATGCTAATTCAAATATCAATGCTGAAAAATAGTAAAGATACTTTGAATTCATCTTCAAGTGATGTTTAAGGAATCTATTTGTCCATTAATAAAGTCAAGTCTTGAGTCTTCATAATAATTAACGCCGCACCTCGAGACACCTGTTCATCATCAGTCAGCTGAGAATGAAATAAGATGACTGAATTTGCCTTTAAGGGCATATGCTGTGAAAATTCATCGCTGAATTCGATTTACCATTTGTATCTGATTTAAGGATGAGTTGCAGTTAGTGAATACAGTTTTATTTTTTCCGGGAAGAAGGCAAAAGGCAAAAAGGCTCAAATCAAAAGGCCGAAGGTTCGACACGAGTCAAATGGTGAGCTAACGACTTCTTCACTTTACTGATTCACTAATTCAATGTTGATGTTTCTTTTGATGTCTGCAACTGCACAAACGGTTACTGCTATCAATTCATTGACTATTTGATTGAGTATCGATGAGTAAATCTTCATTTGCAAAAGGGTAAGTGACTCAACGAACCTTCACTTGCTCTCATTAATTAACTGATAGATCCTTCATGATTAACTGAATTTGAATAAATTGACTGAGTCCGTTGAGTACATTAAGATGAATCATTGGCCAAATTGATAGATAGGGGTCTTCATTTGAACAAGGGCCATTCATGCTCGTCGGTTGGATAATTATTAAGTCATAACTCTACAGAAGGGTGGAAATAAGATTTTCCGACCAGATGATCAGAGGTGAACAGAGGTGAATTGAACAGATGGTAACAAGGAGCCAACAAGTGAAGAAGCGGTCCATTTGACTGTCGGCCCTTGTTTTGCCACCAACAGACTGTCTGTATGTCTTTTTGTGCTCAATTGCCATTGCAAATCAGTCGGTAAGCTGACACTGTTTCACTCAATTTGGATAAATTGAGAAAATTAAGAAAATTAAGAAAACCGACTTAAGAATAAGTTGTACATATTAAGAGGGAACTGCAAAAGAATTGCTGTTGATCGGTCAATAGCATCATCAACTTCTCGTCGGCCCATGTTGTGGTTTTTCATCTTAATTTTTCTTTCCACGAAAACAGCAGGTGACCATGTGACTTTCAGACTCATTAACCTTGACTTAACTGGTGAGTTGATTTTGGCACTTGAAAAAGACGAAAAATTTTGTAATTTTCACCAGACTCTGCTAATGAGTCTCTTTTTCGTTCGATTTGCCCGAAGTTGTTGCGCTTGTCACCTCGAGGTATATCAAGACAAATGCCTGCATCTACATCTCTCCGTTCCCAGAGTGACCATCCTCATCCTTGTATTTGATCCTTTTGAAACCCTTCATGCGTACAAAGAGACATTTGCACGTCATCACTTGATCATCCATATGTAGCAACAAGTATATACAAGCAACAATTTGAAGGGAAAAGGAGAACAACAAGTTGAATCCAAGTAGTACATTTATTTAACATAAAGTTTAATTGGAAAAGGTGTGTTGAAAGGGCCAAACGCTTGAATAAAATCAGTTGAGATTGAAGATGAATGCGTTGCCTTAAATGTGAAGGTAAGTTTCACTTTTAGAGAGTTTAAAAGACATTGCGAATTTGGGATGAAAAGAAGGGATCGCCCTTGACAAGAATGAATGAAAGGATTATCTTATTCGTTATTCGTTATTTTTGTTACTTGTTATTGGTTTTTCTTCCTCGGAATTGAGCCAGGTGCCAACTGCGGATGCAAGAAGGCCGGACAAAGCCTGTTGAAAGTTGCCTTTTTGTGATGAAAGTTCAAGTTGAAAAGAAGAGGTTCATTTCGTCCCTTGGCCTGTGTCTGCTTGACAGGAGTAATTGAATGTGTACTTTGTTCGGTTTCCATTTCCTTTTGGTAATACAATACTTCGTTCAATGAGTAGAACGTTTAAGTATATATACGAGATGTTCGTTTAACTGGTTAATGCAAACACATTGAAAAGGGATGAAATAAATAGCTGAAATAAACTTAAGTCATTCTAAGTGAAGTGTGAAGTGTGACTACATACTTATTCATATCGGGTACAAAGTAGAAGTTTAAGTTTAAGTTAAGAGAGTATTTGAGAAGAAGAGACTTTGAGAAAAGACAAAAATTATGAGTAATCAACACTAGATTGAATGAATGATATTCTCGCCTCGTTAAAAATGCAGAGTGGGTTAAACAGTAAGAAATTTAAATCTTTAGCTTCAAAATAAATGTCGAAATGGTCAAAATGAGAATTACTGAGTCTCTCTGTATGGACTCGATAAAGTGGACAGTGACAGTGAGGACAAATGGTTCTAGTTGTGAATGTTGTTTTTCATGTAAATTTGTTTCTTATGTAACTTTCTTGTTACTGGTATTTTTCAATGAATTTTGGCCATTTTTCGAACTTTGACATTTGTACCTCTGGATAGGGAGGTTTACGCTTTTTTTTGGTTACTGCATATAAATACGAATAAGGTACAAATAGAGTGAGAAAAATGCTACTCAAACCACTTGATACTCTCTCTTAACTGCTCGTGAAAGAGAACATGCAAAGACGATGCCAAGTAATTGGAAGAGAGCAACTGCTATCAGAGCCAATCCAAGTGGTCCGATGTTTGAATACATCATATCTGACATAACTGCAACACAGTTCTTTTCGAATGGTTGGTTAGATACTTGTAAAGGTGAAGGAGTGACTGCTTCATTGGAAGTCACTCCAGAAATTGGGGGCAGTGATGGGATTGATAACTTGCAAGTATTTGGCGAAGGTTGTCTATCTGCTTCTCTTTGACAACAGGAATCAGGTAGCAGAGATCTGTCCCTCGGATTGGGATTGAAGTCATACCAATCACGAGATGAATTGAAACCGCAGCATTTTAAACCTGATTGAACCTGATCAATGAGTTCTGTATAACGAGCCTTAGGATCCGACCAATTGTACTTCACTACGAATTTGGATGAAGCAAATGTCTGAAGTTCAGATTTGAATGTAAACGCTAAACCACCAATTGCTAACTCAAGAGCTAGTATGACGGTGACCACAATGCCAAAGGTGAGCAAAATGCAGGGATTTTCAATGATGGCTCCACAGCAACCGAGGAAGGCTACCAGGAATATCAAGACTCCTAGTACAATGATACACTGTATATTATAGATAAAAGAGGGATAATAATGATAATTTAATGTTAATATTTATCACTAGCATTATATAATTGACAATTGATAGAAAGTTTAATCAAACATATACTTACGATGGCAATAGTATTGGGAGTTTCAAAGAGATCAGTCCATGACTGGTTGTTTTGGATGATGATGACACCGAAGTAGACCAGTAGCCCACCGAAAACCTGTGAAAAGGTAAAGATATGATATTAATTTCACTGGCATCTTAGTTAAATTGTTTATCAATTACTTACGACAAATATGAAATTGAATACAAAAAGAATGTATTTAATACAGCTCATACCACCTTCAACCATGGCTAGCGGTAAGTGTCCTCTTATTCAGTCTGACAGCAAAATGGTGAGGAGGACCTAAGGGCGAGGGCATTAGTTCGTGTATTTCTCACCAGGGGCTGGCAGCACTGGAAAGAGAAAAGAGAAAAGAGAAAAGAGAAAAGAGAGAACAAGAAAAAAAGAAAGAACATTAATTCTTTCAACTGGCTGACATTATCTAGATCAAATGTAACTTTCTCTATCAACCCAATCAAATGAATAAAAGTTCAATTAAATTTTAATTATCAGGTGTAAATCAAAATAAAACCAGATTACAAACCAGATTACCAATCAAGACTACCAGTATAAAGTTACACTTTACATTAAATTGGCCCACACTGTTGAGTGTTGTAAGGGTGAAACAAGTGTCTGAATGATGCTCTCTCATGTCTTTCTCTTAACCCTTATCCTTTTTTTTGCATCCAAGTTAAAGAGGTATTTTATAATAATTTACGTTAAATTGAGTTAACTTGTGGTTGGGTCAAGTGTGCTTAATTGGTAGTTGTGAGTGTTGTGCATTGTGTAGTTTTAAATTGAGATAAAGAGGAGAGAGAGAAAGAAAGAGCGAGAAAGAGAGAGAAAAAGAGATCAACAGCCTGTTTTAGGCTTGAGGAGACGCCTTGCTTTGTATGAAAATAGCCTGCACCCAAGAGTGAGATGAAGAGAGAAAGAGAAAGAGGAAACAAGGAGAACAAGAGAAAGGGAAAGGATGAAGAGAGGGCTCCAACGCCCCGAAATCTCCCAAATCAACTATCCTGCCCCCTGCCAGTGGACCCAGTGAACTGTTGCCAGACAAACTCACTCAGGATGACGGGGAGACAAGTTCAGCGAGCGAGACAGAGAGAGACAGTGAAACAGCCCAAAAAGCCAGACTGCACACACTTACATAATGGGCAAAAGGCAGTCAGTCACACCCCACATGTGTGTGACTTGAGTGAGTTTATATATATGTGTGTGTGTATATGTATGGTGCCTTCGACACCATCTCGAGCACCTCTCATGAACTAACCAAATCTTTATCATCTTCATCATCTTCATCATCTTCATCTTCGCTCTCACGGTAAAGTGCAACAAGGTGCTCACTGCAGGTTGAAGAGTGATACAAAATGTTGGTAAATGTTTGAAATTTGTCAACTACATCTCACAAATAAATATCTTCTTACTCGCCTCTGCACAAGTTGACCGAGCACAAGGAGCGCAAGGAGCGCAAGAAGAGTGAAAGAATTTTTTACAATTTAAATGCAAAGTAAGTGAGCAATAAAAATTCAAACAGTGCAATGAGTAAGTTGGGCGCATATTTAAGATATTATATAAGATGAACTGTAGTCAGTGTACTCAGTGTATATTTGGTGTGTATATTTTGTGTGTAGTCAGTTGAGTTCCAAGTGTTCACTAGATACTGGACTTGTTTTGGTGGATCCGGTTTGTCCGAGCAGATGATCCTCGCTTAATATGGTGCTAATAAAGGTGCAGGATAAGTCTAAACTTTTTTACCTCTCATTTTTGGGGGAAAAAGAGAAGAAATGTTTCCTCTTCTTCTCTCTATATCACACCGATAGACTGTAAGATCGTAAAAGACTGTTGTGAGACTTGTGCGATTGCAAAAGTATCTTCACTCTGTTAGACTTTGAGACGGAAGTGTCAAAGTGCCAAGAGAATCATAACTTTTTCGAGGCGCAATTTTGCGCCGATTTATTCAAAGTTCAAGTTAAATTAAAAGTTCAATCGGAGGGCCATTTATGACATGAAAAAGTGGTATAAATGGTTGCAATACATTAAAATAAATTAAAGTTGTGTGCAATAAATAGAGTGTGTGTGTCTGTGTATGTTTGTGTAACTACTTTGCAATGAGCTTAAGTGCAATTTGAAAAATTGGTCAAATTAACAAGAGACAAAATTGTCTAACGTCATGAGGAAGAAAAATGTAACGATGAAAAAATGGTCAGAGAGTTAAGTGTGGTAAATTCATTTAAATCAATGATGTAATCAATGATGTAATCAATGATATCAGTGAATTAGTGAATTAGTGATTTGGATGATTTGAGTGATTATTTGTAAGGTACGTATCGATAGACGTGTTGGTTACTGTGTCCGAAAAATGGATGATTGAGAGGCGGTTGAACATGAGAAATTCGACGGAAAGGACTTGAACTCGAACTTGGAGCAAAAGATGCAACTGGATTTGTGCCGAATGCTCGAGTGACCGTCTGATACACTGGAGTTCGGGTGAATTGATTCAAAAACCTGCCGGCACCTGACACTTGTGCCTGTTGCTGTCGACTGTTACTGTTTGAAGTGTATTGATGATTGTAACTCGGCGTGTAGTGGTAACTCGGCTGTGGAGAGTACGAAGTGGCAGCTGGTACAACCACGTGCACTGAAGATGATGCCGACTCTCTCAAATTAGCCTGTTGCTGTTGGTGATGTTGGTGATGCTGTTGATGTTGTTGTGGCTGGTTTTGTTGTGCAGACTGATGTTGTTGTTGTGAATGTTGTTGTTGTTGTTGTTGTTGTTGCTGCTGCTGCTGATGCACTGGCTGACTGTGTGACAAATGATGAACGGGTCCTGAGTCTTGTCTGGCGGTCAAAGAAGCTGAACAAGATCTTTCGTCCGAATTGTCCTTGCAGTCATCTTGTCCATCACATACCCAAATGCCAGGAATGCAAATGCCATTGTCACACTTGAAATCGCCTTGTGTACACTCTGTTTTGAACAAATGAGATGAATGAGATGAATTGTTATTAACTATTTGCTTGAAAAATGCAAAGGATGGGAAAAACGTAAAGTTTTTTTTAACTACCGTGAGTAAATTAAATACAAATTGAGAGAAAGAGAATTTTAAACATTTTCATGCTATCGAGGGCAGATTCATCACACGGTACAGTCTACCGTGGAAGAAGAATAAAAATCAAGTTAAAATACAGCAGTCAACAGTAGCTATTACTTTTAAGCTGTGAGTTAGTCGTAAAGGACGAAATAAAAAAAATAAAAAAAATAAAATAATGGTCAATGAGCGAATGAAGGAATAAGCCAATGAGAGTATTCAGCTCGGAAGCACAAATGAATTGTTGTTTAGTAACGGGACTACTTTGAAATTCGTGTTTGTGTTGTTTGCAACTTAAGAGTACTTGAAAGAGGTAAAAAGAGGATGAGAAGATGAAAGGATGAAAAGACTGAGGGATGAAGTGAATCAAGTGAATCAAGTGAATTGACTGAATGAACGAGATGAAGGGGATGTGGATCTGTGGGATGGACCCCGTGACCTGAGCAACTGGTACACCACGGGAAAAGGATGCAAGTTGCATGGACAGACACTTGTTCCCTGTCTGTGCTTGGCACAGAGAAGAAACAACATGGAGCAATAACATCGAGTGTACTTGATGAGAGGAGAAGAAGAGAAAGAGAGAGAATAGCCTCTCACATCTCTCACAGCCATCCATTTCACTTAACTGCGCCTCTCTTGACGTATCCTCTCTTTCTTTATTTCTCTTTTTCTCTCTTTCTTTATTTCTCTTTTTGCCTTTTTCTCCTTCTCTCGTTCACTTCATTCTCTCTTCTTCTCGCTTATGTAATCATGGCTCATAGTTGCATCCTTTAATGGAAAGACCGGTCCGTTTTATACCAGACAAAAGAGGCAGGGAGAATTGGATCAGAAAGAGCAGGTGATACTTGGCCTGGCACATGGTTATTTGATTCAGTAGGAGCATCCGCATCATTTTCTATCATCCCGTGGGAGAGGCAGGAAGAAACGGACAAACAAAAGCCAGTGTGAATGAGCCCCAGGTAAAAATAATATGCACACCAGATCATAAGTCAACCTTAACTCAACTAATGGAAATTAATTAATTAACTTTGCTAATACTTTTCCTCACTCGCATCCCTTGCGTGGAGTGAGGAGCAAGCGATGAGCAACTGGATCAAGGCAAATTAGCAGAAGGCGAAGAGCAGAGAGAGAGAAAGAAAGAAAGAGAGAAAGAGAAGAAAAAGGCAAAAAAGAAAATAACGCAACATGAGCAGCTGAGGTAAAGAAAGAGAGGAAAGAGAGAGAAAAGACACTTCCTCATGCTTTCATTTTCAAGTTTAAAATTGCTCTGATTGAAGGGATTGTATCACGCCACTTACCTTTTTGTGAGCATCCGATTTCATCTGATCCGTCTCGACATTCAGCTTTTCCATCGCAGACCCATCGTTTAGGGATACAGCCAAAACCATCAGTACATCTAAATCTGTCTGGTCCGCATCCTGGCCTGTAAGAGCAGTTAAGTTCATCGGTTCCATCAGCACAGTCACGGTCTCCATCACATCTCCATGATGCTGGGACACATTTTCGGTCACATTCGAATTCTTCCGAAGAACAAGCTGATTTTTGGAAGAGCAAAAAAATAAAGTTAAAGGGACACATGAAAAATACATCAAGTATAAAATGAGATGGAAAATCAACAAATCAACAAATCAACAAAAGAACGATTTGTCACAGGGGAGGGCAAATGATGTTAATAACGGCACTTAAGAAGTAGCGAGTGCTGAAAGGTGAGCAGGAACAAAGAAAAGGAGGATGAGGAGGATGGAGAGGATGGTAAGGATAGTGAGGATGGGGTAAAGGATGGAGAAGATGAAAAGGAAGGAAAGAGTTGAGAAGGCGTGAGATGGTCTCTCATTGAAGATTGATCTCGATGCCAGCCGGGCAGGAGATGAAAGGAGTTTCCTATCTCTTTTCTCTCTCTTTTCTCCCTTTTCTTGGCCGGTCAACCGTTGAGATGATCAGTTCCAGTCTGACTCAAGTTCAGCCTCACGAGTGATTTTACGGCCACTTGAATTATTTATGAAGAGAAAGAGAAGAGAAAGAGAAAGAGAGAAGAGGAAAGAACAAACAGGTCTGCCTTTTTGCCGTAATACACCTGAACGACCTGGCATTGACTGACGTTTGTTAATTTTGATGTCTGTTTCCTTGCAGGCTAATTTAAAGTATAAAATAAAAATCCGATCAGTCATCTCTCAATAAGTTGGCTAAGGTGTGCACTCATCACTAAACAAATGTGGCACCGCACTCGATGACTCCAAGCAACAAGGAAATGATAGATATGAGTTTTCAAATGCTATGAAAATGCAAACATTCACCAATCACATAATCAAGTATACTGTTGCATATGAATGATTACACATTTAAGTATGACTTAACCTACAATGATGGTCATTGCGTGATCACTTACCGATGGTATTGCAGTTAGCTTCATCAGCAGCAAAAATACAATCACGAACTCCATCACAAACCCAGTGGCGTGGGATGCATGATCGATCAGGACATTGAAATTCATCTGTTGCACATTTAGGGCCCATGGCTAAGTTAACGCAAACTCGAGGATCTGTTGAATCGGGATATCTTCGGCAATCAAATGCTGATGACAGTTCAAGTGTTTGAGGGATAAACTCGGCACATCCTTCAAGGGCAATTCGGCAGAACTTTTTGCAAGGTGGAACTGGTCTACCATTTGAACAATCTGGTTCCAAAAAAGCACATAACAATTGTTTTATTCGTCTGTTACATCTTGATTTGGCAATGTAGTTGAAGTATGGAAGGCTTCGACTGGCTTCAAGTTCATTGGAATCACCGATGAAGTTGGGATACACGGTCGAATTGAAGGGAACTTGTCCTGAGCACATGGGAAGTGAACGTTTTCTACATTTGTTGACTTCATGTGTAATTTCATTGATGTTATTGTCTTCATTGTTCATCTCTGTGAAACGGTTGATCATAAAAAGATTGGCTGCTCCTGTTGATCCTTCCATAAAGGATGATGATGAAGAAACAAGTGGTGATCTCTTTGACCTATTGAGTTGAGAGTCGGTGGATGTAGATGAAGAGTAATATGTTTGATAAGAAATAACACTCAGAGTTAACAGAGCGACGAGGGTCAAGGCCATGGTCAGCCAAGCTGACCTAGACAAGCCTTGTAGGTGGCACAGAGAAGCCATGATTTTTTTTGGTGAAATAAAATAAACGAAACGGTCAACGGATGAACGATAAACGGTAAACGGTAAACGGTAAACGGAAAGATACTCCACGAGGATCAGGCGAAAGATGAGAGAACTCGGGGAGAGTGGAGAGCATTTAAAGAGCGGCTAAGACACACAAACAGAAAGATGCTCAGATGGTCAGGTAAGGAAAAAAACGGCAAAAAACGAGTTCCACCTGAAGAAGCATCATCGGATGCTGGGACGTACAGATGGTAAGATGCTGAGATGTTTGGATGCGGCTGCAAAGTGTGTTCCTCCCCTTTTCATTTCGTGATACACCAGTAACAAGTGTCAGACACAGGGACATCGGGACAAACTGTAAATGCATCGGTCAAACAACAAAACATCACAGACACAATTTAACCCGTTGACATTATTCAAGATTAAACAGTCAAGGTTAACTGTTTAATCTCGCAGTAAACATTGACAGTTAACATTCTACATTTAACGTTTCACATTTCACATTTCACATTGTACAGCATTTACATGTGCATCTACAATTCAACATACATGCACTTGGTTGTAATTTGTTGTTCTTTGTTGTCAAAAGGGTTCATCTTAATGAACCACTAAGAATACCTCGTCTTTGCTTCATTTGCGTTAACTGTCACTTTACTTTATCACTCAAGGGCTACTTTATGCAAATTTACTGGGACATATTTTATTGTCTTTCACACTGTCAACTTTAATTACTTTTCAACTACTAGCTCTTCCTGTCAATTTTATTGTTATTATTACCCGTAATATTAAATGTTGACTAAGTTAATGTCACACGCGAAAGAAAACATTTCACAAAGAAAATATCCTTTTCTTGTTGTTTTTTTGGCCAAGACTCATGAATGAATTGCGTGAATGACATTTGTCGACTTGGTATGAATTTTTCGTCTTTTTTTCCTCCTTTGTTTTCTCTTGTCACATTAGGGTTAAGTTATTTTTCTTTTCTCCTCTCTCTCTTATCCTGTTGTTGTTGTTGTTGTTGTTGTTGTTGTTCGCCTTGTTGCCTGATGTTGATTTGCCCACGTCAGGTGACTTTAAAATGAGTCAATTCGGCATCACTCTTTGAAGCTCACAATTGCTCCTGGGAACTTTCTTCTTTGCTCTCAAGTTGCCTCAGTTGAACCAATTGAACTCGTCGCTAATCGTTGTTACAGCTATTAATTCATTTTTGACGGTTTCTTACTCGGTACCTCCTTTGCATCTGAATGACTAAAGTCACTAAATGCCAATGTGAATGTGAGTTTGTATACATGTGTGTGTACTTGTGTGTGTGTGTGTGTGTATTTGAAATCAGTTAGTGAATCAGATGAATGATGAGTAAATCCAGTTGTGCGAGAGTGATTTTAATCGGCTTTAGGTAGGGGAAAGGACTTTCGGCAAAGACAGTTTGGAGACTAATTCAGATGAGAGTCAAATGAATCGAATGACTCAAGTGAGTCCAGTTAGTTGAGTTAGTTGAGTTAGTCGGTATATCTCTTTGAAAAACTAGACGACTTCCCGCAGTCAAGTTAATCATAAACTCTTACATTGTAGAAGAACACACACAACAATCGGTGGATGAGATGATTTGCCCGTTAGGTCCTTGATTTATGTCCATAATCTGGTGAATACGTTACACGGGTCGAGAATAAAAATAATTCGACTCTTTCAAATAATTTTTTTTGTTACTTCCGGCGGGTGTAAAAGTAGATGGATAAAGGAGGCAAAGAAGTAAAGAGGCAAAAAGAAGAAGGAGAAGAAGGAGAAGAAGGAGAAGAAGCAACAAAAAGAACAAGATGATGAAGAGAAAAAAGCAAGAGAAAAGAGAAAAGAGAAAGAGAGGAAAAAGATGCGGATGCAGCATAGACGAAGAACGAAGGATGCAGGATGCTCAATGCTGGATACTGCTTGATGCTGGATGAAGAGTGGCTTGTTGTTTGGCGTTTATTTGTTATTTTCGCCGTTATTAACTACTAACTGCTCAGGCTACTAAGTGCATTGTTGTTAGAAGTACGTCTTAGTGCACCAGTACCCGGTGACCTGGGAGCGCTGAAATCGAAATCACGAAGAAAGAAATGAGGGCCAGGCAGGCTGAAAGCGGAAGTAGACTTTGTTTGTTGATGTTTATTCAATGAGCTTGAAACAAACGCTATTTAAGGCTCAAACGGGGGAGGAAGAAGCAAAAAGGCAAAAAGGAAAAAAGGAAAAAAGTAAAAAGGCAAAATCAGCATCTCTGGGATTAATGGAAGAGAGAATCTTGTCATTCATAGCATCCTCTTCATCATTTCCATCCTTCACTATCGGCCGGCGCACTCTGAACATTAAACTCGTCATTACAGCTGCTCAAATCATTAAAGTCGTTAATAAGAAAAAAAGCAAGAAAAGCAAGACAGGAGAAGCAAGACAAGAGAAAGGCAGAAAAGAAAGAGAGAAAGAGAGAGAGGCAGACAAGTAAAATTACAGAAAAAGAGAATAACAGCATAACCTGCCTCCCCCGACTCTGATATACATTTGTTTATAGTTTGCAGTCATTTAATTCCTCACCTGCCCTGCCTCGACTCGGACTTGGGTACTCGTTAACCGCCGACTATTAAGTTGTTTACTCGTGAACTCGTTTACATTACCGGCTTTCTCTGCTGGACATGTTGGCCTTTGTCACTGGTGACCAAGTGCAAGGTTGTACCAAGGAAACTGCCTTTAGTCAGACTGAGGCAATAAGGCAGATGATTTCAACGAGGCAATAAGGTTTATTTGAAATTGTATACCGTCCATGTCATGAACACCATGAACATGCATGACAAACATCATCATCTTAAGGATTAAGGATGATACTCAGCTTAACAGTTTGTTGTGATTGATTCAACCTCCGGGTGTAACATCCTCCACATGTTTTATAATAACACAATTTTATGTACTTGATTGAGAACGGTATGAGTGACACATTCTACGGTTTGTAAACATGAGGCATGTTAATTCTATTCCATTAACTGGTAGTTCCTTAAGTCCACCCAGGTTGTTGGTTATTTGAAATGACGTTATTTTGTGTGTACAGAGTGAAATATTTAATCCTTAAATGGATCCGGGAGCTGAATCCAGTTGGTTCCCTCTCAATTAATGAGCCAGCCAAGGAGAGGGAGAGAGAAAAAGAGAGGGAAGAAGGAGAAGAAGAAGAAGAGAGAGGACCAAGAGAGTATATTACCTGTGAATTTGTGCTGTTTTGAGGAAACTTTTAAGACGGCCCATTTTGTCTTGATTTACTGGTTTTAATTGGTCAGATTGATTAACTGGTTTTGGAGAAGTGCCCTTGCTCTTTCCTTCGTTTAGCAAGATTTCTCGATCAACAAAGGAAATTGCAATGTATATTGAAGCCATTGATTCAACCAGCAACATTTCTAATGAATAAGAATAATTGGCAATCCAATAATGACCAAATTTATAAGCAATCAGATGAATCAAGCGTAAAACTTCATAATATTCAATTAGTCCTTCTCGAGATGGTGCTTGACGAAAATGTCTCATTGACTCAATCAACGTGTCAAGATGAGTTGATATCATTTGTAGTACATCGCAAATGATAATGGAACCACAGTTGATTACCATCGAGGCAATAAATCGCAAGGTATTTAAATATACATCAGTCCATGGTGAGTGTGATGATTCTGTGTACAGTGTGCGACGATCAATTTTCATGACTAAAGCAACCCACTGAAAACTTCCGCTCAACCTTAATACACCGGATCCTTCTTGACTCGATGAAAGAGTAACAAAAACAAGGATCAACTGTGATATCAGACGAGGTTGTGAACGTTTTTCAATTAGTTCGAGGGTCACACGGCCAAGTGAGTCTAGTAGTGTGGAGGTTCGTAAGTAATTAATCCAAACGTCAGGTGCTTCATCCGTCATCGTAAAAAGGGTAATAAAAAAAGATATGGAAATATGAAGAAGTTTGTAACAAGAACCTCTTGGCTTGGAATCACTTAACATCTTTTCCAACAGACGTAAAGACAGTGACAGCAAGGAACCAACTGGGCAAATCCAATCATTCAATTCATGTGCTGGTGATCCTTGTGAAGTCGTAAACTTTGCAACCATCGCCATTAAAGCTTGGATTGAGGTTAGCAGACTCGCTGTTATGTCATCTTTTAACTCAGTCACATGATAAAGTATGCTTGTATGAATTTTAATCCATTCTTCAGGTTGATGGGAATAAGCATCGCTCGACCATTTTCCGAATGCAATAAGACAGGTGTCAGCAAATACACTTAATACTGGAGACTTGCATTTCAATTTTAACTGATGATTGAAGGAATCAATTAGATCAAGGTACAATTTACCTTTCACCTCGCGTGATACATTTACTGGTTCAAATTTGGCAGTTGCTATAATAATATCTTTCCAAGCCGATATCAAGTGAAACGTCTCGTCAAATTCTTCAATGCATATGACCGTGCATGTTTCACAGATGTGACTGGAGACAGTTTCCAAGTGGCCGGACAGGTGATCTTTCAAACATCTTTCAAGTTCAGTGTCAAGTTGACTTTTTGAGACGGCAGTGAAAAAAATTTCTCTTGCTAGTAAGTGCATGATGTAAGGAAATATTCTTTTTTCACTTGTACTCAAGAGACTTAGGCTACTTGAGGAAGACTTTTCACCTCGAGATTTGTCTGATGGTATAATTGGAAAGAGAAGAACATCCCACAAGTTCTTTTCTTCTTTTAATTTGGCGATGGTAAGCATATTTGACTGCATCCACAAAGTCGATATGAATCGCAATGCAGCTGCATGCAAGTCCACGGGTGAGTATAACTTGCCTTCCTTGCACTCTTCAAGAATGCTTAGTACTATCTGCAAAAGTGACATTGATTTGTCACCTGAATTTGAAACATTGGTACTTTCAATAAACAATTCTATCAGACCAGGTTGATGTTGAATGCAAACAGATAAAAATTGTAATAGTGATATCTTCACCCTGATATCTTCGGTCACTGCGTCCAATCGAAATAATATATGTTCTTTCACCGCATCTGCAGCTGAACCCAAACACGCTAACATTGATCGTGGATAGGTGCGAGCTAATCGTTTTAAAACTTGTGATCCAAAAACAGTCAGTCGGAAGTCAAATGGTTGAAACAAGTATCCAACAAGTATAAACAGCATGTTGCTTTCATTTTGTCCGTCTCCATTGATTAAACAACTGACAACTTCGTGCCCGGTAAAGAGTGCTCTTTCAAGTGACGACAAGTCTCTTGAAGAAAGGGAACGATTGAATGCATGTTCTTGAAATCGAAGCACTTGATTCAGGATGGAAAGACACAACCTGGTAGAAACTACTTCATGATGACTAAGTGAAGCATCCGTTCCAGTATATTTGATGACCGATTGTAGCAATGAATTACCAACTCGTACTCGTTTGAGTAATGTTTCACCTGGTGCACCCATAAGCAAGATTTTGCGTAAAAAAGTAAGTACTTTGTCATCTAAACCAGTTTTACAAGTCATTGCTAAAATTTTATGAGCGATGGTATAGCAGTAATATCCAATTTTATGACCTTTGTCATCTTCGATGCGCCATAAGTGATGTGATGGAAATATTTCAGTGAATATGTAGACAATAGAAGCAAGAAGTGGTTCATCGATTGGAATTAAATCTAAAAATGTACTAATCAGACCCAGGAACGAGGTAGTTAAATCAAATTGTCCCTCGATACACTCTTCGGACACGATTGTTCGTCCAATGACAGATGAGCTGATGTCCTTACCGCATAGGAGTGCTTGAGGATCTTTTAAAGATCCAATCAGTACTGGAAGTAAGGATAATTGTTGCACCAAATGCCAAGTAGCAGAGGCTTCATTCGGATTGCAGGTAGCATTGATCGTAAGAAGGGATAAGGCTGAAGCAACAAATTTTCTCGGTATTTTAGGGAAACGAGCTAATAATTGGAGACCACAAGTAGCAGCTTTGATCATTTCTTTAACTTCAAATGGTACCCTGGTCAATTTTAAAATTGAACCAGATAAAATGTTTGCATTTACCAAAAGCTCGAGGTCATTTTGATCATTTATGAAATTAAAATGGCCAGAGGAAATTGAGTTGATTTTATCTCTATAAAGTTCACTAAGTACTACCCATCCATCAATTTGAACGCCATCCCATTCAATTATCATCGTATCGTCATCCGAATTAAATTTGACTGGTTTGCCAATTGTCCCTTTATGAATTATTACATTGGTATTTGCAACTTTGGCAATTCTATCGATTTTGGACACATACGACCCATTTGATATCAATTGAACAGCCGAAGATGAGTTGTGTAGTCTCTCACTAAAATGGGTTATTTCTTGTATAATCTTCACAGCCAAAGAAACGTGACTCGTTGAGCAAATTGATGTGGCCATTTTCATTAAAATTGATGGATCATAGGAAAACTGATAAATAGCTCCTTCAATGATGGACAGCAGACCCGGTTGCTTGTCAATTAACGCCATTTGAATTACTTCACTGTCCTCAAGTAGGGAGGTCATCAAGTCAAAGATAACTTTGGTATTTTTACCCACCATTTGTTCCATTTGATACAAGGTGAATAGTTCATTGAGACAAGAAGCAATGGTTTGCTTCACATAAGATCCAACAAGTGTGGGCTTCAAATATTGGTAAAAACCACTGCTAGTGAGGAAGGAACAGAGAGCATCGAAAACTTGAAGTCGTACGAAAGAGGCCCCCAAATTTTTAATGACACTAGAGGACTCATTTGTATCAAGAGGTCCTAATTCCCAACTTCTTACGAGGATCCATCCGACAAATATTATACCATTATTAACATCGTTAGAGTTGAGACTCCTAATGACCAAATCTAATTTTTTCAAATCAGAGCCAGGTTGAAGAAAAATGTGTGATTTATCATTCTCCATTGCTTCACGCAATTGAACAAGTTGGAATGACTCGATCAACAAAATTGATTCTAACTTGGCGGTTATTTTGGCGATACGATCAGTTGTTCGAGACCATGAGAATGGAAATTCGGAGAAAACTTGAAGAACTTGTAGTATTTTGTCAGGAGAAAATGGATATTGTCGCGAAAGAAGATAGAGTATTTGGGTCAACTCAAGTCGTTCCCGTATCAAATGATCGGCAATTTTTATCTTCATGTCATCAGTCATGTAATGACTGTGTTCGTACAATGAATCAGGCATTGAATTAGCAAGACTCTTGAGTTGTGAAATGATGCAATTAAATAAATCAAACTCTTCTTTACTGTTGAGGGATTGAATGAAATCGCCGAAAATTTCACGGTATGGATGCCGAGAATTAGGCAAGTGGTTGCATAGAATTTGCTTTAAACAAAATAATGAAAATAATCTTTCACTATAGTAGAAAGTTACCAATTGACTCAGTAGATTCTGGGTATTTTTTTCACATGAAAATGCATTTGCAATGGTCTTTTGAGAACCAGAGAATTCAGATATGAGAAAGATGATGAACAATTCATAGCAGTGTTCGCTTTCTATTCCCAGTGTCAAGCTTAATTTTTGTATGAATTCAGGTGATAAGTCAATATCTTGTCTTTTCAATTCATCCAATTCTTTTGCTGGATCTTTGTTGGACCTTAATTTGTAATAGCAAATACCTCTGGCAATTTTTTTGGCATTTTGCTCAAGCGATCGTCCAATGTAGTCTTTTGATTTGAGTATGGCCGATCCTGAAAGAAGGACCCATACAGATTTACAACAGCTGGAATAAAAATAAAAATTATTGGAATTGAGAAATGAAAATTAGGGAAAAATAGGTGGTTTATTAAAATAATTGTCATCTTACCTTGGAAGTGGCATGGCTCAGTCCGGTCGAAGCGGCAATCTGGTTATCAGCTGACTGCCGAACTAGCAGTCGTTCACTCTGGTGGCCGAGTTCGGCGGCATCTTACTAACGATAACAAACATACCTATTGTTGTTCAGAGAATCTTTGATGGTCCAATCATTGAACTGAATTATATTGTGCCTTACTGGTTCTGATGATATTTACAAATTTGCACTAACTGTTAGCTATATATATATTTATATGCATGAATGAGAATTCTTTTAAAAGATTATGTCCATTTCGTGATTATTGCAATCAACACTGTCATGCAGATTCGAGTTCTTGTCTCATCGACTGCTATTCGATGCAGATTCGAGTACTTATAAAGTTGTACTTCAAAATCATTCAATCTTAAAGATCTTGTTTATGACTTGCAAGTGAATAATAAATCGATTAATAACCGAATTCTTAACCACTGACTGATGGATTGAGATTGGTTCTCTCTAACACTATCAAAAGTTCTATTTGGTCAGTCGGTTGTCCAGAAATTTCATCTAGAATTGGAACGTTATCAATTAGAAGAAATTAACGTCTTTAATCAGCACTATTTTCCTTTACAATGAACATCAAGAGCTTAATTTCCCACTTATTCATCTGAGCTTAGATAAAATTTGCATCTAACCTCAAATTTGATTCTTCTTTCGTTCGAATAATTCGAAAGATCCTCGTTTGCAGCAACTTGTATCAGTATCTACCAGACGTCAGGTCTGAGGGTATCGTCAGATGGCTCTATTGTTATGATTGTGACGTGAAACCTGACGTGAAAAAGAATCAGTGAAATGACTTTGAAATCGACCACTCACGAAGAAATTGCTATCAATCACAATTATCTGAAGCGAGGACAGGTTATTTGAAAAATGGCGAATGCTTGTGAAACGTCTCCGGTTTGTTCTGACGAGATCAAACTCGATTGTCAGGGTATGCATGATGAATGACTGATAAATCCGCTGGACTGTTAAACCATGCCCAATTGACATTTGAATTTATTTTCAGATGTACCACATATTCGCTACAACATGCTCAGAGGAGACTGGATTATGGTGGCACCTCAACGAGATAAACGTCCTTGGATGGGGCAAATTGAAAAGGAATCAAATGAAGTGAAAGAAGTTAATGATCCAACGAATCCACTTTGCCCAGGTGCAACCAGGAACAATAAGAAAAATCCAATGTACACTGTAAGGCAAACTCATTAAGTTTATAGTTATCAATGTTAACGTCGTGACAATACAATTTTTATTTTACCATCGGAAATGAGTTGTACTCGACGACTCACTTAAGAACAAAATAAGTCTTGAAGAGTTTACACACTTTGTACACTCTCACTTCACCATCAGATCAAATGGACTGATAAAAAGACTTTTATCTTTTTTTCATCAATTAGAGCACTTTCGTATTCGATAACGATTTTCCAGCTCTCATAGACTTCGGGGACGATGAAAGTACTCAGGTCGACACTGACAGTCCAAGTGATTCGCTCTTCCAGATGAACAAAGTGTCTGGCAAATGCAAGGTTCGTATTACAAAGAAGAATAATTGTTGTCTTGGAACATTGCAACAATTGTAAGCTGTATCAGTGTATACAGTGTCTCACATCATCGTGTGTGTATATGTCAAGCAAATGTTATATCAGGTCGCGCTTCTCTCTTTTGCCATTTGGTTCTTATAGGTAATGTGCTTCCATCCCAACACTAATGTGTCACTGCCTCTAATGACCGTCGATGAAATTCGTGGAGTGATTGGCACTTGGATAAGCGAAGAGGTCGAGCTGAGTTCAAAATTTCAATGGGTCCAAATATTCGAGAACAAGGGCGCAATAATGGGATGTTCTAACCCTCATCCTCATTGTCAAATATGGGCTACATCCTTTATGCCAAATGAGGCGAGATTCGAAAATTCGCAACAACGTCATTATTGGCAAAAGAAAAAAAGTTTATTGTTGAGAGATTATCTGACAGCTGAATTGAAACAAAAAGAATCCAGTCGAATTGTTCTATCCAACCCGTCGTGGGTTGTTTTAGTAAGTTTGCCTTTTACACTTTTCATTTTAAAGTTTAATTTTCATTCGATTATCATTGTGTGTGTGTGTATCATTGACGGGTTCGTTTATTTTTTCTACCTCATGACATCATTTAAACTTTTTCCACTTTTTCCTTCAATTTTTTTTTCTTTCTCTTTTTCTTTCTAACAATTCAAGGTACCCTTTTGGGCTTGTTGGCCCTACGAGACACTTTTACTTCCACGAATGGATGTGTCGCGTTTGTCACAATTGTCGGAAGAACAGCAATTGCACTTGGCAGAAATAATTAAGCAGTTGACAACAAAGTATGACAATCTATTTCAAACTGATTTCCCTTACTCCATGGGATGGCATCGTGAGTTATCATTTGATTATTCTTCTTCTTTGACTTTTTTTCCTTTTTACTTCTTTTTACTTCTTTTTCCTTTTTACTCGACGACCCGAGTCTTCTTCACCATGGTGGATGTTAAGTGGATACATTTTTTGCAAATGTCTCCAATTACCAGAGCGATCCACTCAACTTTATTACTGCTGATGAAATATCTGCGTGTTACTCTGACCTCTCTATGAATTCGTCTTGTTCAATTTTGACAGGTTCGCCGAGTGGCAAATTAGATGATACATGCAAAGATCATTGGTTACTTCATGCTCACTACTTTCCGCCACTGTTGAGGTCCAAATCGATCAAGAAGTTCATGGCAGGTTTTGAATTGTTGGCTCAAGCACAGAGAGACTTGACTCCTGAAACAGCTGCCGAACGATTGAGACAACAGGACTCTAACATTCACTATTCACTTGTCGAAGGTGAACATTGAGTTGACTTGTGTGCGTATGTGAGTTTGTGACTTTGTGAGTTTTTCTCTGTGTGTGTTTTTGTGTTCGAGGTGAGTGTGTGTTGGTCACAAAGGGGAGGAAAGAAGAATAAAAAAGTATATATGATTGAAATTCTGCTTCACATACAAATGTTCTGTTCTGTTCTGTTCTGTTGTGCAATTCGACTTTTTGAAAGCCGACTGCAATTTCGGTACTTGGAGAAAAAGGCTTATTTTGCTTCACAGGCAAATAGGAAGAGGAAAGAAAGAAGGACAAAAACAGAAAGGATACAGGAAAAGAGGCGAGAGTGGGGAAAAACTGCCTTTTTTTGATTTGGCCCTCCTTCAACTTATGCTACAAGATTATTCTATGTCTCTTTCGATATATTCTTTGAATTTTTCTCTATTTCACTCTATTTCACTGTGTTTCACTGTATTTCTCTCCATTCCTCGCAATAGAAAATTCCTATGTTCTTGTGTTCCTCTCTCAACTCTTCGTCCTCTCTATTTCTGAATTTGGCAAAATGAAAAGAAAGTAAACACCAAGTCACTTTTTTTCAGGGAAAGAAAGAAAGAAAAAAAAGTTCCTCTGGTCGATGGAATTTAAACTTCGTGACACGAGTTGACAAGCAAATGTACTTCTGTTGGGTCGATTATTCAACTGCAAAGAAAGACTTCGTTTTTTTCCTTTCTTTCATTCTTTTACTTTGAGTCCTTTTAATGTCGTTCTCATCCTTGTTTTCCACATCATCATCATCGTCATCATCATCTCTGTGTTTTCCTTCTTCCTTCTGAATGATGCAGTTCCCACTCGTCAGTTTGTGTCCCTCCAAATTTTTCTGTCCTTTCCTTTTTCACCAGTCTGTCTGTTTGTGTGCCTCTCAAGTTCTTTGATGCATTTCACACTCAGTTTTGAAAAGTTCACTGCCACTTGTGTGAACATTCGTCACCCAAACTTCAACCGTGGATTTTTACTGAGTGGATTACAATAAAACACATGCAAAATAAAAGACAAGAAAAACTGTTTTTCGGCCAAAAGAAGAAATAGAAGGCACACAATGACACAACTACACAAAAAAAAACACAAAGCACAAAAACACAACAACACAACAACAAGTACACTGTAGTCTCTCTGTACATTGTGAACTGTTGAAACATAATGTAAGCTCATGAATAATCAGCTCGAGTGTAAATCCAAAACAGAGCAGTTTGTATTCGTCTTGTCTGCCTTCAAGTTGTTAGAGTGGTAGTTTGCAATTTGATGGGTGCATTTTATAGCAGACACAGAGAAAGTGAAGACAGTGAAGACAGAGATGACAGAATAGACAGGAAAGACAGAAGAGAAAAGGCGCTCAACATTCTCTCTGCTTCACCTGACGAAAGGGACAACAACTGATTTGCCTGCATCTCAAATGCTTGTAATTCTCTTCATTGCTCGATTGTAATCCGCTTAACTGGGATGAAAGAGTGAAAGAGCGAAAGAGTTAAAGTATATGAAATATGAAGTATGAAGTATAAAAGTATCGAGACAACTATGAGTATGATGAGGATGATGAGGATGCTCTTTTCGTGTCACAGTACAGGTCATGACAGTCAAGGTGGTCTCAACAAAAAGTAAACTAATAGACAATATGAAGAAGAAAAAAAGGATTCGTTGGCGAGCCGAAAACTGTATACCGTTTAAAGTATTTGAATTGTGAATCTACTTGGAGGATATAAAAAAACCAACCGTTTGTCACGCCTGTTTGCAAAAAGAGGAAGGAAAGAGATGGAAAAAGCATAAAGGAAGAAGGAAAGAGAGTAAAAGAGCGAAAGAGTAAAAGAGTAAAAGAACATCATCAATCACATCATCAGCATGGATGGATCTAAAAGAGTTGCTTATTCTTCGATCAAACTGATGAATGAAAGAGTAACTATGAATGAATGGAGCGAGTTTTTACGGATGCTTTGGCCGCACAATGAAAAAGTCCAAGAAACAGCGAAGAAATAAATGCCGCAGATAGAACACTACGCATCGAAGGTTGGTTGGACAGATCGACTGAATTGACACGAGACGAAAAAGGAAAAGACGGAAAGACCAAAAGACCAAAAAATCGAACAAAAGCAGAGAAAAGGGAGAAAATAAAAGAAGTGAAGAAGAATAAAAAAATAAAGAAGAAAGACTAATGAGTCAGATGTGTGATGAATCATACAATACTTGAGTACTTGTGGCGTACTATGTGATTCCATTACTTTGGCAGGACAGAGAGAGAGAGAGAAAGAGAGATGGAAGATGCAGGATGTAAGCAAGGAAAGAAGGAAAGAACAAGTGACGAAGAGATGGAAAGATGGAGAAGATGGCAAAGAAGATGAAGAAGACGAAGAAGACGAAGAAGTGTTCTTTCAAAAGGAAAGAGGAAACTTGCTAAGCAGGCAGTTGCAGTGATTGAAAAAGAAAAGTAAAGCTGCAGGAGATCACACAAGCAAGAGACAGAAAGACAGAAAGAGAGAACAAGACTGAGACAGAGAAACGATGAGACAGAAGAAGACAGAAGAAGACAGAAGAAGACAGAAGAGACAAAAAAGCAAAGAGGCAAAGAGGCAAAAAGGCCACTGGTCACTCGACCAGAGAAAAGACAAGCAATACATTGATGCACTGGCCATTCTCTTTTCTTTTTTTTCTTTTCTCTTTTCTTCGGGTCTTTTTGTTACTTTTTTCTTTTTCTCTTTCCTCTTTTTCTCTTTCCTCTTTTTCTCTTTCCTCTTTTCCTCTTTTCCTCTTTTTGTTACTTTTTTGCCTCTTCCTCTTCCTTTTTATTGTGTCCATCTTCTCCCTCTTTTCCTCTTCTTCCTCTTCTAGTTCATCATTTTCTCCCTTCTGCGTACTTTGGTTGTTCAGTCTCGTGCTTTGGTCGAACAGATGAAAGAAAAGTCGACAAGTCTTTCTCCCAGTCAATCCCATCACAAGGAAAGCTGGTCATTCATGGTGACCAAATAACTTGGGCCATCCAATGGATAATCAGGTGCGAGAGAGGATGCGAGAAGATGCGAAAAGATGCGAGAGGATGTGGAAGATGTGAAAGATACAAAACGATGCGAACTTCAGCACTAAGCGAATGGACTCAAGTGAAGCATGAGATGCTACAACAACTGTACAACTTGTACACGGCTATTCACTATGTGTATAACAAGACAAGCACTTTGTACGAAATCGACCTCAGAGACATTCACATTCACTTGGTGGGAATGCAGAATGAATTCTCAACAAGCAGAACAAGCACAAGCAACATAAGAAAGAGGGAAGAAAAAATACTCAGCAAGAATAAGAGAGAAAAATTGTACAAGTTGGAGAAAACATTCAGCCATCCAGACATTCAGTCATACAACATGTATGTTTCAAATCGTATTGTACCGTGTCCTGCACATTCACATATATTTCTTCTTTTTCGCCCAAAGACTGACCTGGCTGAAGAAGTTTGCATGTGACATATATGCTTGTCATATGCAAAGTTAACTCACCTTTTCACAAGTGCTACTCACTGACCAACGGCATAGTGAACTCACTGGTCAGTACAAAGGGCATAACAGTCAAGAGTAACAGTAAAGAGTAACAGTAAAGAGTGCCAGGGCGAAAGATGAAACATGGAACTTGTCACATAGCATCATCAAAGCATACAACTGTAATAACTCATGAAGGTACGCAAGCTGAATCGATTCATTTTAAACGTACAAAGCGAACATTGCAAACAGTCAAACAAAAAAAATACCATGAGGATGAACACTCACAGAAAAAATAAAAAGGTCACAGTCACACTCGTTCTAAGAGTGATATTTTTTTCCTCCTTTGACTTTTATTGATCAAATCATTTAAACTAAGTTTCGACTAAATTTTGAAGCCCAACTTCCTCATACATTCTTTGTGAGCTTGGATCAAATGTTGACAATTTTCTTCTCCATTTTCTATGATGCTAGTAAGGTCAGTTGGTAAAAGCAAATGGATAGATAAAAGTCAGGTTAAATTATTGATCAAGTACTCTTGATTTATCACTTACCATGCGTCTCTTGCTTGTTTAGTTTCAGGACAAGCACAGCAAGGCTTAAGTTTTTTACTTGAATCACCGGTAGAACCAGTCGAAGGTTCTTTTCGACCTTCCATGGAACTTGCAATGGTTGGCATGTCGATCAGCTGTTCAACAGACGACGAGCATGTGTGTTCAGTCTTCAATGCGTCGATTTCAACTCAGCTGGTTTCCTCGTTGATGCAATGATTTCAACAGCTTTTGCACGGTCAACTTTGCATCAATTTAAACAACTTATCACAACAACCCCTTTATACACATCAACACTTGCTAAATCTACATGTTCTGCCCTTGTTTTTCGTGAATATGGTGATCCTACTGCCGTCATTGAAAAGATCGATGTTACTTCAGATGTCCTTGAAAAATCATTGTCACCTTCGCAAGTTAAAATCAAGTTTTTGGCTTCTCCGATTAATCAAGCTGATTTAAATACTATTCAAGGTGTATATGCAATAAAACCTCCTTTACCAGCATTTGCTGGGAATGAAGGTGTTGCCGAAGTTATCGAAATTGGTTCACAAGTTTCCAAGTTAAAAGTTGGTGATTGGGTTGTCCCTAGTCAAAGTGGCTTTGGAACTTGGAGAAGTCATGCTTTGGGTGTTGAAGAATTCTTCATTCCGATAAATAGTGAAGGATTGGATGTCATGTCTGTCGCCCAGCTCACCGTCAATCCTTGCACAGCTTTTCGAATGTTAAAAGATTTTGTCACTCTTAAACCGGGTGATTCGGTCATTCAAAATGGAGCAAATTCAGCTGTTGGTGTAAATGTCATTCAACTGGCCAAAGAGTGGGGTATAAAGACAATCAATGTAATCAGAAGTCGTCCAGATGGTTCACATGCATCATTGATTGACGAGTTGAAAAGTCTAGGCGCAGATTGGGTCATACTGGAGGAAGAATTGAAAAATAAGGATGCCATGAAAGTTATTTTCAAGGAAGTAGCAAAGCCCAAGTTGGCCCTAAACTGCATCGGAGGTAAAAATGCTACTGACTGTATTCGCCATTTAGCCTTTCAAGGGGTCATGGTGACATATGGCGGTATGTCCAAGCAGCCCTTAACTGTTCCCACCGGAGCACTCATCTTCCAGGACCAGCAGTTCCATGGCTTCTGGATGACCAGATGGAACCAAGGAAAAGAAGCGACTCATCCCGCAAGAGTAGACATGTTTCATCAACTGACAACCATGATGAGAAATGGCAAACTTAAATCGCCCAAAGTTATTACTTTCAACTTAGATGAGTATAAGAAAGCCCTAGAAGCTGCTGTCCAACCAACATTCAATAAGGGCAAAGTTACATTAGTTTTTTAAGGTAAACTGTTTGTAAAATAAAAAAAAAGTATGGACAAATTCAACGGTGAAACGATAATCTTCTTATTAAATCGACTGTTTAATAGACAAATAGACCAAAAAAATCACTTTTCTAGTTATTGCCAGATGGCTTAGCCCATTCAACATTCAAAATGAGATTGGCATAACCATGGCCATTGACGGCAGCTACTGCTCGAGCAGCATCATCTCTCCTGTCAAATGATACAAATGCGAATCCTTTGGACTGTCCGGTATGCTTGTCACGGGCCAAGAATATTCGGCTGATGCGACCGAATGTTCCAAAGAGTTCCTTGATATCGGAATCTTGAATGTCTTCAGGTAAATTGGTAACTCGAATAGTATTGGCCTCATCTTTCGATCTGGCACCTGGCATCATTTCACCCTTTCTATTGGCTCCTTCACGCATACTAGGAACAACATATTTTTTGGTTCCCTTGTCATCTTCACCAGCCTTCAAAGCAGCTGACAGGCCTGAAGCACCAGCTTCATCCTTGGGAGCAAGTTTATCCTTGTATGGACATGAAGTTGACCAATGGTCCATTTCACAAAATCGACATTTAACAAAACCTTTGCCCAATTTTGAATTCTTCAAATTGTCATCTTGAGCACTGCTGGCTGCTTGATTCTCTTTTTCTCTGATAAAGTCCATTTTAATCTCATCATTTACTTGAGTATTAGCCGGATTTGGTCCAGGAGGATCATTAGCAGCTTTTCCAAATTTTTTCCATGATTTTCTTTTTGCCACCGATTTGGGAACTTTAATCGTTTCAATTTTATAATATCTAACATATTTAATTCTATTACCATCTTCATCCAAGTCCCAGTGTGTGACAATTTTTTGATTACCTTCAATTCGTTCTGAGTCTTGAGGTAAGTCATGATCTTCATCCATTTGATCAGCCCATGATTGTTGGACTTTTGATTTATCTAAAGAATCAGCCATGTCTACTGGAGGCATTTGTTGATAGCAAATGATTTAAATACGATTTTGGAAGATGAGTTGCCGGTCTTGATGAAGCAAGGAAGAGGCGAGTCACAGTGAGGAAAAAAAAGATGGTTGCCACGTTTTTTTTTCTCCGTTGAAGGGGACCGTTGATTAATTTAAGGATTTGGATGGAGAAAGGAAGATTCAACAACATTGAACGGTATTGAGGCAAGGATCGAGAGTGGAGATGAAGTTCGATGAAATCGAATTTGGAAAAAGAATACCCAGCTCAGAGTAAGTGCTTTTTCGACATCTTCCAGTCGAAAGAAGAAGAATATTGCACTGCGTGCGTATTCTATCCCATGAAGGCATGTCAATTGAATTTGTGTGTTGAATTTTATTTGTTGACAACTTTTAGGCAATTTAATGTCATTTATTGTTGAAAGTGACGTCAAGTGCTTTGCCTTATCTGGTGTGTCGGGTATTTGTTTCAGTTGTTCTTTCATCCTTCGTGTTATAACTCGGGGCAAGAGTGATTTTTTGCAGGATGAGTGATGATGCCTCATTAGCAAATAAGGATGCCACAAAGGATGATGGGTTACAAGAATGAGCCGAAGTGTCTGTGTGAGTCAGCTTGTAACTTTTTCTCTTTTCTTTTTTTCCTTTCTTTTTTTCTTCCTGCTGTTATTTCTTGTTCTTTTTTTCTTCGCCTTTCGCTTGGTCCTTTGTTTCTGTGACTTAACTTGGCCCCTCAGCTCTCACTGAATACCAATGAGCACTCGAAGTAACATGCCTTGCTTCAGTAAATTTCTTCCTTCCTTCAACAACTGACTATGCAAACACATAGACTCACACACAGACACACATGGACACATTGAGAGACAACTTGTACACTTTATTATATTCGCTGTGTTCTCAGCTTATTGTGCTGTGCCGTCTCGCCACATCGCCTTATGGTCATTGTCGACACTGGCTGCTGTGATGTCGGTGATGTCGGTGATGTTGGTAATTCTGCTACTGGACCACACGACGAGGCAAATGTAGGAAGAGACCCAAGACGAGTGCGACAGAACAACGGGACAAGAGAACAGAAAGACTTAAGTATAGAGATACAGAAAAGTATATACAAAGACAAAAAGACATCCAAACGGATTGAGCATTTGAAAGCTATTGATGAGCAGATAGAAAAGAACAAATAAAAATAGGAGCAAAAAAATCTAGAATATCAAGAGAGAGAGAGAGAAAAAAGAAAGAAGAGAAATAAAAGAAACAAGAAAATTGGGGGAGGAAATTGTTTCTGATGCTCGTGATGCTTGTGATGTTTCTGATGCTTTAGATTATTCGGATAATTCATAGTTTCAGTAAAGTTGGTGAGCATCTTCATCTGCTTGTATGTGTCATCAATTAATTTTGTGTCCTGCATCATTCGTTGATCAGTGGCTTTTTGTATCTCCCGAGCCGAGGCTGAATGTCCTGAGCTTCACGCTTAACAGATCACCAAAGTAATCCTTCAGAAGGCAAGTGACTTGCCTGTCATTGACATTTTGCCCAAGCTGGTAACAAAATGACATGAAAATATGTTTCTTGACTGTTCATCTCTTCTTTTCATACGCTCCTTCTTTCCTCGATTTAACATTAATATAGCAGTTTTTTTCTTCTCCAGGCTTACGCGTTCTTTCTGTCCCTCTGTCTCTGTGTTTGTATGTGTATGTGTATGTGTTGATGTCGGTGGTGATGTGGATGTTTGCAAACTTTTAGCTTGTCTTTTCTCCTTTCAACCATTTGACTCCTCTCTCTCTCTCACTGTGTCTCTTAGAGGTTGCTCTTTTTTTTTATTCTGTTTTTTTTCCTTTCTTTTTTCCCCTTTTTCCTCGTTTCCTCTGTACTCTTTTACTTTGATACTCTTTTGCTCTTTTACTCTTTTCCTTTCCCCTTTACACCGCCTCTTGATGCATCCATCCAGTGAACTAAGATTTGGCCTCTTCTCTTACTCTCTGCAACATCTTTGTGTCCTTCTCACTCACTCACTCTCTTTCTCTCTCTCTCTTTCTTCTCCTTGATGTGGATTTCTTTGCCTTTCAGTGCCATTTGGAGGACGATATTCTTTCTCCGAGTAAATTGCGACCAGCTGGACAACGGACAGGATGAACGGATCAAGAAACAGCCAGCACAAAGTCCATTAAAGGCAACGACGAAACAATGGCCGAGACTTGCTAAAAAGTACATTTTTCTTTACTTTTTTACTTTATTCTTTTTTTTCCTTTGGACTCCTCAAGTGAGTAAGTGAAAGTGAGTCAGAGTACTTGTTTTTCTTTCTTCACTGAATCTCGAGTCACTTAGTGAGTCCACGATCTTTCACTGGTGATTACCTGCAAGATTCGCTTTTGATTTCGTCCAAAATGAGCTCTCTACTCGCTGACTTGGCCACATCAGACCAACATTAAGAGGGCAGTCTTCATTGGGCTGTCGAAAATGAGAAACAGGCTAAATCGATCAGTCGTACTGGTTTAGTTACGGGTCGACGGGATAAGAAAGACAAGAATAATAAAAAAGGGAGAAGAAAGAAAGAAATCGAAGAAACAGGAAGAAAGAGAATGAAAAGAATGAAAGAACTAAACAGGAGAAATAAGAATGGAGAAACAGTGAAACAGTGAAATACAAAAATACAGAACTACAAAAATAGAGAAAGAGAAAAAGGCAAAAAGAGAAGAAAAAGTAAAAAAAGAACTGGGCAAAAAAGCAAAAGAAAAAGGATAACAATGAAAAAAAATGAGTAGTAAAGTGAAACTAGATCCAGGGATTGACTTAACGAGGGTGAAAAACTCACTGAGGATGAGGATGAAAGTGCATTTGATTCTTTACGAATTAGCCTTGATGGTACATCGTACGTGTGATTTTGATTTTGTTGACCAAAAGTTGCTGTTTGTGCGCTTCTCAAACCTGCAGGCACGATTCGAGCTGATTCTATTGTGAATCCGTATTCAGCAGTAGACGGTGCCGACAGTCCGGTATCTTCATGACAGAAAGTCTGAACATTACCAGTAGATGTTCTCATCATTTGACGGTGATCAATTCCACTGCAATATACTGAAGAAGGGTAGTACACTTGGACCCTTTGATGTTCATATATAGGGTCCCCAGCTGTACTCACTTTGGATGGGGTCTTGAAGGAATTTAAGGACAGAGTATCATTTGGCTGCCGGGTATCTGAATGCCCCGATATGGATGTCGATGTTGATGTCGACGTGGATGTCGATGGTGGATGGTGGATGGCAAACAATGCCCGGCAATGGACGATGCATGAACATTTGTGTATGCATTGACATCGTCAGGCGAAAAGAAAATCAAGAGGAAGATTCAGAAGATGCCGAGGATGGAGAGAGGAAAGTAGAGAAAAAGGAAGAGGCAAAGGAAAGGACAGAAAGAAAAAGAGAGAAAGAGAGAAAGAGAAGGGAAAAGAGAAAACAAAGTAAGTCATTCGTAGTGTACCCGAGTCAAGCGTAAGGAAAACAAAGACAGAACAAACTGACTGTGTAGTGACAGCAAGGAAAAGGGATTGAAAGATCGAAGTGTCTCGTTAAATTTATGTACATTCTGACTCACAAAAATAACAACCTGAACAGCATGTGCAGCTGAAGTGAATTTAATTGACAAAGAGTAGGAGAAGTGAAGAAGTGGAGAAGTAGAAAAGTAAGGAGAACAGAAAAGCAAGGAATGACGAATAAGAAGAGAAAAGAGAAAAGAACAGACAGAAAAAGAGGGAAAAGAGAAGAATAACGGGACAAAATAGGAAAAAATAAAAGAATCCACAGAAGAGAAAGATGAAAAAGATGAAAAAGACATTCTTACGGACCAAGGACCTTTTAAATGTCTCCTACAGGCAAGTGAAGCAAAGCTTGAAACAAAAAAGAAACTCAGTCAGTTGAGTTGAGTCGTGTCAGATCAGTTCTGAGAAAGTGACTGTAACTTAAATATCCATCATTTCTTTTACGTTTTTATCCAGACAAGAAAAAAGTGAAACAGGAAAGAGGACCAAGTAAAACAGCAATGGGTTGTACTTGGTGGCGATTACACCAAAAGGGTGAATCTACACTGATGTACAATGAGTGGTAACTTTCTTAGCATGCGGAGAAAATTGCAACGAGTCAAAGTGCAAGTCAAATCGGTGTCTAGTGCAGTGGTTGTGCAGTGGAAAGGGTCGAATGTTGTAATGTTGTAATGTTGTAATGTTTGAATGGTCGAAGAGTGAACAGTTCTCACAACCTGATAGAACCAGTTGCGGAGTATGAGAAGTGTTAGAAGTGTGGAGTTTGGAATAAACCTCACAAGGAAACAGCAGGAAAAGGGCAGCAGAAGAGAGAAGAGAGGTCAGAGGGCGAGAAGAGAACATAATAGATGATGAGGACTATGCCATCACCATAACTCACAGTGATCGGAGTTGGATTCGTCCATTCTTCTCTTGCAGACAAGTAAGTACACAGCTACACTCGCCACAAGGATTAGAACAAGGATGGCACAGAGTGATGGAATAAGCACCATGACAGCATCAAAAGGTGACCTCATCAGGTGATTAAATCCTCGATCGGATCCAATAACATGGGGTGCTATTGTTGCACCGGTGGTTGTTAATGTGGCGAATAAAAAATTTGCTTCAGTTGTTCCAGCTTCGTTTTTCACCAAAACAAGTAAATCATGCCACGTTCCAGGAGTCAATTCACGAATTTTAATTGATTTTTGTTCAAGTAAAATATTATTTGACAAAAGAATCCATTCATGTTGACTTTTGGGCTTATACTGGATGACGAAGTGAGAAATAGAACATCCACCATCTCTCCAAGAAGACAAATTCAAAGTGACACTGGTGATGTTTGATTTGATAAAAGACAGTTTGTCCGGTGCAATGGGTGGTCGACCAACTGTCGAAAAGTGAATTTCGTCAGAATCTTCACTTGAACCGACTTCGTTAAAGGCAGACACTTTGATTGAGTACTTGTTACCACAAAGCAGGTTGGACAGAGTGTGTCTTCTTTGGGATCGAGTAAGACGAATACTTTCCCATTCTTCGAGTGGAGCATCTTCGTTTCGGCGGTAAGAGAGGATAAATCCAGTGACTGATGTCACCATCGAATTTGTTGCTGTTGTTGTACTTGTTGTCGTTGCGCTTGATGACGATGCGGGTGAGTTACCGTTCTTTCTGTCATTTTGTTGTAAGTTGGACGGTAAGTGTGACGAGTCAAGGGATGAAGAATGACCACTTGATTCACCGTCCAGTCTCCATGATGTCGTGATTGAATTTGATGTGATTCCTTCCACTCTCAGGAGGGGGGCCTTTGGTGGATCTGAGGACAAAGAACATACACATCATACAAACCAGTAAGAAAAATGCTCTTTCTTTTCTCATGAAAAAGTATTGAAAGAGAGAAAGAGAAAAACGAGAGAGAGAGAGAGAGAGAGAGAGAGAGAGAGAGAGAGAGAGAGAGAGAGAGAGAGGAGAGAAGAGAGAGATGAGAGAGAGAGAGGAGAGAGAGAGAGAGAGAGAGAGAGAGAGAGAGAGAGAGAGGAGAGAGAGAGAGAGAGAGAGAAATATCAACATCAACCAAACGGAAATCAAAGGCCACTAGAAGAATCTGGTGTGTGTTGCATCCAATGCAGGAAATACAAGGATGAACTGTGACTCCAAGGACAAAGAAACTTCAGGACTTCCATAGACAAGGAGGAAAATAAAAGAAGAAAGAATCAAAGGCAGCAGAAAAAGAGAGAAGACGAAGAAATAGGAGAAAGGATAACACAAGAGAAAAGAATAGAATAGAAAAAGCAGGCAAAAGGACAAAAATTCTCACAGTCTTTGAGTATCTCAGTGTGTCGGAATCACATAAATATCAAAATATCCTCACAAATATCCTCCAAGTGAATGTCAACTTGCATCGACAAGTAGTTCTATGAACTCGATGCAAGTTGAATATAAACACATTCACTCCTAATGCCTGATATCGATGTTATCATGGAAAAAAGTTAACTGCAGGTGGACAAGTGACCCTTGATTGTGTCACTTAATTCTGCGTAACATTAATTCAAGCTGCCTTCTATCGCCTCTTTGCTCCTTCGGTCATCCATCTAACGTGACTGATCGACTTCTCCATCCAACCAGTCAAGGAGACAGGAGACAAGGAGACTGGGAAAAGGGGAAGAAAAAGAACCAGACAAAGCAGTGGCAGAGGAAGAAAGAAGGAAGAAATAAGGAACAGATGAGAAACAGAGAAGAAACAGAGGAAAGAGAAAAAGGCAAAAAGGCAAAGGACAAAGGAACAAAAAGACAAAATGAGAGAAAAGACAAAAGACAGGGAAAAGAGAGATGCGACGTTCGACTCCTTAAACTGTTCTCTCCATCAACCCTGCTCTGAAGCTGAGACTGAGGCTGATTTATCTGTTGGTTGGAATTTCCCTCCAACTCATTGACGACCTGGCCAATCACCAAGGCTGAGTAATTTTTGACTCTCTTCAAATGGTCTTTTCGCTGTTCGGTTTCCCCGTTTTTCCGTTTCTTCGTCTTCTCGTCTCTCCGTCTTTTCCATTCTCTCATTCACTTGCTTCTCTTCGTTCTTTTACTTCTTTTACTTCTTTTCCCTCTTTTCCTTCTCTTCGCTTCTTCAAGCGCCCTGGTAACATAAAAAAGGTACTATTTTTCACTGGCTTACACAGGCAAAGCACAAGCCGATTACTATTGCCATGGCATGACTGATGGACCAATGGCCGAACATTTGGAGTTCGCTCAACTTGCAACTAGCAAGTGACTACACAGACTGTACTGACTGTTCTAACTGAACTGACTGACTTGACTGCAGTCAGTGGCAACTCGTAACCTTCGAGTTCTTGCTTCTTTCTTTTTCCTTGTTTCTACTTTATGCTCTGTTCTGTGTACTTTTCAACGTTTCAGCGTGTGCCTTTTTGCCCCTCATGGATAAAATTCAGAGGCTGCTTTGTTTGCAGGTTGAGAAACACTAGCAATGGAAATATTTATAAGGACATATAAACTTCTTGTGCCTCGCGAGACTTATTTCCCTTTCAGCGTGTGCTGGTTTCAACTTCCGCCAGGATAAATTTAACACTAAAACATTGTCAGACAGTAAGACTCACCATGTTCGTATGTTTGACAAGTCAGTTCGCTAGAACTTTGGCCGGCTCCTTTTGAATTAAAGGCTTGAACAATGACGATATACTTTGTCTTTTTTCGCAGTTGGTCAATTAGATACTCGAACTTTCTTTGAGCAAAGATCAGTGAATTGTGAAAATTGTGACCGGACAACGAAGAAGGCTGGGAGGAACCACTACCAATCGAAAGAGAGGATGAAGAGGCAGATGAAGCAGATGAGGACAACGAGGACATTGAGGACATCGAAGACATCGAAGACATCGATGAAGATGAGGATGAACCTAATGATTGAGATTGATGTAATGACAAAGTATAGGCGGAATTGGAATTGGAGTGACCACTGGTCGAGAAAGGGAAATTGCTTAAATCACTATTTCTTTCACTTTCACCATCAACAACAGAGCTTAATAAGATGTGCATTGTTTTGTAAGTGAAAGCATCAGATGAAGATGCCACCTTATATCCGATGTAAAATCCTTCGACAAA
This sequence comes from Hemileia vastatrix, assembly GCA_030280995.1. Classification (NCBI taxonomy): domain Eukaryota; kingdom Fungi; phylum Basidiomycota; class Pucciniomycetes; order Pucciniales; family Zaghouaniaceae; genus Hemileia; species Hemileia vastatrix. Next base: position 241,195 of record JASXTE010000023.1, read on the forward strand.
TGTTTTCTTGAGAGAATTTGGAATCATCCAAGTGACTTTGAGGGTCTTTGAGTCGACAGGCACACAGGTGACGTTTTGAGGCACAAATTGAGGAGCTGAGAGAAAGAATGGAGGGGAAAAAAGAAAGGAAAGAAAAGACGAAAAAGAGGCAGAAGAATAAAATGGTTGAAGAAAAAGAATAGTCACAAAGGAGGATGTCGGCGAAACAGGATGAGGATTGGGATGAAGATGCGGCCAGCACAGGCAAAGTTAGTATAAGTGACAAAGAGGACCACAGAGGTTAGGAAAACAAAGTGAATCCTTGTAAGATTAGGCAGGATGCAAGTTAATTTCCATGCATATTGGATGAAGAGGAGAAAGAAAAAGAACAAGACAAAGAAATAGACTAAGAAAAAGACAAATACAAGAGAAGAAAAGAGGCGAAAGAAGAAAATAAAAGAATAAAAGACAAGAGTGAAGATGTTGGAGAAAATCAAGCGTATGGAAAAAAGAAGAGACAAGTAGTTGAGCCATGACCATACCTTCAATAGTTGTAACGATGGTAACCTCCTTGGAGTAATCGCTTTTGCCCAAGTCGTTTTCGGCCCTCATGCGAAAGATGTAGGAGGTAAGAGGAGAAAGTTGAGTTGCAGTTATAACTGAATTGGTGGACGCTGCCATCGCTCCGTTGCTTGATGATATGAACATGGTTTTGCCGTCGATCCAATTTTCTGATGATCGGCGAAAGGAATCATCCAAATCATCATTGCCACAGTTACCACCGTCAGTTGCACACAGGACAGACAAGGGAGAAAGAAAGAAGGGAAAAGAGAAAAGGGAAAAGAGAAAGAAGAAGAAGACAGGAGAGAGAAGATGAAAAGAAATGAGAAGAGAAGAGAATGAACAGACAACACACAAGCCAAAGAGCAGAGAGAAGAAGACAAAGACAAGGCAAAGAGAAGGAAAGAGAAGGAAAGAGAGGACAAGAGTCACCAGATTGGACACGGTTAGTGAAGAGACAAAATAAGAGGACTATGATCACCAGTTAATGAATCACGAGTAAATGACATGAAAGTAACAGGGAGTATAAAGTAAGCAGGAAAGTTGCCATGGATCAGGCAAAAGGCGAAAGAGACGACAGAGACGAAAGAGAGGAAACGGAAGGAGCAAAAATCAGGATAAAGGCGACATAAATGGTACACTGATCAAAAGTAAATGTCCATTACCGTGAGTTGATTTGTGTTGTAGTTCGTATCCAGTGATGGCACTGTTACCGTCGAATGAAATGGACCACGAGAGCGAAACAGAACGCGAACTTATTTCCAACACCCTCAGATCGACTGGTGGATCAGGAGGTTCTTGAACCAACAATCTAATGGATTCTTTGTCAAGGCCATAATTGTTACTAACTTGGCAGTGAAATATTCCCGAGTCATTTCGCGTGGTTAATATAATCGTCAGTACACTTATTCTCTCTCGGTGAATATAATTGCTCGACAATTGCTGCTGTTGCTGAAGTTGTGCTTGCTGAATTTGTTGTATTTGCTGTACTGACTGTACTTGCTGCTGCTTATGGCTTGTTTGATGTGACATTCGTAAATTACCGCCCAACGAAGAGGCAACTGGATGACTTTCCTCTTCGTGAGTGGAATAATTTGGATCATCAGGCCTGATCAATCGGTCCGCCTTAAACCACTGAAAGATGAGAGGATGCGATCCTCGAGCTCGACAAGGTATTTCAATTCTTTTTCCTTTGTGAACGGTGACCCGTGAATCTAGTGAAATGTTGGGAGGTTCGTATACTTGAACATCAGCTGATGTTTCAATTGACTTTGCTACTCCATTAGATGCTTCACACAAATATCGACCTGCATCCTCTGTTTGAACTGACTTAATTATCAACGAACCGTTTTCCAGTACATGGATACGAGGAGAAGATAAAATTGTGATGGAAGATACACTCAATCCACTGACATCATTGCTTGAAGGTGATTTTTGTGACGTCTGTCCATATGCTAGTGAATTAACAAAGGAAATGTCCTTTCGAACTACTTTCCATCGAATAATGGGAGAAGGATGTCCATTTGCGAGACAATCGAGGCGAGTGGATGAACCAGTAACCACAGTCACTGAAGATGGTTTCAACAGCCAAATGGGTCGAGCTCGAACTAACATGGATGTAGTAAAGTTGACTGAACCAACTTCTGATGAAGCTTTACAAGTATAATTGCCACTGAAAGATCGATCAAGTCGATCGATAATCAGTGAAGAAACAAACTCTGTTATTGATACAATTTGTATTGAATCAATTGCCTCCTTCTGGATGTCTCGTCCATCTTTGAACCACTTAATTGTGATTGGTGAGTCGCCAGAAACGACAGAGCAAATTGTTGATGCTCTCATACCTTCTTCCAAGTGATCAGGGAAAACAAAAGGACTCATTACGGGAGCAACTGTCAGTCCCAGGACAATTTGCAAGATGGAAAAAGTGTGGTCAGTTGGTCATTGTTAACATTGTTCACGGTGACCAAATAAGGTTCAGTTGGAACAGTTAGAACGGTTAGAATGGTCAAACCAGACAGAAAAGGCAGAACAGATAAAACAGAAACGAACAGACAGAACGGTACAGTCGCAAGAAGTTAGAACAGTTAGAACAGTCACATTTCATCCGTCACAATTACCACCCAGAATTGTCGAACCAATTTAACCGGTGATAGTAGTTGAGTAGTTGAGTAGTTGAGTGAATCGTCGTCAGTAGTCACATGTATGTGTCCAATGGTACGAATTTGAGCCCATTTAACGAGACACCAAAAAAAAGGAAAGAACAATGTTAGAATAAAAAGAAAGAATACTTGAAGAGACCATTTTCATTGTAGTTGAAGTGAATCAACGACAAGAACATGATCAGCAACATGGGACAAATAAGTGACGAGGGACTCGTCGACGGAAGGAAGAGAAAGGACACACATTGAAAGTGAAAGAGAATAAAAGGCGAAAAGGATAAAAGAATAAATGAAGAGGCAAAGAGAGGAAAAAGAGAAAAAGACGAAAAAGACTGAAAGAGAAAAAGACTAAAAAGACTAAAAAGACCAAGGAAAAGAAGGAAAAGAAAAAAGGAAAGGCGACAAAATTGTCTGTGAGTGAGTGGACGGAAGTCACGTTTCCACCGGCAAAAGCATTAACGCCGGCCACTGGCATTTGCAAGGTGAAGATGACCCATTTAAAAGTTAACGGAGGGAAGAAGAAGAGGACAACAGAATAAAAGAATGAGAGAGAGAGTAAAAGAATGCGATTGGTAAAGGCGACGAAAAGAAGAATGCAAGAGAATGTGACTAAAAGAAGAAAAGACAGAAAGACAAAGAAAACAGGCAGAATAAAAGTCGAAATAAAATCATGCCTCTTGGACAACTCACCCGCTACTCTTAGATGGATGGATGTTTCACTTCGATCACCATTGACTGAGACAATAACGCACTTATACACTCCAGCATCTTCCTTTGAAATGGAATTGAAGTGAACAGTTCCGGCTGAAGAAGTAGTGTGTCTTTCATCCAGAGGAAGTCGACGTTCATCTTTTAAGTAAACAAACAACACCGACCAAAAGAATGAGAAAAAGTGATACAATAGATGAGTAAAAGAAAACAAATTACAATATTACAATATTACAATATTACAATATCACAATATTACAATATTACAATAAGTGCTGTTGCAAGTAAATGAAGACTCGCAATGTCAGGCTGAAATAACAGAGTAACAACATAAACAAGTAGAAGAAGAAGCATCAGAACAAGATAAAGAAGATAATGGCCGGCCAAAAAGGAGGAAAAGAGAAATATAAAAATAGAAAAGTAGAAAAAAAAAGAAGAAAATTGTCTTGATGTACATTGAGTGAGAATTGTTCTGCATCATTCATTGAAGATGAAGTATTCGCCTTCCGCGTATTCAAGTGTCTCTGTGTATATTTTCTTCATGTTTGAGTGTCTTTTCACCGATGGATGCCTTAACGACCCTTCTTTCTGGTTGTTGAGCAAAAAAGAGACACAAACACGCACACCTCAATGATCCCAATGGTCTCAATGGTCTCAATGGCCTCAAATTTTCCGGATGTGAGAGAGGCACCAACATCGACCTCCCTTCATGTCTTCATGTCTTCATGTCTTCGTGTCTTTATGTCTTCATCTCGCCTCAAGTGCATTTTGATAAACATTACAACAACCTCAACCAGGCATGTTTGATGTGCACAGGTTGTACAACAACAATCAGCCTCATTTGCAGCATCATTTTTTAAACTCACATAGACACATGTACACACGATGTTGTAATAAATGCGAATTACACACTTGACTCTTCTCGGTTCTTGGTGTTTTGATGTAGCTATCTTTTCGTCTCCTCGCGTTCTTTCTCGTTTTCTCTCGTTCTTTTTCCTTCTTTTTCCTTCTTCTTCCTTCTCATCCTTTCGTGTTGTCGGTCTTTTGAGTGCACCTGACACACTTGATGGCCCAAAAGCTCATGTATGTTCATGTGCTCCTGTGTAAGGTCGTGTATTTCTCTCTATCTCTCTGCTCGTGTGCTCGTATACTCGTATGAACGAGTATATACTCCTCTTCTTTACTCGTGTGTTACTTGTAGGGTAGAAAAAAGGGTAGAAAAAAAATACTTACCTCTAATAAAGTAAACTTCAGCTACTGGTGTGTAGGAAGAAAATGGACAGGACAAGGTAAAAGGTTTTCCAGCGATGGCTGTGATGTTGCTTGTTCGAGAAGTTACACCAGTAGAAGTCATTACAAATGTTGCCGGTGGCTGAGAACGTTTCACTCGAACATCCTTATTTTCCCTATGCTGCCCTTTAAGTTTGCTTTTACTTTTACTTGTGGGCAAAACATTATTCATCCTGTTGGCCCTTTGATACTTCACTTGGTTATAACCATCAACAGGGTCGCAAAGTGACACAAATCGATTGAGATTTTCCTTGAGGCCATTTGATCTGTTTACGCTACTTCTTACGATCGGTGATGCCCTTTCTAATGGCACCTCTGTCAATAGGTGAAAGGTAGAAAGAGAGAGAGAAAGAAAGAAAGAAAGAAAAGAAAAAGAAAGTGAGAAAAGGTAACAGGCATCAAGTAAAAGACGACATCAATGAGTACATCTGTGTCAAAGCATAGTGTGTGGTACATGTTACTGAAAGAAACGTCTTCAACGTCAACGACAAAGTCAACCAGGTGGAAAAAAAGGTGGAAGAAGGTGGGATCAACGAGGGCAAATTAAATAACATTAGTAATGGTGAAAGGAAGGTAAAATAAAAAAATACTTGCAGTCTTGTGTGTGCCTGTGTGTATGTGTTGAAAGTTGTTTAAGTGCGATGAATGACATGCCACGCAGAGAAATGCATGAAACAGTTCACCAAATAAGCAAAGGGACAAGAGAAGGAGGAAATACGAAGAAGTAAAAGAAGGAGAAAAAGAAAAAGAAGAAGAAGAAGATGAAGAAGAAAACGTTCCTAGTACACGAGCTGTACAACAGTACAGGTTAACAGTGAAATGTGTGACTGATGTTGCCTCATTTATCACGACAAAACAGGAGGAAAATTTGTACTAAAGTCGTTAACACTGGGCATCCATTGACTCACACTGAGTGTACTACTGATGTTGTTCTATGTTCTATGTTATGTTGGCTGTTGGCTGTTGGCTTTCCGGCTGTTCACACACTATTGCTGAACTTAGTGTGTGAACATACGAACTGATGCTACAGCGAGAAGTGGCATCCTTTTCCATTCATTTTGATCAACACATGCTACTACAAAATTCATATGAATCATTGAAATAAGCGACGAAATAACCCGCCACTACCACCAACAGCCTCGCTGACGGTATTTTGCAATATTCAAGTGACAGCATTCACTTTTCAAATTCAATCAAATTCATCGCAGATGATGCAGATTAAACAACGCATCAAATCGCAATGGGATTCAACTGATGCGTGACATTAACAAGAAACAAGCGAAACAAATGAAACAAATTTACTTGGTTCATTCAACAGATTTTTTCTTCTTCCTTCAATTATTTGTAGACTCTTTACTTGTTTTGCTGCAAGCACCGTATTGAAGGGAAGAAAAACTTTGCTTGAGATGTCGAAGAGTTCAGATGATGAAAATGATGAAAATGATGAAAATGATGAGCATACTGTGGGGTGGCGGAGACGTCTTCATTCATTCTATCTCATCATGTCCTACTTTTACTCCTTTTTCTTTCTTTTCCTTCTTTTTGTCACACGCAATAGAGGAAGAAGAATGAAGGAAAGAATAGAAAGGATGGAGAAATGAAAGAATCGAAAGAAGAGAACCGGAAGAAACAGGGAAATGAGACAGAGGATGCGAGTGAATCTTGCTTCTTACACTTGGTTCTCTTTTATCTGTTCCATCTCTTGCATCTTTCGCATCCCTAGCATCTGCCTCATCTTCAAAGGACAGGGAGAAACTGATTGAGCAGGCATGAGATAGAGATAAAGGAAAAGAGAAAGAGAAAGAGGAAGAGAAAGAGAAAGAGAAAGAGAAAAAGAAAGAACGAGGAGTAAAGGTGAAAGGCATATTTTCACGCTTTGACTGGCAATCAGGGCGAGTCAACAACACAATCGAGTTTGCTGCTTCTATCCAATTGAGTTTGAGAATGAAAGAAAATAACTCCTTCCATTGCCTCTGGCTCACGATACAAGATAGACAAAGAAAGAGAAACAGGCAGAGTTGTACTTTCTCATCGAGCAATCAACTTGCCTTCGCTCATACGCATAAACTGACATTCATATGTTCTTCTTGTCCTCGTTGTCCTCATCATTCCTCTCATCATTCCTCTCATCCTCCTCAACCTCCTCAACCTCATCATCCTTGTAGCCTGATGAATGAAGATAATGAGAGACCTTTTACGCGACAATGTGCCACTAATGTCTTTCCTGTCAAGAGACAGGACATGCTGCGAGCGACTATTCAAGCTGACGAGTCAACAGGACGAAACTACAAGACAAGTCCAACTCGACACAAGTTGGCAGAGAAAAACGAAATACAGATGAACAGCTAAACAGATGAACAGATGAACATTGTAACAGAATAGGACCGAAAGAAACAGAACAGGGTGGCTAATTCAGGGTTGACCGTTGACGTTGAAAGTCAAGTGAAAGAAATGAAATAACTGTAAGCTGTAAGTGTTAGTGAGAAATTCGGACAGTGAAATGGAAGAAATAAGAGAGGAGAATGAAGAAGAAAAGTTAAAGAAGAAAGAGAAGGCAAGAAGAGAAATAAGAAAGAAGAGAAAAAAGAATAAAAGTTAAACTGGACACTCAGAAAGAGGAAAGAGCAAGTGAGTAAAGTGAGTGAGTAATCAAATGCGACGACAAGAAAGTAACATTTGGCAAGTAGCAGTTGCAGGGACCAAGTGAGGATTCATTTATCACCAGCCGGAACCAGAGGCAGAAAAGAGAGGAGAAAAGGACCAGCCTCAACCACTGGCATTGCAATTGCTGTCAGACCAGTAGGAGGTTCGAACTGTGACACATACACACTTAGCCAAAGAGAAGAGACAGGAGAGAAAGAGAAGGAAAGAAAAGAAGAAAAAAAAGAAGAAGAAAAAGAAAAGAGAGGAAAGGGAGAAGAAGGAAATAAAGAAGAAAAGGAGAAAGAATGAAGAATAAAGAATAAAGAATAAGGAAGAGAGAAGAAAAAAGGAAAAAACGATGCTCCTTTTCCCTCGTGCATCATGCCTCATGGACACACATCGCAACCGGAACTTTGTGTGGGTAAGCTCGACCACCTCGCTCATTGTCACAGCTGCCGGGTAAAATAGAAAGGATACGTTGAATGTTGAATGTAGATACCCGATGTTTCTTCCATGGTGGACAGTCAACAGACACCAATAGACAGCAATAGACAAGGATGGACAAGAATAGACTGAGGCAATCTGCTTCAATTGCAGCCTGATGACACCTGAACAAGGTAAATAGTGCAAAGTTGTAACTAACAGGGTTTGTCTTGTATTTTCTTGCTGCTCAGTTTAATTTCACACAGGCGGGTGTTTCTTCTTGTCTTTGTTTCCATTTGCCTGTGTGTCTCTGGTGACTCTTCGTGTAGCGAAATTCACACAGGAGAATTCCCTCTTTGGTTGGTTCAAATGAACACCCGCATTGGTGAATTAAATGTGACGCGGGTAACAGGGCTCAAATTGAGACAACAAGGAGAGAAAGTGGTAGAAAGTGGTAGAAAGTGAGAATAAAGTAGAGAAAAGTACAGAAAAGTAGAGAAAAGGAAAGAGAAAGACGAGAAAAGGAGACAACGAGTGAAAGAGCGAATGAGAGAATGAGAGAATGAGAAAATGAGAGAATGAGAAAATGGGAGAATGACAAAATAGAGAAAAGCCAAAGGCACACACACATACACAATACAATGGCAAATGTGACTCAGTGAGTGTTAAAAATGCATCTGATACATTGTATGATGGATGTCGCATTGTCTCACCCACCACATTCACCGAGGTACTGGCATTCACTGGCAGTTCTTCAAGTGTAAAATGAAATTTTGATTACCTTTGCTGCAAACACAGGCAGAGACAGTCGATGTGTTCTCCTGTCGTTCTGTCTCTCTCTTTCTCTCTATGTCTCTATGTCTGGGTATGTCTGTATGTTGTAAAGTTGAAAGGAACAAGGAACGAGGATAAGGACGAAGGATGAGTGTGAGGATGAGGATGGAGATGTGCAGCTGCAAGTTGGCTTCACTGTCAAACTCAACTGCCTTCCTCAGCATGCATTTGGCCCAAGTTTGATGCAAAGAAAAAGACACACAGACAGTTGGAAAGAGAGAGAGAGAGAGAGAGAGAAAGTGAGAAGAAAAAATAAAATAAAAAAAGGAAAAAACGACACAGTGAAAGGAAAAAAATGAATCGAACTTTCAGTAGTAGTTCTTTGTTGTGGTTGTAGATTTAGTTGGGTCATTAAAAGAAATGGAATTCTCAATGACAACCACTCAGTGAACCATTTGAGTATACTTAGTAGTGTAAGTGCACCTGACGTCCCGCGTTTTTGTCGGTGGTGGAGAGAAATAAAGAAATAAGGAAATAAAGGCCATCGCCTGGAGGTATTCTGGCGAGATGATTGATTTCATTAACTCGGTTATAAACGGGGGTAATTCTCTTCTGTGCCTGAGTGTCAGACTGAGATTCTCAAGATTCGTTGAAGATGCTACACAATGGTGTCTCATGTCTTGTGATGTTTAACTGCTTTACTGTTTTACGGATTTGGCAGCAAAGATGGGTACCAAGTGTACCAAGTGGCCCTTGAGCCCAGGATAGATGGTACAAGACTGCTGGTCTTTTACTCAAGACACTGGAAGACTTGGCAGTCTGTCTGATGTCTTAGTCAATGGCGTTGACTCAATCTTTGCCTACTGTGATGCTGTGATGCTGTGATGTTGTGATTTCGTGATGGTATGATGGTGCGATCCCAACGAAACTTAGTGATACTGTGATGCTGTGATGCTGTTACCCTGCTGCTCTTTACTTTATTTTCTCTCAGATTACTGCTGAAAATGAGACACTCTTAGTGAGAGTTGATTCAGCCTTGTGTAACCCTCAAGCACAAATCACGCAGCAAATGTCATGACACAGGGCAAATCAATTAAGTCACGTACTCGCGACATTTCAGTTGACTAGTGATGCCTTGAACAATTGAGCTAGTTGATTTCTAGTAGATCAGTGAATCAGTAAATCACGAAAGAAACACTGGCACCGGTCAATCAGTCGGATTAATTAATCGAACTATTTCAATAGGACATTCTAATTGATGTGGTAGTATGTCTTTGCTTCTTTAAGTTGTCTTACTTCTTACTTCTTACAGTTCTCAGAGTTCGTTTTCTTTTTGCTCTTTTTGCTCTTTTTCTTCGTTTTCTCTTTCATTTTCTTGTTTCTTCATTCTCTCATTCTCTCATTCTCTCACTTTCTCTCTGCAGATGGTTAATCTCATGACATCCGTCTTACCCGAGCGTTTCTATCTTTTCCTCTTTACTTCTTTTCCTCTTTACTTCTTTCCCTCTTTCCTTAAGTTAGGTCAAGTCTCGTCTTAAAGACAAGTCCATTGGGTCCTGCTTGTGAATTGGGTAATGAGACGCAGTGTGCATTCGAGATCCTCTTATTGCCTCTTTCTCCGGACTCAATGAGTCATCCAAGTCCATTTTGTGCTAAATTCACTTGCAATGGCAATATCGCAAATGCATTTGTAATGTACGCCTGTTAAGCTATTTTCCTGTCTTCTTACTGTCTTACTTGTTGGATAGTTGACCAGTTGACCAGTTGGACAGTTTTTGTCGTCTCTGTTTTCCCTGTTTTTCCTCTTTTTTCTTTCTTTTCTTCCTTTTTGTTATGTCTCTTGTTGTGTCTGGTGTCTGCTGAGGTCTGCTGTGCTGTGTCTTGGTCAAAAAGTTGACTTACACTCTATTGGAGTGACTTTTATCCTGTTTCTTTGTCCCTCTTGTCAAGTAAATCAGGGCGATCTATTGCATCACAAGGGACAACTGATCAAGCGGACACAGCAGGCAAATGAGAAAAGAGCGATGCACAATCGACGAACACACATTCAGTCAATTGGCAAACTACAAATTCTCCACCGCTAACTCGATGGGTACAAATGAATTCGCTTTTCCCTTCGCATCTTTTACTCTGGTCTTTTTTCTTCTCGCCCTTTCTACTGCTTTCTACTGCTTTCTCAGTCTTTGCCTCTCTTACAGTCTTTCAGTCTTTCAGTATTTCAGTCTTTCACTTTCTCCATCGCTCCATCACTAACTGGACACACTGGGGACTTTGCACTTGCAAGTTACAGCTGTGCTCATGTTTCCCTCTTCATGTGTTCATTTGTCCATGTGTTCATTGTGTGTATAGTGTTCCTCAACACACAAATGAAATACTTATGACTACTGGCATGAAATACGCAAGGCGTAAGATTAATTTGCCAATTGATAAATGAACTACCCAACGACTTAAAAGGCAAATTATACACTTACATACTCATTGACGATGAACAGTGTGGTACAAGTAAGTGTTTTCAACTTTCAACTATGAACTAGTAAAACATTGAAAGGAAAAGAAATAAGTTCATGGGAAAATCAACAGGGTTTTATTCTGTCCTGGATGGTGTTGTTTTGAAAGACTCTTTCACTGTTTTCTCTCTTCTCTCTTCTTTTTTCCTTTCCCTTTATTAGTATGACCATCATCATCAAAATCAACATCAACAAAAACAACAGCAGCAAAAACAATAACATCATCATCATCATCATCATCAACATCGTCATCGTCAACATCAGCATGATAATGATGGGGAATCATCTGCATCATGTACATCATCATTGTCTCTTACCTGACACATTTTTGGTGGACAAGAATGTTGAGTTGAGTGAGGTTAACGATGAGCTTGATGTCACAAGGTAAATAGAAAAGAATAAAAAGAGAATGACAGCCAGCTGGTGCATTTTAAATGTTCACAAGTACAAGGCTTTTTCAGGTTTTGTATTTTGGTGAGAAAGTGATGTAAGTTTGTATGTGAAGAAAAGTTATGTGTATTCGTTGCCACTGTTACCAGTGGTGGTAGTGGTGGTGAAGTAAAGAAGAAGCAAGTTTCATGTCTCACTCTCCGACTGTCGAGTTATACTGTGCGACTCTCAGCTGCACCTCTTCTCAGACTGCGAGTGAGTGAAAGGAAAGAGAAAGAGAAGGAGAAAATAGAAAGAGAAAGAGAAAGAGAATGAGAGAAAAGCGAAACGGTTTGTCTGTGGCCCGCGCGGGCAGCTCATACAACTGTCGAGCATTTGGAGTTGCGAAGAACTCGCACAACTCGTAGAACTCGTAGAAGAACCCGGTCGATAGTAGAATCAATCGATAAAAACACACGGAAGCAGCGGCGATTGTCACTTGTTTCCTGCTCCTCCTTCTTTAAACTTTGTCTCTATCTTTTATACCATTGCTTTATTTCATGGAGTGAAAGATGAACTTAATTATCTTTTCACTTATTTTATTTTTCCTAAGAGTTCGTCTCAACAAAAGGGCATCCAACAGACAACTTTTAACAGAACAATTGGTATGGACAAGAATCTTTGTGATACAATGTTACTCTTTTACCCTTTTGCGTGCATTTAGTTGTTGTTTTATCCAACACGAGACAAGACAAAGGTATCAGTGACATGTAATGTCATCCAAGTCACTCTGTTGGTGGTGATAGAAGGAAGTGCCAACAGGACAAACAAGCTGAAGCAACAAAGGAGATGGACCAAAGTGCCAGTTGCATCTTCGAGGACTCCAATCGAGGAAGTAACATTAAAAAGGTTCGCAAAAAGACACACAGCGAGTGATGAGAAGTAAGAGAAATAAAGTGGTCAATGCTAACCATGAACCAAGTGAGTAGCAAGTAGCAAGTAGCTTGTACAGCAAGGGTGGATGCTGGTCAGTGGCACGGACACACTGACCACCACCATGATGGGCCACTGGTGTGATGATCAATGCAACCATTGAAAGAGCTTCCTATTGTTCCTTTGTAAAGATGCAACTGGACACAATGAAAATGACAATGACAATGCGGGTTCTTTCTTGACGCGGACTCATTGTACTGCGTGATGCATCTATTTCTCTTCCTCTTTCTCTCTTTTCCTCTTTTTCTTTTTTTCTTCTTACACTGGCGACTCGACACTGCCTTGTTCGTGCCACTTTTACTTTGCCTTGTGCCTTGTGTCTTGTGTCTTGTGCCTATCCAAATGGTTCTCACCCGACTGACAGGAGAAGAAGAAGGAGGAGGAGGACAAGGCAAATCTAAAGGAACATTCGGTAAGACTAAACGAGATGACGAGACATACTAAGAGAAAAGGAAAGACCAGTTGGAAAAAGGCGAGAGAAAAGTTCTCACTGTTTCACTGAATGTCGAGCCTGCCCACCGGACTGGAATGCGTGACACGAGTGAAATTCCTCAAGTCGAAGCTGAAGACCTCTGTATCAAGTTGGCAACATCGGTAAGAAGAAGAAGGAGAAGAAGAAGGAGAAGAAGAAGGAGAAGAAGAAGGAGAAGAAAGAAGCATGAGACACTACCGAAGACAGTACAGAACACAAAGAGTGAAAGAGTAAAAGAGTAAAAGAGTAAAAGAGTGTAAGAGCAAAGAAGAAGCCATTGTGACTTGTGAGTTGAGAATTGTATGAGTAGTAAGTTGCAAGTTCCAAGTTGCAAGTTGTAAGTCGAAATGTGAGATGTGAGATGTGATCTTGGTGCAATCGAATTGGTACAGATGTACTTTGCGCTCATTACCACTGTCTCCTAGACAGCTGGTTGAGTAATGATTTCACTTCTTAGCCCAAGGCGTTGTGATCTTTTCTATTTTAATTTTGCCAGTCCAACTGCAGCCCGTGTGACAATCAGCGCGTAGCATTTTTCACTCAACGAAAGTGTTTGTATAGAGAAAGAACAGAGAAGAAAAGAGAAGAGAGAATGGAGAAAAAGAAAAGAGAAGAGAAAAGAGAAAAAGTAAAAAGGGTAAAAGAGAGAATGATCAAAGATGTACTCAGTTCAGTGTACTCCTGTGTCGAACTTTGATGAGCCTCGGATTATGTACACAGGACGGTACAAAGTACTCAGTGAAGAAAAAGAGGAAAAGAGGAAAAGAACTTCAACAGCACATGGAGCAAAATGAGACTTGTCGATCGATGTTGCATGGCAAACTTTGTCTCCAAAAAATGTTTCCTCAGGCCAAGGGTGAAAAGGAAGAGGGGCGAGATCAAGACAAAAGACCAGAATGAAGAATGAAGAATGAAGAGCGAAGAATAATTTGGCGAAACAAAAGGACTTGATGTGAAAAAAAGAAGAACTTGTATCGGGTGCTCACCTGTTTTGCCTGTTTTGCCTGTTTGGGCTGTTTGGATGTTTTGGCTGTTTTGTCTGTTTCTTTGATGTCTGCCTGCCTATTCCATCCTGTCACAAACAAACAAAGGAGCCATTAAAATAGACACAAAGTTCCTCTCATCTGTGGACTCATCTGCCACCACAGGCATCTTAATGATGCTGCTCTTCCTCATCCTTGATCCCTTGCTGATCCTCTTGTCTTCCCCTGCGATACTCTTTCTCTTTCTCTTTCTTTCTTCCTCTCACTCTTTTAACTCTCTTTCTCTTTCTCTTTCCATCCTCGTCCCTTTCTCTCTCTCTCTCCTTCGGCTCTACTCAACTGCTCAGCTGCTGTGACTCTCTTCACTTATTCATTCTTTCACAATCAGGTGCATAGACTGCATCATCACTTGCACATACTCTTTACAGTAATTAGCCTGTGAAAAGGAAGAGGAAGTAGCATCTGGCAACTCGCTAATTAGGAGTATAATGTGACAAGGATGAAAGTTGCCAGAATCACTGATCGGTGCTAATGGTTGCTTGATTTCTCGACCATATTTCAGTTTAGAGCGATGAAGGCAGAGACAGAAAGACCTAAAGAGAGAGAGAAAGGGAGAGAGAGAGAGAGAGAGAGAGAGAGAGAGAGAGAGAGAGAGAGAGAGAGAGAGAGAGAGAGAGAGAGAGAGAGAGAGAGAGAGGACGAAAGAACGACGCACAGATATATAAAGAGAGATTGAGAGGGAAAGAGAAAAAAGAGAGAGAGAAGAGGAAAGTGTAATTAAAGTATACTCAGTCACCAGTGAAGATTGGGCCTGTTGGATGCAGCAAATGGAAGAAACACGAGGAAGAAGAAAGGATCACTCAGTCAATCCATGAACAACTCACCAAAAGGCAGCACGTGATCAGCTGCAATGGAAATTGGAAAAAAAGTAATACAAGTGAGCAAGAAGTACATTGCAAGTTAAACTACCCTCGCCACAAGAGAAATAGAAATGGAAAAAGAGAATACGAATGAAAGATTTACGAAGGAAAAAAGCTGGCCAAAAGGGATGCCAGCGAAAAGGACCACCATAACAGGGGAAAAAACGGGCAGTAAAAGAGAGGAAAGAGAGAAATAAGAGGAAAAAGAGAAAAAAACGGAGGAGAAAGAGATGGAAGAGAAGAGACAGAGGAGAAAAAGGAAAGAAAAATACCTCTTTGCAGGGTCAGTACTCTCTAATTCTGTGTGACGATGACCGCGGTAGGATCACACAGGGTTACACGGGAGCAGACATCCAGAACGGCCTGACGTGTAGATCAGGACAAATCCATAATTGAAATGGCCAAGAGAAAAGCTTGAACAAGAGATACCAGCGAGTGGAAGAAGCAAAAGCAAAAGCAGAAGCAGCAGCAGCCGCATAAGCATCACATACACTCACATGAGAAGGAGACATGTTTATTGGATATCTGATTCATTTCAATCACTGTCACGATCGACTTCTTCTCTCTTTTCCACCGAAGGTAAAGTACGTCGAATTTGTTCAAGTCTTTCGAGTTCGCAACTTACAACTTGCTGATAGTATTCACGCTTGGAACGTACCTTACTCATTGGAAACGGATTGAGAAGGGTAAAAGCGATCTTACATAATGTTCTAACGTCACATTCGCGTTCTCCCAGAGTCCTTAATAAGGTGTTGACGGAAACTGAATCGGGTGCAGAAAGGATCTCATCTTCGTGTAGCTTAAAAAAAGCAAGGGCAAAGCGAAAAAGTACCTGTGAAAGAGAATAAGCAGTTGCATGTAAGTATACTTGAATAAAGGAAAGAGACAGAATAGATAGAATAGATAGAATAGACAGAATAGAAGACTTAACCTTTGACAAGGTTGAGACACACATACACAATAGACATTACATACCTTGTTGCCCTCGTACAAAAATACATCCCAGATGCGTAGATACACTTCAACGGGTATGTTGTCGACAAAGCAAGTCAAAAACCAACTGAATAGAGAAATTTCAATACCAAGCTTCTCAAGAACTTCGCTTATGCGAGGCAATTTTTCGCTCAAAAGATCACGAAATACATGTTGATCGACATGAGCGCCCAGTAAATTGTGACTGTAATAATTTGGAGGCATCAAAAACTCTACGATAGCCACAAGAGCCCAAAATGCTTCTTCTTCAGGCATGAATAGTAAAGAGACAGCTGCAAGTCTATTAAGACCTTGGCAATAGCCGATCTTTGGATTGTGTCGACTAAAAGCAGTAAGAACTCGCCGCAATCTGCACGTACCATCTGATTCGAGTGACTCAAAATGTCTGTTGTTGGGTAATGTACGCAGTAAATCCAACTCAATTTGTTTAGCAATAGGATCAAATGACTTGAATGTACCACTTGAATAGGATTGTTGTTCTCGTTGTCCTTGTACTGTATGCCGCTTATTATCCAATAGACTTTGGTAGTAATCTCGTCCTTTTTTTTCGCGAATGTCAGCAACTCGGAAATTAACAAGAGATTTCCAGATCTTGCATCGATACTCACGAGGAATTCCACTTCGTAGTAAGAATTTCAATTCTTGATTCGGCGTGAGTTCTTGATTACCAAGAGAAGCGACAAAGGTATCCCATCGATTCTTCCAAGCAACAGATTGAAACCGGACACCACGAACATCTTCACCTTGTCTTTGATGAACATTAGACTTTCGAACTGAAGGAGAAGATGTACAAGAAGAAGGAGAATCAACTGAGGCGTTTTCAACTGTCATCGAAGAATTGTTTGCACCTTCGCAAGTTACTGGTGTAGAATTAAATTCCAAGTCGTCAATTGTATTCTTGGGAGTGTCGGTATGACTGGGAGTAGAATTGAACAAATAGTTACTGCTGAAGCCAAGATCGTCGTAGTGTGAAGATCTATTGTTAAATTTAGATGATGCTAAAATTGAGGGAGCCTCAAGTCGCCTTCGATTACCCTTTTGCCAGCTGAGTGGAATGTCGAGTGACATGTCTTGCAGGAGTCTTTTAACCAGATCAATAGTACTTTCAGGGAGGACAACTTCTTCTTTCTTTGCACTTGATGAATCCATTTCGAGAGGTGGATTGATACTGTGCTTCATTTCTTTCAGCAAGGACAATAGCTTACTCTGCACTTGACAGCACTTAGCTTCCCATTCATATGCTTTCAATTGTAATTCCTGCTGCTTCCGTTCTGAGATTACTCGCAATTCATTGAGTGCGACCACTTCTTGGTTGAGAAATTCATTTTGCATCTTATAAGCACATACGGACTCTTTTAATGTTGCAATATCATCATCGCACTGACGTTCATTGTGTATTGATTTGTTCTGTTCTTTAGATCCACAACTGACTATTTGTCCATTGGTGCTATTAGTTTCCAGTTCAAAAATTTCATTTGTCAAGTTGATCACAGTCTTGTCTTTAGCCTCTACGGTGTCACGCAAGACGGAAACTTCTTCATTTAGAAAAGTTATTTGCTCAGAGAGTCGACTTTTTTCTCCACTTTCACGATCCAACTTTCTTTGCAAACACGTTATTTTAGCATTAGCATCACCTAATTCGAGTTCAAGTGATGATAGTGTCTGCAAGAGCTCATCTTTAATATCGGTATGATCAGCCTTGAGGAGTGACTGTAATTTATCTTTTTCTGATTGAACAACATCCAGTTGTCGTTGTAACAGGTGTATCACTTCACGCGTCGCTTGAAGTTCATTTTCTACCGCACTTAAGTCATCCGATACATTGATGATTTGTTCATCTTTTTCTTTGCACTTTTCACAAAGTAATTTACCACTAGAGTTAGGACTTGAATTGTGACGTGTTAGAGATTCAGCGCGACTTTTAACGCGACTCAAAAATGTTGATCCAATAGATCGTCTTGACTGACGATTGGTGGGAGCGGAATCAGCTTCAGACTTAGTTCGATGAATTACTGGAGGTGTGCCAATGTCACCACTGTGACTAGTGTTGTTTTTACTACCATCATTGTTGGGTGAGTACTTGGCAGTGCCGTTGTTTGTGGAATCTTTGGACATTGGAGAATAAAATACACTGTTAGATAATCGATGATCATCAGCAGGGAAAGCGTTGGCGTCCGATGAACTTGGATTGGATTGACTCGATGCAGCTGCCACTGCTAGTCCATCTTCGGCATAAGATGGACACAGTTGTACACCCATTTCACCGGCAATGTCAAGAACAAAATTACGTCTCAGTCTTTGTAATTCTTTGATCCAATATAAGGAGGTATCTTTGTCTGCTCCTTCTAATAGGTACTCATTGTCAGGAGTTGAAATAGAAAATACGAGTGAAGATTTATTTGTTGCCAATGGATGATGTGGATTTATTGCAAAAGTAGCTCGTCGAATATCAATACGTCCAAGGGGAACGAGGTCACCTTTGGCTCGGTAAAAATAAATGCGACACTCTTCATTATTATAAACTATCCATCGACTTTTCAATTGATCATCTTTTGAAGATTTTCGATCACATATTTTAAAATAAGCACTTAAATTACAAGGTTTGCTTGAACAAATTTGAGATGAAGTACATTGAGACAAAGTTGATGACTGTACTTCCAATTTGGATTCCGGTGTTGATTGTGTGGGTGACGATTCATCTAAAATTGGTGTATGTTGTAGAGAGGTTGTAGCATCAGCCATCTTGCTTGAGCTAATGTTTCATATCTTCAGAAATTTATTTGTTTCAACGAGTACAAAACTACTAAATGTAAATAGTTTTATACAATGTTGCTGGCCATTAGAGGCCGTATAAAAAAAAAGTAACAACAGCTGAGTAACCGAGAGAAGTGAAAAAGAAGAAGAATGGAAAAAATGAGAATGAAAATGAGGGATGGTTTCTTCAGGTTTGCAGTGTGTGACTGCGCCATCAGCTGACTAGTGAGTGAGATCTCATCGACTGTGGGTTTGTCACCCATTTTTTTTCAACTGCAACTTGTACCTGTTTGCCTGACACAGGTGCCAATAATTGGTCATACATTTTCATCATTTCAATCTGAAAGTGATCATTCATTTACACAATTATCATCAATTTACATAAATTCATGGATCCTAGCAATAGTGCAAGTGGTGGACTTCCAAGTACGTCTGTCACTCATGTAGAAGAAGAATCACCCTCAGACAGTCAGCAAGATACTGTGCCAGCTGTTAAAGTGAAATTAAAAAAGCCAAAATCAAAATTGACCAAAAAAGTCTCCTGGACTGAAGATACTGTTGATAATGAAACACTGAATCGCAAAAAATCCAAATGTTGTTGTGTTTATCGCAAACCAAGACAAGAGCTAGAAGAGTCTTCTGACTCAGAATCCGAAGGAGAATGTGAACATTGTTCAGGTCATGTTGAAGCAAAACATGGCAAATCTGATAAACCAGAAAATGTTAAATCTGATGATCAAGGAGACCAAGGAAACCAAGCTGATCAAGCTGATCCAGATGCAAATCCATCTTCTTCGTCTCCACAAACCACTTAAAAATCACATGATGTTAAACCTCGTTGACTGTTCATTCTTTTCATTCCCAAATCAAGTTCATGCTATACTTTTGACCAGTTGAAATGCATTTAATAAAAATCATTGAAAACAGAAAAAGAATTTTATCAAATGACCTTGCCTTTTTCATCTATTACAGGTTGGAGTAAGACTATTCTTAAGGTCAATTTTATCTGAGGAAATTTTCGAAATTACAACTCGAATATGTTACGTAAGTTGGAGCCACTTTCCAACTCTCCAAAGGACTCAAAGTACCGTCTGATGCAAATTTAATGGGCAAATGAACTGTTCTCATTTTCATTGTCATTGTAAATGTATTTCTTTTTTTATTGCTCACGACTACAGCGATCAAATTTGATGTAAATTATTCCCCTCGAGAATTGGCCAATTTTACTTCAAAGCGATTTTCTTACTTTTCATCAAATAAAGTTCTATTGATTACAAAATAAGTACCAGTATTCGTTTGAATATCCCGTTCAAAGAGCAAGTAACCTTTTATCTTTTTATAGTGTAATGTTATTTATATGAGTCTTTATATATATTTGTTATGTTGTCGATAAGATGAAAGTACAATTTTTCTTTATGTCCAAATCCTCTATTCACAATATTTTATTGACGAGAACATTTGTCCAACTCAACAGTCAGACAATCATCAAACATTTATTGACATTCCACAAGGAGGAAATTTTTACTATTAACAATGATTCAGCATATATTCAACTTTATAATATAATTAGATTTACATTTTTTATTGGATAGAAGTATCGAAAGATGGTGAAAGTGATACAAGATCTTCAGGTCGAACTTCGATGAGTTCTTCCATTGACACGGGCGTTTCATCGGAATTTGAACTCGTCGTACTTCGCAGGAAGTCTTCTACTGTTGACAAGCCAGGTAGTGGATAGCCTTGCTTCAATAAATTATTGTATGCTTGTGTGCTCATTGAAAGACGAATGTTGAGTGCCTTGAGGAGAGTTTCAGTTGTCCACTTATTTACTTTGCGCCCCTGCATCTTTTCTATTTCATCTCGATTAAATTTTGATAACATTTCCTTCATACGCTCTGACTCATCTTTCAATTTGGCTAATTCTTGTTGTGTTTCTTGAAGTCGCTTCATCAAGAGTGACACCGAGTCAAGCCGATAGTTTCCATTAGGAGTGTTGATCGACACTGTCAGTGACGTCGGTGCCTGGTCAAAACTGGGTAAGGCATTATCAATGACTGTAGGTTTGAATGTTGTGTCTTTTGGTGAAAAGTGGCACAAGCACAAACTAATGTACTTGTTACCAAGGGTGGCATTTGGATAAACTTGAAGTAATGCTTCCTTCCACGGTTTTCCTTCTTTGTTTATAGCACGTGTTTTGATTGTACAATTGTCACTTTTATGGTTGCAAGTTGGAACGTTGCAGGCTTTCTTCTTACTTACACGCATTACAAACAAATTATTATTATTAAAAGGTGAGGTGAATAGTAAATTAAAGTAAAAGCAGTAGATGTTACATTCATAAAAACAAATTGGACAATTGAATGGTAGATCTTGGAAGGCTCAGTACATACATCAGCTGATCAATGTGGGTGATGAGGGAGCCAGTGGTAGGGTGTCACATGTTTATGTTGCCGAATTTACCTCGTATCTGTCCCGTTCACTATTAAGTGGCCAATCAAGTTGTAAAGTATCCTCGCTGATTATATGGACCAAACGATAAACAGAACAAACAAACAAATTCAGAATAAAACATTCTAGAAATCACTTGATGACATGATGTCTCTCTATCAGCAACTTTATTCATATGATGAGGGTGAAACTTCGATGCTAGATCAACATACTGAACTGTTTAAACAGCCCATTTGGATAGACGAATACATTAACCATCTAAAATATCAGCTTCATGAAATTTGTCTACAGTTAGAAGATAAAGATCATCAAGAATGGTCAAGGCACACCAATAAAATGGAAGAATCTTCCTGGATTCTTCCAAAAGTAAGAGATTCTATTGGACCAGAATTACTGACCAGAGCTTGGCTCAAGATGCGCGAATTGTTGAGCAAATTTAATTTAATTCACAATTTGAAATCTCGTGACTTTGTCATTGGTCTTTTTATTTGTGAAGCTCCAGGTGCATTTGTTTCATCTATCAATCACTGGATTCAAGAAAAAGAGACGTGTTGTAAATTTTATTGGAAAGGTTGCACACTTAATCCTTACCACGAATCTCTTGACTGTTCTTGCGGTATATTTGATGATCGTTTGTATAAATTCACGCAGGACAATTGGATTATTTGCCCTCAAGACAATACTGGTAATATTATGAATGTTCAATTTGTGCCTTTTTTAAGAAAAACAATTGCCTCGTCTTTCGTAAGAGATAAAGTTAACTTTGTTACCGCTGATGGTGGTGTCAGTTGTATTGATGATCCTGAAAACCAGGTTAGTAATGGGAAGAATCTTTTTCTCTTTTTCTCTTTTTCTTATTTCGCAATGTCCGATCAATCCTTTTGATGAGACTGATGTTTGTTGTGGTGAAAAAAATAGCAGACTGATCTTTTCCTGTTTTTTCAGGAAGTGAAATTGACTCCTCTCAAGTTCGCAGAGACGATTCTGGCCCTCGATTCACTGGAAAAAGGGGGATTTTTCATCCTCAAACTTTTTTCCCTCTTCACGTGTAACTCTTTGTCTCTTTGTTATTATTTAAGCCAACTTTTTGACGCAATTCACATGGCTAAGCCGATGACATCTAAAGCGGGTAACTGTGAAGTTTACTTGGTTTGTATCGGATTTCGTGGAAATGTCGATACTCTTCATCAACAATTGATATCACAAATAACCTCCGGAACTTTAGAAAGTTGCCTGTCCACCCGTGCTATGTTTAGTAGAAGTGAAATACCTCTCAAATTCATCATCAAATTTCAACAAGCAATCACATTATTTACTCATAAACAAAAACAAGCCATTTTACTCAGCTTGAAAAGATTCAAGATGAATCCCAAAGAATTTGAAAATGAATTAATCGCCATCAAGAAACGCACGAGCAGAAGTTTTTTCCATCAAACAAAGATTTTGAAAATTCCAATTGATAGATTTTTGGTTCCCCAAAAGATTACAGGTGATTCTTTTTCTCATTTCCTTTGTCATCCGAATGAGAAGATTCGTGTTGCCTTCAAGAACTTCATGAATTATATAAAAACGTTCGACTCAGTTAACTTGCATCCAGGTTCATTGAAAGAACGTCGATTGTGTGATCCCATTAAACAACTCGATACAAAAGTTATGATTGACCTTTTGTGCCCACCTAATTTGAAAGAGATACTTCCCGTATTCTCTGAAATGCAAGCAATGAATTCATCAACAAGTTTACCCATCAAAGTAATTTGCGGTCCATCTCTTGACCCGTCAATCAAGAATTCTCGATTTGTGTCTGCTTCTCTATTCAATGTGCTCAAGAAATTACCTTCTTTCGGTCAGCCAGGTAAATTTGAACAAGTGAAAAGTGTCGATATTGACCAAGAACTAGATCATTTACTGACAGACCTACTGAACAAACATTCTTGTCTTCCGTGTGAGATTGAATTACTGAGTGACGGTGAATTCGAGTTGACTCCTCACATGAAAGAACTTGTGAGCGACCGATTTATTGGCAATATGAATGAACCAAGCCGAAAATCGGTCTTCTACATGTGCTCATTAATTGACAAACGGGATGTCACTGATCTTCATCCTCAAAATATGGTAAAATTTGCAAATGTCTTGGGTAGAATTGAAAGTTTATTGGGAAAATTCACCGAAAATGACATTCTCGGCATCGCAGTGGATCATTTGTTGGATCGGTTGACGGTCAGCCTTATGTTTATCCTTTGTAAATTATTTTCCTCCTATGCCCTGATGCCTCGTTCATACAAGTGGCTCAAACCTAATGCCATTGGTGGTCATATATTTTTATTTACTGTTGCAAGTGAAGTACCTGAATTATCATGGGCAAGCGTGTCAGTTGAGCATAACCAAGAGAATAATCTTATGACACCGTGTAATTCGACCTCCGGCACTTCAACCAATGTATCTAATAATCATTTGCATATGATTCGTTCTCAATTTACCCTTGTCAAACGAATTTTCGATCAACACCTACAAACACTCGACCCAGGGTGGACCGTACTAGAACTTATGTCAGTTCCTTCAATGCTTGAGGGTAAGAATAACCCAAATATCAATGTCCTATATCCTTCAAAGGAAGTATTTGATTAACTCTTTCCTTTTTTCTTTTCCTCACTGCTCATTTGGTCTTTCGATTCTGATGGTTAGACGATTCATTCTTTACTCTGGTATACTCTGCCAACGCAATTGGACTGATCGATCGATTTATACGCACGAAATGGCACTCATTGTAATTTTTCTCATTACTTTCACCTTTTTTCGGTCTCAAATATAATCACGTCACTATTTTTTGATGCTATTCTTGATTGCAAATCTCTTTATTCAGACAAGACAAGTTACTTATTGATGATGACAATTCAAAAGTTCTATTGTTGTGGTTGAGAATGTTCCAATCTGCCCAAACTCGATGAACATAAGAAAAAGTGTCATTATTTCTCTCCAAATTAAGTAGTTTGACCTTTTTTCATCAACCACCATCGTGCCAATGATGAGATCCTTGAAAAAGTATCTTCATGTTGCTAAACTATTCTTAGAAGCAACCATTACGATGAAAGTGTAGAGATTGTGTCTACTTTAAGTAAGTTCATTTGACCGAGTACTATTTTAATGAATGAATAACACCTGAATACATCTCGAAGCCACCTGAATGGTACAATGATAAATGTCAACTATGACTGGTATCAAATATTAGTGATATATTTATGGTTTCACTCGTGTGAACTTACTCCTTTTGTACATGAGAATTCCGTGTGTCGTCGAGTTGACCGAAAGAACATTTGCAAATGCTACCGATAGTTGAAGCTTCTTGCTTTGTTGGGTGGAACAATTTGCACCCGTAGAATAATCAACCTGTGAAAAGAATAGTAAAAAAACCATTTGTGACTGAAATTCACTCTCCTTGACCTTACAGTGGGTGAAACAGTCTGTCCGAATGACTGAATAAATTGCAACAGAAGCAGAACCATTCAATGATTCCCAGTAAATGTCACACAAGGATCCAACGCACAAGTAATAACATAACAAGTATAGATGGATCTGTACATTCTTTATGACTTATCATGTACTTTGTTACAATTTATTCGTTTAATTATCGCAAATGATAGAAGGAAAGAAAGGACAATCGACAACGACAACGACAACGACAACGTACTACCTTTAACTGTTATAATGTTAACTGCTCGGTTGACTCAGTTGCTTCAGTTGAGTCAGTTGACTCAGTTATAATGTGAATTGAATGAGAAAAGGAAGACCAGAGAAAATTCCAAGAAAATCGAACTGTCCAACGAGAAAAAGAACATCTTCCTACTCATGAACTTGTGTTATTTATAGTTGATCCATTCATATCAAGATTTTCACAAACCACCATTTCATGTCTTACCACAGACAAACAAACTTGACAAAAGAATTCATTGAGTAAATTATTCTGACAGTTGATCCATTAATTGATACCATAGAAAAGTTTAATCCTATCCTCGACTGCAATTTGATTGTGACAATTTTATTATTTTGTTCATTTTTACAACTTAACTGTTGAATATATTTGGTGCGTGAAAGTTTAGCTTCGATTAGCAGATGGACCATGAGTTAATGGTGGACAAAGAAGATGTTCTACTTTTATGACAGCAGATGCGAGTTACATTGAGTAATGGACACATTGAGCCATGACACAGGATACAATAAGTTACTTTCATCAGGAAAAAAAAGACAATTCATGTCACCCGAAGCAGACGGACAACAAGACACAACAAGACACAACATACAAGAATGACACAATAAAAAAATGACACAAGACAAAGTGGGCCGTCGCCTCGGACCGAGATTCGGCCAAATGATCTTTCATTCGTGGAAGCGTTAACATCGCTCCATGAATTTCTTTGAACACCCCACACTTGTTAACGGGACTAAGTGATCTGTACCATCGGATATGTAGTTAGCTAACTCGAGTGGGAGAGTAGAACAATGGCAAAGTATGACTTCGACGTCACATGGACAAATACTGAGTCGATGTGACCCATGTTTTGGGTGTGTTCACCATACACACACACTGTCGAGTCCAACCATTTTCACAAAAGGCCCTTTGCACCTGCACTCTGTTGTTACTTGTACTTTCCAACTTCGACGAGCGACACAACAAGTACTTGGATATATTTCAATATTTTGCCAACAACATTTGACTCTTCATCATCATCATAGCAGAAGTGAAAAGTTGATATCGTTCAACAACAAACTTTCATTATCTTGTCCTGTTCGTCGAATCAAAGTCTGTTTTTTCCCTGCTTTTTCATCCTTGTAACATCAACTTTGTGTCACTTTCAATCTACACGACAAATTCCATCAGATCCACTGGCCACTTATTGACAGATATTTTGGAATCAACAACAACAACAAAAAAGACTGCAACACAATATTTGTCTGTGAGTATCTGTGAATTCGTCATATTTTTTCTTTCACTCAACACTCTGAATATTGTTCTTGGGGAAAATGTGACTTTTTCCATTTGTTTCTGTGATTGTCTCGATATTTAATAGAATGTCACAGTCGATTGCTCTTCGCTTGTTCACTGTTGATTTAAATTAATCGTGAAATTTGGATCTTCTTTTTTTTTGTTTTGTTTTTGTCACTTCCTGTGTTCTACTTTTGGTGTTAATTGTTTTACCAGCTAAGTGAATCTGATGTCTGCGGATTCACAGAGATGAATTAGAGTGATGAAAACACCTTAAATACCAATTAAAACGTCATTTGCCTTTTTCATCGTGGGTTTATTCAATTTGACACACGTATTAATTGGACTAAGCGAGGTAACCCACATGATTGCAGATTAATTTCGGGTCTTTCGAGTTAACTACAAGCTTCAGCCTTTGGGTCGATTAATCAGTTTTACTTTGCGCTTTCTTTTAAGAAGAATTAGGTCAACACTATTTTTTACAGTTGTACATTGAGATGTTAAGTTCAAAGATGTTAAGTTGAGACCTACGCTTGATCTACTATTAATCAACTGTATCAATTGATCAGATGATTGTGTAATTTTACGTCAAGGGAAAACAATCGAGTTGAATGTCAATTGAATCCTCGAATGATCAAGTTCTCCTGTCTCATTGTCAAGTTAGGTCAGAACATTTACTTTGTATTTCTCAACAACAGACAACAGAAGAGTCAATTGCAATTCAACATGTAATCTTTTGATGTGACTTGTATAGGTAGACATGAATAATAGAAAGAGACTGTGAGATGTCCAAGTCGCCTGTGCGCACAGTACATGGTATACACAGAATTGATGAAATACACACAGTTCAGCAAGTTTACTTCGATGGAGATCATTGAACGAAAGTTGAGTCACATTGTCCACACTTTGCCTCGGAGCATTTTATCGCCCACCCTGCACTGTATATCTTCTTCATTGTGTATCCTTCTCGAAATGATGAAAAGTGTTTTGGCCAATTGTTCATTTACCTTTCATATGTTACTTGGTTCTGTGTGTTACAGGAAACAATTTGATGTTCACAACAATGGCTGTCACTCTGGGTCACATTGTTGCCTTTGTGTCCCTAATAATGATTGCATTTGCATCGACATCAGATGAAAAAGTAATGAGTAGTCAACTGAGTGAGTCGTTGGACACAGATAATAGTCAACTGAAAAATTTATTGAAGAAAATGACCTCCAGGACGAATTCGATGATGGACTTATTGGCACAACAGTCTTTGGATTTTCCTGGTCCATCCAATGAAGAAAGATCGTCTTTACTTGATAAGTCTGACGAGTTACCCATATTTTCACCGAGGAGACATCAACTGATCTGGAGAAGACCAGTACAAAGCTCCATGTTGTTGCGTGACTTGGCCAACGGAATGACAGATGATTCTCCTTCCTCATCATTTGTGAATGAAGAATCCTTGGGATCTTCAGGATCATCAGGATCATCAGGAACATCAGGATCGTCTGTGCCATCCTCAGCATCGGCACCAGCGTCATCATCACACTTGCCTGTACAATTGAAAAATCGAATGGACAAGAGGATGCTCGGACTGTTCGCTCACGCGACTCTCAGGTCTGAATCTCAGAATGGATTGAGTAATCGAAAACTAACAACTAGATTCTCTGGCAGCCCGACCACTGGAACCAATGGAGGACCTTTTAGGATGCACGGAGTGCTGCGAACGATGCCTCGACTTCGCTGGGGTTAAATCATCAGGTTTTCATTGTTTGTTTGACTTTCTTTATAAACCGTTCTTTTGATGCACCCACCATCGTTTTCTTCAAATTTCACAAATCAATTCACTCAAACCCGCCTATTATCTATGTTAACTAGAGCATACCATATCAACCACCGTTTTATCTGCAGCAACAATGATGTTAACACAAACAATACCTAAGTTATATTAATAGACAAGACACCGTCTCTCTCTTTTCATTTTCGTCTCAATCTTTAATAGCTGAACGTAGACGCTTTTTTTCTATTTTACAAAAGTTACAGTCTTAAGTCGCACAAGTGATGAAGAAGCGGAACAGGCGATCGAAAGAACAGTTCCATTATATTGGTCATAATTGAATATGGTGCTGATGAAAAATCGAATTTTTAATTAATTCAGTGATTTCTCCTCCTTTCACGACTTCGACTTCGACTTCGATCTCGATGCCTGGATCTTGACCTTCTTCGTTCTCTTGAAGATGAACGACGTCGATAACGATCTTCTCGGTGGTGATCTTTGTGAGAGCGACTTGAGTTATAATTGTAATCTCTTCTTGAGGAATCTTTATGAATACTTCTTTCACGACTTCGTCTTGAATTTCGACTTCTTGGTTCATCAAAAGATTCATCATCTTTCCTACTGATAGAATACTTCTTTGATTCTTTGTCGGTGTTTATTTCATCACCTTTTTCTGCGTCAAATTCGGCCAACTTTTTCTCTATTTCTTTCTGAATGGGGATAGGTATGCGAGGGAAAAGTGTCGAATACCATTCCAGTTTGGTGAGCAAGGTCCTGACCATATTACCAATTTTTAATGGAGGACCACCAGTGGAACTTACGTCAACCTCTTCACTGTCGTTAAGAAATTTGCCAAACCAATTCCAAAGTTGATCAGGAGGTTGGGTAAAACGAATAAAAAGAAAACCTAATGCCCTTATGTTTGGCGCGTCTTTGTACTTGATCATAGACATGACCTGTTTACGAGTAGGTTTTAGTGTGTGTAATTTGTAAAGAATGCAAAAAGCAGTAGACACAATACCACCAGCTGCAACACCACGGACACCACCACACATTCCAGTTTGTCCACCCATCTGAAGTAAAAGATTACAGCAATAAAATGGTAAAAAACAATATTAATTGGATACGATTAAGCTATATTTGTGATCAATAAAGTGAGAAAGCATATTGATAAGCGGCTTACCTTACGCGAACCTCGTTCCCATGGTTCCAGATGTTTGACGTTGTACCAGATTTCATCCATGATCTCGTTGAAATGCTTTAAGGAGTACAGGGTAACTTTGAAATACTGACTCTGTTGAATGTTAGTGAGTAATAGCTGATTTAAATTCATAGTTTTCTCATTACCCCAACATCCTAGCGGTGTTCCTTTTTGATTACCCCGATTTCCACCACTTCGGTCGACTGTTGAATCATCGTCTTTGTCACTCCCAGACTGTGATTTCTTAAAAGTCGTCTGGCTACCATTGTTCGATTCACCAGTGATTGCTGATGACACCCTATTTAGAGGATTAGCAGTATGATCATATCCAACAACTGATTGAGGTAGTAAAGTTGGAGTTACCGGAACAGTTACTGATGACCCATAGCCACTTGCCACTAATGCATTATTGTATTGAGCATAATAAGCATTATAATAGGCTAATGATCCAGCATCATATGGCGTTGGAAAGACCATATTCGGGACAAATCCAGGTGCTGATCCAGGTATGGCAGTTGGAGTTGCTGAGGTCCCCACCATTGGCATTGCTACTGCTGGTGAAAGAGGATGAGTTCCTGATAGATTAGTAGCTGGCATTGCAGGCAAAGGTATATCACCTGCCACAGGAAGGGTTGACATAGCACCACACAACGAAAAAATAAAATAAACAGATGAAACAATCACTGGCTCACGACCAAAAACGAGGCCAAAATCCAATCGAGGATAAGACGAAAATAGTTGCAAATGTTGATCACTATGTAGCAGCACACTCGCATAAAAAAAAGTGCTCAAGTTCAACATGTCGAATGTTGAATTCACTCGAGATCCAGCTCAATTAAAATTTCTTTAGAAAAATAAGTTAGAAGAAAAATATTAATAATATTTAAGCTTCCATTGTATTTTTCAAATCGATAGAGCTAAATATACTCTGATTTAAAGCACGATTCAACGCGCTTTTGTCATTGCAGTGAACGACATTTGATTATTAGACATCCAAAAGATCATGATTGGATCGATGACGCATAAAAATCAAATTATGAGCTGATTAAGAAATAAGCTTGTTGATCGATCGAGTAATTATATAATTTTGTGAATTTTTTCCTCACAAGTGATGGGAAGAATTATTGAACGTACATGTGGGAGTCATCATTAATTTCTTTTTTAACTACAAATTCTACATGTACCTATTGACTAATCTGTTCGAAGTTTTCCAAACATTTGGTACTAGATATTGTGTCATGGTATTTCGATCGATTTCTCTCAACTCGAATTATTCATTTTGTCTGGCCTCAGCTTAACAGTCCAGCCGGGACTTGGTAAATTTACACATTCCTTATGTCATTGATTCTGTCAATATTTGAACCAAGTTGTACAACAAGGATATGCGCGACATGTTGAAATTTTTAAAGAAACAAAATAACTGAAAAAATATATATTTTATTTCGGCCTGAAAACAATGCAGGTAACTTTATTACCTTGTTTACCACCAAATTGTAAACTGGGTGAAGGGATTTCATCTGTCGACAAAAAATCACAAAATTGCTCTAACAGTTCTTCTTTGGTCCAATTACAAGAACAAATTATAAATATGCCGTTGGACTTGATGGTTCCTCGTATGAATGTCAAATAGGATAATTGCAAAGATTTAATGTCATCTACCATGGGATTCAAACAAATGGCATCGTAGGTTCCTTTATCAATGATAACATCGTATTGTTGGCAATTATCATTCTTGGCCAATACGTCATGCTGTTTCAACGTAATACATGAGCCATTATCAATTTGACATGTGATTTTCTTAGCCAATTCAATAGCATCTTGGGAGTAATCAACTCCCATTAATTTTCTGAATCCCGCTTTGAGCAATAAGGTGAGCATAAAACCATTACCACAGCCAACGTCTAATATAGAAGTTGTTTCTTTATCTTTGATGTGCTCATTCAACCATTTGACAATTCGATTGGTAATACCACGACCAAACCAAATTTCACCCAAATCACCATGATTTTGAAAATTTTCTAATTCTTCACTGTAATGTTTATCCCAGTAATCTTTAAGTCCCAATTCGGACTTTGGTAATGATTCATCTTCCATTATTAATTAACTAAATGTATTTATTGATTACTAAATGGCAAATGAATATTCAAATATCTTCTTCAGTTCAACACGTGAAGCCAAAATTTACTGAACCGAAAAAAAGCAGCAAGTAATGTGGCGCCTCTTAGCGATTCAAATGGGTACTTCATTGAAACGATTGGAAGATACGGCAAAGCAAGCACTCTCTTCTCCATTTCGTCGTTAAGGTCTTGACTGGCTGGCCACAAATATCGGTGGTTTCAGCATCTATTTTAGGTGTTCCATCAAATTTAAACCTATTAGAATCACAGTCAACCAACAACCATGTCAAATAGTGTATCACATGGTGCCAGTACATCATCGTCGACACCTCTACCATCACGAAGGTCCCAACGTTCGTTTGACCATCACAGTTCGCACAACAGCCACTCCAACTCTGTTGATGAAGAAAAACCCATTCCTAATACTCAATTGCCTTTTTGGGATGCAAGGCTCATTCGAGATATTCATGAATCAGATGATGTAGATGAATTATTGCATTGTATTTGTGACTTCAAGGAAGAATCTGGTCTTATGGTACAATGTGAAGTATGTCTCACGTGGCAGCATGGAGGTTGTTTTGAAATTGAAACTGAAGAAGAAGTCCCAGAATCTTATGTTTGTTTTGCATGTCGTAACCCCAGACTTGTGAGACCATCATGTCAACATGCTTACGATCAAGATTGGCTGAAAAAAGGTCGTCTCGCTACATTTCCATACATCAAAGATGAAGTGCAATCTAATTGCAGTCTCAATCAAGGAAGAACAATGAATCAATTATTAGGTCTTGTTATCGAAGTTATGCAAGTCCTTACATCGCTAAGATATAAACTTAAAGTCCTAAGGTCTGTTCCAGATCATCCACATTTGAAATTATGGTCCTCACCATGGATAATTCCTGAATTACCCGATTCTCCGGTCAATGGTTCGTCAATTGATGATGAACCAATTCAGGATTCATCTTTGACATTAAAAGAAGATATTGGTCAAATATTGTCTGAGTCCAAAACCATTTTAGAAAATCCTCCTGTAGTATCACAGGATGGAGATTTGAAAATTCCTGGCGGTGATCTAATATCTTTCTTGACCACGATTGATGGTCAATCGTCTCCTCATCATTCTGCCGAAGTTGATCCTCTATCAAGCAATGTTGACGTCTCTCTACCCACTGACGAAGTAGCTACATCATCATTACCATTTTCATCCTCATCATCCAGTGCACCTGTTAATGGATTAGAAACAAACGAACCTCTGAGTAAAAAAATGAAATTAGAAGTGGAACTGAGTTTCAAGAAAGATAGTACAGATTCACATTCTGTTAGGTGTAAGAAAAACTTGGCAAATCACATTAGTCAAATGCACTTCAAATTAAGTGAAAGACTTAAACTGATTGAAAACAAGATAAAAGAAGTAGAACTCGAAATGGGTTGTGATGGAACAAGTTCTGAAGACGCTCAGGCTGATTTGGTTACATTTAAAGATTCACTGCCTGGATTGTACAAAGACCTCGATAATATCTGTAGCCTTCAAAAAGTTGCACTTGACCAGGGAGTGATGTAAGGTCTTGAGTGCAAAAAACAACCGACTGTAAAGTAAAGTCATCACAAATTTACTTGACTTGACGCCTTTGGTGATCCATTCGTCGCGCCTTTTAGTCTCTTAGTCCATCCAACCATCAAATTAGGGGTAAATCGAGTGACCTACTTGGGAAAAAGTGCCATATATACCCGTCTTAGAACACTTTCTGGATCCTTATTGCGACTTGTGCCCCTCGGCCAATTCGAGTCTGAGGTCGTTTTGATGGGTGACTGATTCACTAATTGCATGAGTTAAGCCGCCCAGCTCACTCGACTCGTTCGACTCTTGCAACTTACAACACTTATTCTTACTCTTACAAGTCTCACGGATGGCACTCCAAGTGGAGAGGCAGATGCTCTTTTTTGCCTTTTCTTCCTTTTCTTCCTTTTCTTCCTTTTCTGCCTTTTTTTCTTCCTTTTCTATGTCTTGTCTCTCTTCGGCTGCTTATGTCATTGATGGTAACAGAGCCTTTGTGTCTTACTTTTAGTCACTTGTGATCCGCCAGCAACACTTGTGTCTTAACTTTTCTTTCTTCCTCTGTTCTGGGTGCTTCTTGTCTTCCTTTTTACATGACTGTCTTATTGTTATCGAGTGCACTTTCGGCCAATCCGCTTGCACATCCTGCATCAGCCTACCTCATTCCTATTCTAATGGTACACTTGTTTCTTAGCTGGTGAAATTAAGACTAAGACACTTTTATTGCCACTTACCACACTTTGTCCCTTAATTTGACCCATCTAACACTTGACCGGTATTTTATTTGCTTTGTCATGTGATCCCTTATTGCAGCATCAGCCATGACCGCATCTTCATCTTGCAAGGTCTTTGCCTACAAAAAAAAAGTAATTACCTAATGGTTACAAGTATCACTTTGCATCTAGATTGACCTATATCAACTTCCAATAAGGATGTTGTCATTATATTTCGACTCATTACTCATTCACGACTTTCGTCGCATCTTTCAGGACTCATCTTTACAATTTGTCTATGTTGAAATGTTGTCCCTTCTTTCGCTTCTCTTTCACTTTCGTTTCGCTCTCTCGTTTCTCTGTTACTTGTTGATGAAGGTTGAAATGTTTCCCTTTTGTGAAAAATGTCCTTATTTTCCATTACCCTTATACCGAATGAAAAGTGTGAAATGTCCTTTCAATTGAATTGAATGCACTTACAAGTGCATTAGGGGGCTCACTCCATGCTGCAATTGGCTAGTCGAGTGAATGATGCTCAGTTCGGTGTATTGTAACATTTGCCTCACCTTTCTCCATTCGAAGTATCCAAGCATGTTTGTAAAGAAATGTCTTTCCTCTTCACCTTGGTAACAAGGAAACTTTCAACTGAAGAAGTCTCTATGAAGAAGCTGTGAGATTACACCATTTCGACATCCAATTCATCCCTCGTAACTCAGCAAATCGATGACTCTTCACCATAAGTCATCTGGTGACATTTGTTTTGGCGGTGAAGACTTACAAAGCTACCTTTTTCTCTCTTTCTTTCTCTCTTCCTTCATCCTCTTACTTTTACTGTGTGGGTGAACATCATCATCTCATTTTCTAACGGCAATTTCCTTCGACAAGTTGATTAGTTTTAGAAGAGTTAGAACTCCATCGACTTTGCACCCCATTGATAAAAATAGAAGTATTGATGCTATTTTAGTTGCCCTGAAACCACCTAATTGTCAGTGGTTTGATTGTTCGACGTACGATTTGTTTTTCACTCCTAAACCACTAGGAATCGATCTTCCGTTTTTTTCTAAGCTTAGTCTAGTGGATTTGAAAATTGACATTTGAATATCTGTCCTGTTCGTCTTTATAATCGGTTCCTTCTTATATTGGCAGTGGAGACACTAAGACTTCTCAAATCGCTCTTCCACTCCAAAGAGGAAGCAAGTACAAAGTTTCCATTGGAACATCAGACAAGAGAAGCGACAGAAAGAACCGAAGATACAAATAACCAGAAGAATAAGAAGAAGAAAGAATAAAGTAGAGAAAAGAAAGAAGAACAAGACGAAACAAGAAGAAACAAGAAAGAAAAGAAGACAAAGTTAAATTATGAGCCCAATGAACTCTTCGGGGCGGACACATTGGTCTCCATACCTTCGAAACTGTTGTAAAGAAACGGATGTTAAAACTGCTCATGTAAAGGGTAAGTGGTAGTAAAGAACTTTTGCCATTTATTCGGCGAGAAGGGAAAGATGCCAATTGTTCCGACTGTCTCACTGACTATTTTTTTTTTGTGTGCCTCGACTCGCCAGGCCATATTCCAAAATGGGTCAGTGGATGTTTCCTACGAAATGGACCGGGTATGAGGATTGTAAATGGTTATGAGTACGAACATTTGTTCGATGGACTGGCACTCATGCAAAAACTTGTCATCAAATCAGGCAGTGTAACTTATACTTCGCGCTTTCTTCGGTCCGATTCATACACCAAAAACACTAAATACAATAGAATTGTCGTCAGTGAATTTGGTACATGTAGAATGGCCGATCCTTGTGAAAGTATCTTCGAACGGTTCAAGTCATTCTTCACTCTGGATGATGTTTTTACAGACAACGACTTGGTCGGTTTTTACCCCATCGGTGACCAATTGTTTGCATCATCAGACAGTCCGTATATCAGACCAATCGATCCAACATCACTAGAAACATTGGAAAGAGTAAACTTACAAAAGATTGTCGGTGTCAGTACTGCTACTTCTCATCCTCATACTGACGATGAGAAGAACACTTTCAATATTGGAAGTAATTTTCTCTCTTACAACATCACCGTTTTTCCCAAAGAAGGTTTACATCATGGACGAATTTTGACGCAAATAGCTTCTGCCAGACCTTTGTATCCAAGTTATTATCATTCTTTTTTAATGACCGACAAGTATTTCATTTTTATCGAACAACCTCTCGTCATCAGCATACCTAGTGTTCTCTATCAAAACCGTATCATCAATGGTACTAACTCACAAATTCTCAAATGGAAGCCTCAACTTGCAACTCGATTTCACATTGTCGATCGTTCTACTAATCAAGTTATCGATCAAGTGTACACAGCTAATGCATTTGCCTTCTTTCACACTATCAATGCTTACGAAGAAGATGGTCATTTGATTTGTGATATTGTCACTTATCGAAATGCCTCCTTCTTGAACACTCTGTACATTCAATCAATTAAGAGAGCCCAGTCGAATGAACCTACGAAGAATATGCACTCCAAATCTCTCCAGACAAAAGCCGACAGATTTGTCCTGCCGCTCGTCAGTCCTCAACTTGGACAAAAGGCCAAAGTTGGTGTTAACATCAACAATGTTCAAGATTCACGAGCTGTCTCATGCTACCAAGCTGATGGGTCGATTCACTGTTCACCTGAGCAATTGACCGAAGAAGGAGAAACAGTAGCCGAAATGCCAACCATCAACTACAAGTATTACAACGGCAAGCCTTACAAGTTCTTCTATGGCTTCGCCCGGTGTCAACAAACCAATTCACTTGGTCTCATGAAAGTCGATACTCAGAGTAAAAAGTGTACCACTTGGTTTGATGAATCTTTTTATCCTTCAGAAGCTCTCTTTGTCCCTCACCCTAATGGCGCTCTTCTTCCGGAAGATCAAGGTGTTTTACTCTCACTCGTCATCAACTTGCAGGAAGAAACCAATGGATTTTTACTTGTTCTCAATGCTAAAAATTTTACTGAATTAGCAAGAGCTTCATTCGACGCCGCTGATGTCATTCCAGCCGGATTTCATGGATTTTTTTTGCCCGACAAACAAGTTTCACTTGGATCACATGATGAACCGGATGTAGAGGAAGACTAAAAATTCCTTCCATCGAAACTTGGACCCAGTAAATTAGGTTAGACTTGAGTGTTCAATGTTCAATGAAGCAAGTAATTCAATGCATCATGCTTCCGAGTAAATAAACTTAAATCCTTTCTAACTTGTTCTTGCATCCTTTACTTTTTCTCTTAGAACCTCTTTTTGTCTTGTTCTTTCTTCCTTTCTTTTGATCTCTTTCACTTGTTTCTTGTTGTTTCTTTGTCTCTCGTTGTTACTACTGCAAGAAGCAACTCGCAAGTGATTTGTTTCAATTTGTAAATTGTATTTCTATTAGCTGTATGATGAATGGAACAGGATGTGCCTACCAATTCACTCATGAATCAATCAAATTACACTTTCTACTTGCACTTGAAGGAAAGTCGTTCTATTGATTCATGTAAGATCCATGTTAATTTGTCAAAATATTACTTACTATTCATGTATGGATGATAAAATTGTGTGCATAATTTTCTCATGTTTAACTTTAACTTGGGTTGAAGATGAACTGTTTGCCTTTGACGACTTTGACTTTGCCTCGATTGGTTCTTTTGATTATGGACACTTCATAATGTCCACCAGTCATTGTGTCACTCACACCCAGTCCACTCGAGAGCAATTGAATTGCATCACTGGACATCACTGGACATCACTTGACATCATGGTAAATTAACTCATCCTCAGTATTCAGTCAAAAGTTAAGGACGGAAAAAAAGTTACTTTACTTTATTCACTTGAAGGCAATTTACAAAATTAAGTACTTTTGCCTCATTAATCCTTTGAGAAATATCTCTTTTCATTTTACCAACAAATGAACAAAAAGTTAATTGCCTTATTTTTCTTACAATTCCGTTGTATGATCGCTTCTGGTTAAAAGGGAATTATTTACAATTTATCCTACGGTCATCAAGCATATCAAGTGTAACAACAGTGTGCAATCATTTAATCTATTTATTAACATGAATGGTCTTTGCCAGTCATTCTGGTTTTGTAATTCTTTTTACTGGCGCCAAGTGATTTTATCTTAAAAACAATCCACTCGAGTCATCAGACAATAATTGAATGTTCTTCTTTGAAATTTTGTTCTTCTTCTTTTCGAGTAACTTATCAATTACATACATGTTCATCCCTTATCATTTGAAAAATTTGTTTTTTTCTTTTTTTTTGCATAAAAGATGCTGGTTTTACAATCTCAAATTGCATCCCGCATTGTTGTTCATTGTATACACTCATGCAAAAGAAAGACAACAAACAACCATTCATCTGATGACGTGGTAAATTGATTTTCTTCCAGCCTAAAAGTACTCAAAGATATCGAATGATTGTTCATCCATGAAATCGTTTTGATTTAGCGTTCTCTCCCATCAGAAGAAAGTAATTTAATTGACTTAAATCACTAATGGAACGAGTTTATCGTGTTGGTAAGTTGAATAGATGAGGCGGAAAGTTGTTCAACTAATGAGCGAACAAGACAAATCAGTCGAACCGGAGTCACAATTAGCTGATAATTTTGATCATTTGATTCATTGCAATCAACTAGATGAGAAGCTGAAAGAAAAAGAAAAAGAGACAAATAAAGATATTACACAGATGTAACTTCAGGTCAGCTGTTGAACTGGAAAAAATGTGGTTCTACCAGAACTGACGAGTAGACTGTTCACCATGGTAACCATTTGCATCGGGCCAAACAATTGCATTGGAGAATAAAAGCCGAATCAACAGTACGGACAGATGGTATGGATTTGGTATTGTAATGCCAATTGTAATTTGTCTCTATTGTTTTGCCTTGACAGTTCTTAAGCAGGGGAAAACAGTCGACCAGTGGATCCAAGGAATCACCTAAGGCCAATGTATCCTCAGCCGCTGGTGGTTTGGTTTCTTCCTCTCCTGCATCTTCAGCATCTTCAGCAGCATCTAAACAGGTTCGAAGTAAAGTACCAACCCTCACCGAATTCATTGACCAGAGGGATTTTACCGGTGCTCTGTGTCTACTCGAATACAACAAAGCAACACTAACTCAAGATGAAGCAAATACTCACAATCAGGTACAATCTCAATTGTGGCTCGGATACTGCTACACCCATCTTGGCAAGTTCGAAGAAGCTCTAGACGTTTATCGACAATTGTTAAATAATGATGATTTGCCAAAAAGGCGTAATTGTGACAATTCGTCAATCGCCACTTCTGCAAATTCCAACGACAGCGAAGGAAAACACTCTGATGGACATGAAGAACAACAAAGTGGATCAAACAATCGAAAACTCTCACTAACTGCACGCTTGATGGGGTCAAAAGGAAAAAACACTTCGACTGGTGATGGACAGAACAAAGAACAAACTTCACCAGTGAAATATTTCCTCTCTCAAGACGACTTACACTTGTACATCTCACTGTGCCTTTTCTTCCTTGGGCAATTTCAACTGTCCAAAGAGTCGCTGGACCGAGTTACACTAGAAAGTAGTCTCACCAAGAGACTTAAATTACATTTGCAACTGCAAACTGGTCAACTTGGTGACTCACAAAGCAACTTGTCACCCGATGATCTGGATGACCAGTTGTGTTTGGCCTCTTTACACTATCTTAGAAACCAAATTCAACCTGCAATTGACGTCTTCAAAGGACTTATAGTTAAAGATGCATCTCTAGCAGCAGTCAATTACTACCTTGCACTTTGCTACTACAAATTAGATTATTACGATGTTTCACAAGATTTTCTTTCCATCTACTTGAAGTCTCAACCTAAATCTATCATGGGAATCAACCTTAAAGCTTGTAACCATTACAAGTTGTATAATGGTAAAACTGCTGAAGCTGATTTACAAGGTGTCATCGAAAAAATCGGTGCTTCATGTCCTTTCGCTCGAGATTTGATTCGCCATAACCTCGTGGTCTTTCGAAATGGCGAATCAGCTTTGCAAGTTCTGCCTGACCTTTTGCCGATTCTGCAAGAAGCACGTGTCAATTTGATCATTCACCATCTCAAGGATAAACAAATTGACCAAGCATATACACTGGCTCGAGAAATTGAATCGATGGACAATCTTTCTACCTCAGAAACAATTGTTCTAGCCGTCGTCAATGCTATCTTAGGACAGAGGGATAACAATGTTGAACAATTGAAGATTGCCCAGGTAAGTGATTTTATTTTGTCCTTGCGTGACACCCATTTCACCGATCGTACTGATTTCCCTTGATTTTACTCTTTTTACTGATGTTTCTCCTCCTCTTCTTCTTTGGAAAAAAAGGATTTGTTCAGAAAAATAGGCGAATCATCGACCGAGTGTGACACAATACCAGGTCGACAAGCTATGGCATCGTGTTACTTTTTATCTCGAAGTTTTGAAGAGGTCGTTTTATATTTATCTTCAATCAAATCATACTTCTATAACGACGAAAATTTCAATTTCAATTACGGTCAAGCTAAAGCATCTACTGGTAAATTTGTTGAAGCTGAAGAAGCTTTCAATTCCATCACTGACCCTCAAATTCGATCTGACCCGGTGTACTTAGCATGGATGACACGAACATTCATCATGAATAACAAAACCGACATGGCTTGGTCCATTTATTATGGAGTGAGGTGAGAATGGTTCAAATTTCTTTGTGTCATCATTAATTTCATCTTTATACCCTTGACTAAACGCTTATTTGTCTTATTCTTTGTCATGTCGATTGCATTTTAAGTGCTCCAGCTGATGCATCCGCTGCTCGTAATGGATCTGGTCAAGTTTCAGGAGCAATTAGTGACACTTCAAACACCAATTCACAAGCTTTTGCTCTGTTAACACTTATTGCAAATGACTGTTACCACAATCAACTATACCTCGATTCGTGTAAAGCTTTCGATTTATTGGAAAGAATGGAATTCAACCCCGAATACTGGGAAGGCAAACGTGGTGCTGCTGCTGGACACTTTCAGAAAGTTGTTCAGGGTAAAGAATCTATCGATACATTGCATGAACTTCTTCGCATCTTATCTCGATCTGTTACCGGAAGAGGTATCACTGCTACTGGACAACGGATACAAAAAAATCCTCAGGCTGAGCAAATGGCAAGTGTAATGAAAAAATGGATGAACGAACATAACAAAGATTCACTCAAATGAATTGACATGTTATTCTAATTCATCTACATTTACATCATTATCTTGAAATGTCTTGCAATGTCTCGGAGATGGACAGTGTAAAGGATGTC
Source organism: Hemileia vastatrix (assembly GCA_030280995.1). Lineage (NCBI taxonomy): Eukaryota > Fungi > Basidiomycota > Pucciniomycetes > Pucciniales > Zaghouaniaceae > Hemileia > Hemileia vastatrix. Next base: position 281,806 of record JASXTE010000023.1, read on the forward strand.
AAAGGGCCAATTGAGACACAGTGACACAAAAAGACAGACACAAAGAGACTCAGAGACACACACAGATACAGACACACACTGGGTGAATGTTTAATGGGAGTAATTTATTTGATCGGTGGAGTCTTTTTATTTTTCAGATGCGTGAAAAGTGATAATTGAGGCAGTTGCGTTGCAGAACCATCTTGGCTCGTCAAGTCGTAATATGAAAGAGAGAGAGAGAGAGAGAGAGAGAGAGAGAGAGAGAGAGAGAGAGAGAGAGAGAGAGAGAGAGAGAGAGAGAGAGAGAGAGAGAGAAAGAACAATTTTCAGCACTTGGTGCAAAGGCAAGCTCATTTCAAGTGTCAGAGACAGAGAGACAGTTACAAAAGACTCCTGAAAAAAGAAAAAGAAGAAAGAAGAAGATAAAAGATAAAGAAGAAAAAGTTGAACAGTTCTACCACACCCAACGGTCACGCTTAACATATGTTCACTGTCCCATTGTGCTTTTTGGGAGAAAAAATGTGCACGGCATCAACCAACTGAGACAAATTCACTCACTCTTACCCTCATTCGGAGACACTAAGGGCCATGTTTTCCCCTTTCATCCCTTCATTTCTCCCTTATTCTCTTTTATTCTTCTTATCATTCTACTTTGTTCTCTTTCTCTCCATCCTTTCAAGTCCTTCATGAAAACACAGCAACAGTCTCATCACGACTCGTCAGTCAACTGCAGCTCGCAACCAGAGCATCTTTCTCTCTCTCTTCTTTTGTTTCTTTGTCTCTTGTCGAGTTCTTCCTCCGTTCTGTAGATTTTCTTTTTAATTTCAACAAATTTTACCCTCCAATTACTTTGTTCTTGGTGAAGATTTTCTTTTTTCACTCAATTGAAGACCAGTTCAGGACTGTTTGTTCGTTGCTCCTTTTGCTCTGGAATACATTTGCAAACAATAAAACATTTTTGTCCTAATTCCAATAAAGGCATTGAGGCAGGTGTGATGACTTGATTTGTTATCTTTCCTTTGGTATCAAATGTAATCTTAATCATATAGCTTTTTATTCTGTAAGCTGCTGTATAATTAGGATTTTTCTGAATACAAATCAATTCGTTGACCATTTGAGTTGATTTGATTCGACAGTTGTTGATGATTCTGCTGTTGCTGTTGTTGCTGCACTTGCTGTTGTTGCTGAATGTTTCTGTTGTTATTATTCTGTCCATCGAATCTTATTGTTTGATAGTCACCAGCATTGAGATTGAATTCACAGCAGACCTGTCATTTATTACCCAAAGGAGTAGAAACATAATGAATGTTAATTAATTGCAACTAATGGTGGATAAAAGTTAATTCTTGTTCATCGATTGTAACCTAGTCGACCCTAGTGTAAGTGAAGTAAAGTAAAGTAAAGTCGCACACTTGCAGATAGCTACAACTGGAATAACACAAGAGTCAGTAAGAATTGCTTAATGTTCTGTCAACCGTGTAAAGGAACAGGAGCAACAAAAGATCCAACCAAAGCAAAAGAGATTTACCAAAAGAAGAACAAATTGACTTACAAGGTTGGATTGGTGATGACCAGGTGTGGTAAAAGAACTGCTTCCCGAGTTGACATTGGTTCTATTGACTGTTGCAAATGGCGATGAATAGTATCCTGAGACAAATGCTGCGTCTCTGTTCTGTCTTTGGTGCTGTGTGACAAAATCATAAATTTTTTTCCCATCAATGAAAACTTGAGCATCACTGGGTGTAAGATTTACATTAGCGTTAGCATCGTCAGCAAGTCCTTCGGTAGACATTCGATTGATCAAAGATCCATTGGTTGAACAGGTTAGCAAGTTACTAGCCAGGTGACTGTTGGCTGACGGAGCTTTGAAACGAAGTGAATTCATGGAAAGGGATTCGATCTTTCTTGATCCAATAGTCGAGTCTGAAGGTCGAAGAGGTAAGCCAGGCAGCCCAGGGGAGAAAAGAAATAGCCGAGAAAAAGAGAGAGAGAGAGGAAGAAAGAGAGAAGAAACTATCGATGAGAAAGTGGGAGAAGATGAAGCAAATAAGGAGAAAGGAATAAAAGGAGAGAAAAGAAGAAAAGGAGAAAAAGAGAGGAAACAGAAAAAGAATAAGGAATAAAGGAGAAAAAGAAGAAAAAGAAAAGGACAAGTGGATCAAAGTGAACATGCATCGAATTCGGCGAAGGGGAAAATGGCAGATGAGATGGGATCAGAAGGAAGAAGGAACAAGGAACAAGGAATAAGGAATAAGGAAAAGAGAAGAAAGTAAGAAGGAAACAGAAAGAAAAGGAAAAGAGATTCAAATGCTGGTGTGTTGTATGCTGTATGCTGTATGTTGTACTTTGTACAACTGCAGACTGAAGGATGAATGCTGTACACTGAACACTGAACATTGTACAGTGTAAGGCCAGTGACCGTGTGGCCCTTTTCTTCACCGAGCGATGCAAATCAACTTGTGTCAATCAAATGTCACCACAGGCAGGCCGACACTTTACCGAAAAGCCATTGCAGGCTTGACAAAATGAAAACAACTTACAATTGTCCATAGTAGCTGTTTCCACTTGGATTCGACGACTGGATGCAGTAAAATAAGCAATAGTTGCAAATACCACGATGACTACGAAACAAGTGCAGATGATCGGTGCTATGATAACTGGATCGTAAATGGCCACTTCCCAAGAGGAATCAGATGTCACCGACAATGGTGAAATTGTGCCTGGTAAATGAAAAGCAAATCGAATAATCGAATGACACATTTTTCCAATAAATTAAATTTATTATCACCTCATAGTGACAATAGCAAGAGAATATGACTGGTGATGACATTTGTCACACTTTGGTGGTTGCATTCAAAGGAACACTCGAACCTTTCAATTGAATTGGTGAGATGATAGAAAATCTTACCTCCTGTTGGAGTTAAAGTTGAAAATAAATATTGAGCTTCGGTTGATCCTGCTTCAGAGTGAGCAACCATTGAAACATCGTACCAAGTTGATGCAACTAAATCTGAAATGACTATCTTAGACTGTTCGGGAATTATGTTATTGGACAACATGATCCAGTCACTTTGGAAGTGTTCCTTGTACTGAACAACGAAGTACATGATGGCACACCCATTGTCCGACCAGGCACTTAGATCAATGGTGGCCATCGTTGAATTTGATTTGATCAGTGCATCAAATGACGGCGCCGAAGGCACTGGATACAAAGTAAACAAAAAGCCAACAAATAAGAAAAAGAGCAGAGAAAGAGAGAAAAAGATAGAAGGATTGAGGGAGGAAAGAAGAAAAGAATAAGAGAATGAAAGAAGAAAAGAAGAAAAGAAAATAATGTTACGAGAGAGAATTGAGTGAATGCCATTAGCTACCCCTGTATACTGAATTGCTCATAACAAGTGCACTTGAATCACAATGCAAAAGACCCAGAGAGACACATAAATCAACCTAAAGCTGAAGACAAACATTTGGATGGATGAACTTGCAAACTTGACGATTCAAGGTACGACAAATCCACTCATTACGATGTTGTCGATAAATGCTCGACTCGTCATGTCTGTGGATTAACTTTCATATCTTTGGTCTCTCTTTCTCTCCTTTTGTCTCTTTGTTCCCTTCTTTTCCTTTCTTTTACTTTCTTTGTCTCATTTTCTCTGCTATTCATTGAGCCAATGAATAAACTAAGGGACACAAGTTGCCAGTCACTACGTGTTCTCGCTTGTCTCTTTTTTTATTCATCGCAGCCTGCATCACTTAAGTAACAGTAGTGTAAATTACAAGGAATGAAGAAATGTCACATCAAGTAAAACTTTACTTCAAATGGACACATGAAAAGTTGGAATTTCTTCCCATTCGAGGGGTTTATTGTCGAATGTATTCTCTTTTTTTTGCAACTCTGTACTAGTGAAAATGGCCCTGGCTAAGAGCGAACAACTGAATGGCGAGCAAAATAAAAAGCAGATGCATAAGTAAAGGGGGGAAAAGAGAAAAGAGAGACAAGTGCGAATGATGATGGCATCTGATTATTGTTGAAGAGTCAGTCGTGAATTCACACGAATTCTCGAGTACATTTTGTCTGCCACGTTGATAAATTCGTAATGGAAAAACATGATCAGTCACAGGGAAAAAGATATATAAAAAAAAGAAAGAAATACCATTCGCCTCAGATGAAGGAAAAAGAGAGAAGGAGGAAGAACAGAGAGGAAAGATAATTGATACTGACCATTACCAGCAGTGGCTGCTGAAGCCAACTCAGATGGTTTGGATCGACCAGCTTTGTTGTAAGCAACAACGGTAACTTGATACTTGGTTCCACAGCGCAAATTTTCTAGAACATATGAAGTACGTTTTCCAACCATTTTCAACTCTTCCCAGTTGTCGAGATGAGATTTATAACTAATAATGTACCCAGTGACAGGTGTAACCAGTTCATCTGATTCATCTACACTTTCCCATGAAAGTGCAAGTGAATGATGATCAAGTGTAGTTACTTTAACCGAAATCGCTGAAGGTGCATCTACGTAGTCGAGTTGGCAATGAGAATGAAGAAAAATTACCCAAAGTGAGTATGGTAAGTATAGCAAGTGTGCAGTAGACTCAATGAATCTGTGTGTGTGGATGTGTGGATGTGAAGATGAGTGTTTAGGTGAAAGAATAAATTGGAATTAACGCAAGTTGCATCAGTTGATTGGGGAGATGACAAGAGATGAGCATGAAGATGGCAAAATCATTGGCACAAAGAGGCCCGGAAAATAAGGCACATAAGGCACTACACACAAAGTGTATTCAACTCACAACGTATACAACTGAGGAACAAGGAGAAAAAGGGTGAATGGTAAATGAAGAAAAGCCAGACACAACAAAGCAAATCAGAGTCAGCTAATGAGGGCAAAAGAGTTACACGAGTTACACAAAGTCTCAACAACGAAGAGGGAAAAAATGTTCGCTTGAATGAAGTTACACTTAAGGTTCACTCTGTCAAAAGAATAATAGAGATGCAACTTGAGCAACTTTACCAGTTAAAGCAGCAACTCATTAGAAAGGAAGATTCTGACAGATGGACAAGAGACAGGATAAAAAATAAAATAAAAGATGAAAAAATGAAAAAAAGAAGAAGGAAAAAAAAGATGAAAGAATTACTTGTTCACAGAAGAGTGAGGACAGGTATCACACACTTTGATTAATACGGTGATGAAATGGACAGTCAGGAGAAACAATTAAGAGAAACCAAAACACAAATGACTTGACCAAATGGACAAGATGACAATTGAGACTTTGCCTTTGGATGATGCTTGTAACACCCGCCTTGTTCTTGTCCCATGTCAAGTGATGCATGTTGATGTAGTTTGTGCATCCACTCGAACTTGCACTGGACAAGTCAAATGGTCCGTTCTAACGGAAAAGAGGAGAAAATGGACACAGGACACGAAGAAGAAAGAAAAAAGATACACGCCACAGTTGACGCGGCAAAAGTATCGGTAAAGTGGACACAAGTGTTTGTGTCACTTGGCTCGATGGCTCAATGGCTCAATTGTTCATAATACCCTGATACAGTGCAGACTGCAGGGTTGAGACTGTTTATACTGTTTATACTGTGTACGCTGTACTCTACAACATTATTCTATTCTCTGTATGTAGTGTAGAGTGTGTCAACTCACCATACTCGGCAGTGATGGCAACAACTTCTTCAGACGTAGGTCCAGGGCCTTTTTTATTAAAGGCCTGAACTATTATTCCATATCGAGTGTTTCTCTTCAAATCAGTCAATGTGTAGGAAAAATCATTTTTAACCATACCACTGTTACTCGACCCTGAGGACAATGGAATCGATGACGAAGATAAAGATGACGACAGTGAAGATGTAGATGAAGATGATGACGTTTGGTGGCCAGAGTGACCTGACAAATCAAGCGTCTTGAATGAATAAATTGATTGAGGTGATTTTGATACACTTGAGCTGAGAACAAGAGCCGAAGATGAAGATGAAGGAGATGGTAGTGATGTAAGTTGCTCTATTTCACGATAGCCGACATAGAAACCATCGAAGGTTCGCTTGATCAAGTGACTTGCACCATTTGATGATGGAGATGACGGGTGAAGAGCATAAGACGAGTCAGATGGAGATGAAGAACCGACCGCAGAAGAAACTGTTGTAGATGATGCGATCCAGTAAACCCGAATGGATCGAGAGGACAAACTTTCTGTTCTTATGCTGGTTGCTATATCACTCGGAGCTGAAAAGAGGCAACAAATAAAGGGAGAAAAGAATGGAAATAAATCAATGAGATGCACTGGGTGAATTTATGAATGAAGTAATAAGCATCGCTTTAAGTCAAAGAGTAGTAATATTTTCATGTGATTCCCCTCGACTCATGCTCTCAAAGTACCCAGTCGACCAGTCATTTGGTTCTTTGCTTCTTCCCTTGTCTCTTGACTTGTCTCTCAGTTCGTCCCTGATGTACTGCAGACTGGACAATTAAAATCAATCATAAGAGAAAAGAGCAAAGCAGTTCCAACATCTTCTCCTTGGTCATTAAGGTCGCTCTTGGTGTTTCGTGGCTAGTCTCTCTTTTTCTCTTTTTTCCTTTTTCTCTGTTCTCTTTCTATCCTTGTCTCTCGTTTCTTGTTGTTTTAGCTTATGCTGCCATTGCATGTGATTCTTTTGATGTTAGTGATGTTTGTGCTCCTTTGCTCTTGTGGTCACATCTATTTCACTGGCCCCTGTTATTTCTATTACCAGTAGCCTGAGTTGTATTTGTCTGACTTTGTCTCTTACTATCTCTGGTCTATTCTGTCGCTGTATTTGTTACCTCGAGCGAATCGTATTTTGGACATGACACTCTTTCCTGCCCTTCTTTGCCCTCTTTCTCTACTCTGTTTTATCCAGGGTGGCACTTGATTGCCTGTCATTGCTATACAGCTGCAATGAATGGTCATCATAGTCAATCAAGGAGACAATGGAATGGTTGCAATGTTGCAGTTGGCAACCTTGATATATTCACTCAATATACTGACCAGTACAATCTTGTATAGAATATTTGGGTCAATTTGTGCTTATCTACCTGTCACTACTCGTCAAGTGTGGTGATGTCACAGTGTTGCAGTGTGTAGAAGAATCGGTCAATCAGTCGGTCACTTTGTCACACTTTTTTGTCAGCAAGTGTGTCATTGATGATGATGGAAGACTTACCTTCTTCTTCAGTTCTAATGATTAGATCATCACTTGCTGGTGATTTTCCCAATAAATTTTGAGCAAAAAGTCGTATTTTGTACATTGTATTAGGTTGGAGGCCACTTAGTGTAGCAGTAGTATCTTTCGGTCCGACGGAGAAAGAGTACTCTTGTTCATTTTTTCGGACAGCTTTGAGAAGGAAGTCGACAAAGAGCAGTAAGAAGAAAAATAAGAACAAGTATAAAAATGAGATGAAGTAAAGTGTAAGAGAGTGAAAGAGTAAAAGAGTAAAAGAGTGAAGGATACAACACAGGTCACTTGGATGCTATTTCGCTTGAATTGACATATTCGTCATCTCAGGCCGGGCAGAAAAGCAGCGGGATGCGGGATAAATTGGTAGACAGCGAGTGCAACAGTCAAATAAAATAGATACCAATACATATTTCAGTGACAGCTGGAGCTAAAGGAAACAACGTATGGGGCCAGTGAAAGGAGAAACCCAAGTGTAACAGTGAAAGCATTGACCAAGTGAACATACAACATGCAACAAGAACAAAGGATGCGGATGAGGATGAACAGTGGCAACATTCATGCTGGTTCAAGAGAAGAGGAGATGGACACCGCTGATCGAGTGTCAGACATATATTAAGCGGGTTCAATTGTTCAATTTGACTTTTACCCGTTAATTTATCCACACTCGGCACATCGATACACTTCACAGGGTAAACAGTATACACCACACAGAATTCAGAATACACAATACAGAATATAGCAAAGACAATGTACAATAGAAACAAAAGCAAAGATAAAGAAGGTAGAATTTTTGTGAGAAAAAAGGAAAAAATAAAAATGTGCAAAAATGTTTCATCGGACAATTGAGAATAAAAATAGTACCGTTGGTCAGTGTAAATAAATGACCAAAAAGAAGGATGAGACAAAAGGTCCAGGAAATGGCAAATAGAAAAAGGAAAACGAAATAAAGAACAAGACAAAGTAAAAGTAGAAGGTGAAGAATAGGTTAACAGCTAACAGTTACCATCATTTTTACGGTAGTTCACTGTGAACTCGATGATAGGCGAATTGCCGTCAGAAGGATGTTTCCATTCGATCAAAATGCGTCTTCCAGTGATCTCCAGTGCCTTTAGTCCAACCGGAGGATCTGGTGGTCCTTGTACTAACAGTTGAACACTCAACTCTTCTCGACCGTATGCATTGGACGCAGTGCAAGTGTAAAATGCCGAATCTGTCAGATCCACAGATTCAATGGCGAGGCGTGAAAAACGAGATGAAACAAGTGAACCAACTGGTCCACCTGCACTTTCCTGGATGATATGTTTACTCCGAGGTGAATAATTTGAGTTAGAAAGTATTTCACCATCTCGAGACCAGGTTAATTTGATAGGTTCATCTCCAAATGCTTCACAAGGTAACAGAACACGATCACCAATTCGTGTTTTAATCAATTGAAAATTTTTTTTAAAGTAAGCTGGAGTGTTAACTTTCACATTAACCGGTGATGAGACAAGTGTACCAACGGTATTAGATGACCCACACAGATATTCCCCTTCATCAGACTTGTCGGCTTCAACAATAACCAAAGAACCATTCTCAAGAACGTGAACATGGGGACCGGAAACGATACTGACGAATTCTTTAGATGGATTAGTTTGTGATGTCACTTGTGAATTGGACATGTGGAAAGATGAGGATGAGGATGAAGAAGAAGAAGGCAAAGACGATGAAGAAGGTAACATAGACGAACCAGTCAAGGGCGACATTGATGAAGATGAAGATGACGAGGTCATCCCCGACGATGGGATTATTTGTGTTCTTCTATACTTTTTCCATTGGTGAATCGGTACAGGAAATCCGTCTGTTTGACAGTCAATGAGTAAATTTCGCCCTTGTACCACTGTGTACGAATCCAAAGGTCGAATAATCCACTTTGGACTCGCTGTGAGATACAGATGAATAAGCCGGCAAGAAAAAGCAATGAATAGAATGAAAGACTCAACGAATGAACGAATGAAAGAATAAAAGAATAAAAGAATCGAACAATTGAAGAATCTGAGAATCCGAGAAATAAGGAAAAAACAAAGAAAAGCATGTGTAATTCAGTTATTGCTCCAACGGTCATCCCAAACAAATACCAGTCGTGTCTTAAGATTTGATCTTTGATTTCTAGTCACACACAATTGCATAGAACAAGTTAAGTGAAGACACGCAGACAAAAAGGAAACGAAATAACAAAGAAGAAAGAAAGAAAGAAAGAAAGAAAGAAAGAAAGAAAGGAAAAACGTAGAGAAAAAAAAGAATAAAAAATAAAATCTACAGCCTGAAAAAAAGTAAAAAAAAGTAAAAAATCACTCAGGTTGAAAAATAAGTGCACACGAAAAATCACAAGAGGTAAAACGAAGAAAAAGTTGTGACTTGCAGTTGAAATTTTCAACGGTTAAATTCTTCAAAACACAACAAACAATCGACTGACAGAAGCGACACTTTAAAATGGTTATAAAAGTCCAAGCAAAGTAAAGGAAAGAAAATAAAAGAATAAGAAAGGAAAGAACAAGTCTCCCTTGCACTTGAACCAAAGAACAGTTGTCAAGTGTGAAATGGCACTTCGTGTCCACTTGCAAGTCGGATACACAGTGATACTTGGGATGATGAAGTGGGACACGGTGATTCCTATTAAAAATCAGTTACATGTCAAAAGACTTCCTCTCTTGTAACAGCTGGTTGCTACTTCTTCTTCTTCTTGCTTCTTGCTACTGTTAAAGTGCGAGTATGTGTTGTTGTTTGTTACTAAATCCACATCCACTCAGCGGTATACATGGAGTACATTGACAAGACTCTTTTTCTTCCCAAACAAAGGTACAAGACTCACAACATGTGTCACGAAGCAGATGTCATACTCAAGAAGCACCAAAAAAAGCCTCAAGAAAAAAAAATAATAAAGAATCAACAGTGTCATGAATGCACGTCAATTACCTTGGACAATCATTTCAGCCGAGTAAGATGTTGATGTGGATTTGAGGTTATTCCTTGCTTGGCAAGTGTAATTGCCCGCATGCTGTCGAGAAACAGAAGAAATTTTAAGATTCGAAGTGAATTCACCTAATGACAATATTTCAACGTCGGAGTGAACTGAGTCAAGTGGTTGAGAATTTTTATACCAAGTGATGGTTAAAGGTGATTCCCCTGAAATTACGGAACAAAGAACTGATGTTCGCATTCCTTCGCGTAAATTTGATCCAAATAAGAAAGGATTGATGACGGGTTTCTCTGTGAGATGAAAAAAAGGAGTAAAGAGGAGATAGAAAGACGAGGAGACGATAGAGTGGAAGGAATAGAAGGAGAAAAAGGAGAAAAAGGCGAAAAAGAAAAATATGTCACCCACAATGAGGACCAGGATGACAAGAGAGAAGGATGAGTATGATGAAAATGATGGAAATGATGGAAATGATGAGCAAACAAAATGTGTCAAGAAAGAGACACGTGAGACGAGTCAGCTGTGAGTGAAAGATTATCGCAAGAAAAAGAGACAAAAGTGACTTAAAGGGTGAGGAAGACTTTTGCGCAATAAGGAAGCTGATGACGTAACTGCATTAAAAATATGATTGATATGCCATGATGAAGGCAAGCAAGAGAAAAGAGATGATGATGAGACAGTCATAAGGGGAAAGAAGGCAAAAGAAGGCGAAAGAATTCACTGAAAAATGCCACTGAAGAGGCAGAGAAAAAAAAGATGACATAACGACCAGTCCTTGTTGACCAGTGTATTAGATTCAACTGCTATCGAACCTTCTCTCACTTATTCTTGTCTTCTTTATCTCTCGTCAAAGAAGGTGCTGGTCATCATCATTTGCACCATATTTTTGTCCCGTTCACACTACTTTATTCTTATAAGAGAATGTGTATCCCTGTCTCTATGTTTGACTGGATGAAAATAAGGATCATCTGACCGAAAAGGAAAAAAAGATGCCATGCAGAATGTGAACATGTAAAGATGCTAAGATGGTAAGATGCTAAGATGCTGAGAGATGTAAAAGATGTAGGTGGTTCCATTCACATCTTCACTCCTCCTTGGTACTGGCTCACCTCATGAAACTTGCAAAGGGCAAGAGGATGGCCAAGATGAAAAAGAAAAGAAAAATTCTTCCTCTCGACTCAAATGTGTGTGGATGCGGACGTATTCGTGTATATGTGTGTCTGTTTGTTGGGAAGGGGAAAGTGGAGTTCAGCCAAGTCGAAAGATGAATAAAGTATCACTCAGTGAATTGTGCAGATTCCTCACGTGAAAAGAAAAATGGGATACAATCGAGTTTAGTACAAATCTTATCAGAAAGTTCTTAGATGAGTGGCGAGCAGTGAGTATCGAGTAGCTTGTGGTGAAGAGTTTGTGAGTTTGGTGAGTTTGGTGAGTTCTTCATGCAAGGAACAAACTTACCAGCAGAAGGGTCACTTGATGCAAATGCAGACATTTGACATCCTTTGCCTGGTGATGTTGAATCTGGTGGACATCGGTACCACGGTTGATCTGCTTGCAGATGATCACTGGACGATTCATCATTCACAAGCAAAAATGGACTTGCAGATGTGAATGCGTGCAAAGAAGTTGTATCGACTGTTGATTGAAAATTGACAAAGTTTGTCGAGGACGGAGAAGATGAAAATAATGTAGATGATTCAGTTGTTATACTAAAAATGCCTGAGGTCGATGATGGTTGGATTTGATGATGATGCTTGGGTGAATCTGAAACATTAACAAAACGAAAGTGTTACAATGTATTTGGGCAAAAAGAAGAAAACGATTCACTGGAAGAAATTGAATTATATCTTTTGAATTGTAGAATTAAATGATTTATATATATATTTTCCTCAAGTTCAACTGTTTATCATTTGTTTGGTAAGTTTAGCGTTTGTCTGTAGCTTTTTCAGCTGGTGTTGTCAGTCACCCGCGTGCACTTAGATGTGAAGGAAAGCGAAAGGAAGGCAAAAGAGGCAAAAGCAGAAAGAGAAAAAAGAGAAAAGAAGCAAAGAGGAAGAAGAAGTGAAATTCACATTTAGTAGTTCACTCAGCACCCTAAGAGACGTTGTAGATTCATGTGCACTGGGTAAAATGGACAGAAAGGAAGGAAGAAGACCAAAAGAAGCAAAAGAGGACCAAAAAGACCAGTAAGATGAAAAGACGAGGATGAAGATGAGAAGAAAGAGTGGACGTTCAACGAGGTCAGCGGGTGGTACAAAGTGAAAGTAAAAAGGAGAAGAAACAAGTGCAACTTCGGAAAGCAAGGACAAAAAGGACCACGTCACAGCTGAGAAAGAAAAAAGGACCAGGAAATTCGTCAACAGACAAAACAGAGCGAAAGAAGGACACACAAACAGGACAACAACAATAGTAAAGCAGTTTCCGTGTCCCAATGATTGCTATTACATTTGATGGAAGAGTGTTCATTTGATTCATTTGATTTGGGAAGCGAAGAAGTGAACATTGAACACTCAACTCAACTGATTCAACTGACTTAACTGACTGGACTGACGACTGACGACTGGTCGAAAGTGCGTACACCGGGTAAACTGGTCACCTCATCGACTGTTGTGTAACCTTTTCTCCATTCTTTTATCCACAACTTTACCAGATCACAGTGAACACTAAGAGTAGAGTCAGAGAGAAAGTGAAAGTGAAAGAAGAAAGAAGAAAAATAGAGAGAAAATAGAAAGTCACAGTGCTGAGAGGTTACGACGTTACAACTTGAGCAAAATGCCCACTGGCCACTGTTATCTTCTCTGACACGCGGCAAATGGTAACGGAACTTGACCAAGCGTCGGTCAAGTTGTTCCTTACTTCACTAGTTGACCATTTGACTAGTTGACTGTTGGACTATTTGACTTATTCACTTCTACTTTCATTTGGCCGTTTGAGCACTCAGGCACTGGCACTCCGGCACAAGCACTCTGGATGCCTAGAAAAAGTGGACCATTGGCCAACCGGAAGGAAAGAACCACCAGGAGAGAGGAAGGAAAGAGAAAAAGAAAAGAGAAAAAAAGAAAAAGGAGAAAAAGAAGAAAGAAAGAGAGACCAAGGATCGATTGAATGTGGCCAAAGTGTCTTTCTATTCAAAAGACCAGCTGCAGTGTCCACTCGAGCAAAGATGGGCGTGCAGATGCAATTGCAGTTGCAATTCACACCACGAAGTCCGACAGTCTTGGACTCACCGATTCACAGAGTCACAGAGTCCTTCAGTCCTACAACAATCGGACCAAGTCGAACAGTTCTAACTGTTCTAACATTCACACATTCAACGGTACAAAAGCTGAGCATCTCGCACATCTTGCATCTCACATCTCACATCTCACATCTCACATCATCGGTGAACTTCTTGATTCTCTCTGTCACAGGAAAGGATTTTCCCTTTTTCCTTGTAAATGAGGCGAATATAAAAGGACTGTGAGAATACCACCAAGGTAACAGACCTTCTTTTCACATTCAACACATTTCCTCGTCATATCATCAGAACAAAATATATATGCATGACACGAATGCACGTGTCTCATCCAAATCATTCTCAGATTGTTGACTTATCAAATGCATTCACATTCACACTTTGACTAAAAGAGCGACAAGAAAAAAAAGAAACAGTAGAAAAAGACAGTCAACAACAACCGACAACCGACAACCACATCATCATTATCATCTGGAATCCTTCGTTAATGATTCTATTCAACAAACAGCGGTGTCTATCCTATCTATTCTCTCTCCCTCTCTTTCTCTCTTTCTCTCTCTGTTGGTCCTTTTTATCCTCATCGACCATAAGAAACTGTTGGTAATTGAATTTATCCTTCTTTTCTCTTACCTGGCATCGCAGTTTATCATTGAGTGCAAAGCGAACAACAAATAAATAAACAACATCAACATCAACAGCAACACAACAACTATACACCCAAAGCAAAGACAACAACTACACCAACAAGTAAAATTTGTCGACTAGTGAAGGGAATTTGTAGGATAAAAGTGAAACAGAATAAGAAGCCAATACACAAGAAGCGAAAAGGAATAAAGAAAAAAAACGAAGAGAGAAAAAAAGAATGAAAGTGAATTGAACTTTGCCGTGTGAAGGGCAAATGTAATTGTTTGCTTCATCTCCTTTTCGGGTGACTTCTTGAAGAATACTTTGCAGCATCACTCGTAGCACTCACCTGCACCTTTGGCTGAAGTTGAGGATGGAGCGGACGAGGGAGGTGAAGAAGATGAAGAAGATGATGACGATGAAGAAGGCGAAGAAGATGCCAGAGACGCGGAAGATGAAGAAGATGAAGAAGATGAAGAAGACGAAGACAAGGATGAAGAGGGTAAAGAAGTAGAAGAAGATAAAGCTAAAGTTGAAGTCAGTTGAATCAAGAGCGAAAGAAGAACAAGTGAAGTGGCATTTGCTCGAGTGACCATTTCTCTGGACAAAAAGAGAAAGAATGAGAGAAAAGGTCTTCTCTTGGTCCTTTTGGTCCTCTTGGTCCACTCGTGTACTTTTTTTCTTCTTTTTTGGACGTTGTCGTGTCGTTTATCCTTCTTCTCTGCTGCTGGTTTCTTTGTTATATCAGTCAGTGTATTTCTCTGTTACTCTCTGTTTCTCTCTGTTTTTTGTCCACTTGGAGTTCAGAGTGAAATGTGAGTGTAGTAACTCACTCGATGTTCTAACTCTCACTGTTCTCATCTCCTTCACTCGGGTCTTCTTTTCTTTTGTCGAATCGGCGGATGGTTCTTTCCACAGACGCGCAGAACTCACACAACTCACACAACTAACAGAACTAACAGAACCGGCCTGAGTCTTTTTGCCAACACGCGCACGCCACTTGTACAACTGGAGAGTAAGTTGAGTGTTTGACTTACAAGACAAACGAACCAAGTGAAACACACTTGCAAATACCATCTAAACGTGCATGCGACACACAAGGACAAAGTTACAGCTTTGGATATGTTGGAGAGGTTGAAGAGGTTCAAGAGGATGAACAAGTAAGGGAATAAAAATAAAATAATACAAAAATACAGAAAAAAGACAAAGTTGAAGTTAAAGACAAAGGATGAAGTCGAAAGTGCGCGACAAAATTACTCCATGTGAGTCAAATTAAAATTCATTCATTCATCTGCTCCTCTCTCTCTCTCTTTCTCACTCTTACTCACTCTTTCTCTGTTCACTAGTTTCTTCTTTCTTCATCCTTCTCTCTTCCTTCTTCCCCTTCCTTCTCTCCATTCTCCTCTTTCTCTCTGCCGCACACTTAGCCATCCATTACCCTTTACTTTGTGCTTTTTTTTCTTTTTGCTCTTTTTTCTTCTTTTTTTGCCCTTCTTACTTCATCTTATTTCTTCTTTCTGCTCCTTCATCCGCCTCACATGTGGGACTCATTTGCGCGTACCATGCGGGTGTCTAATCCAATCAGCCTGATCTTTCTTTCCACCAAAGAAGCAGC
This sequence comes from Hemileia vastatrix, assembly GCA_030280995.1. NCBI lineage: Eukaryota > Fungi > Basidiomycota > Pucciniomycetes > Pucciniales > Zaghouaniaceae > Hemileia > Hemileia vastatrix. The sequence goes on from JASXTE010000023.1 coordinate 297,419, forward strand.
CAAAGTCTTTTTCTTTCTCCTTCTCTCCCACTTTGCCACTTTCTTTTTCCTTTCTTCGATTCTCCCTTTCTCTCTTTCACTCTCTCTCTTTCTCTCTCCGCAAAGAAAGTGAGTGGATGCAAGTGTAATCAAAACTTCCTCCTGTTCTTTTTGCCCTTTTTGTGAGAAGTGAACTTGTCTCTCTCACTTTTTTTTTCTTGCCGGGCGAACCAGTCGGGATCGATGTGGCTTTGATGGATCAACACACACACACATACACATAGAACATAGAACATATAACACATAGAACAGATACAACTGAAGAACTGAAAGAAGGCAATGCACACATAGAAACACATACACACATACACACACAATCTTCCTATCAGTTTGCCGCGTGACACTACAGGTACTGGGCGAACAAGGGAAATTCCTGGCGTTCTTCCAGTTCTTCAGTTCTTTCACGAGTTCTACTGCTGCTCGACTTCGCTACACTTACTGCTCTTACTAGTTTTGCTAGTTTTACTTGATCCTTCCTTATTCATTTGCTTTTTATCCAGGCTGAAGATGGACAAGGAGACAGTTGGATTTACTCACGGCAGGAACAGTAGTACAACTAGTAAAAGCAGTAAAAGCAGTAGCAAAGTCGCGTGTCGAATGCATCGCCAAAGCAGGATGACTGTTGTCGCTGAAATCGTCATGAGTATGAATGAAAAAAGGCAAAAGACCTGCAAAAAGTCACATCAATCAGTCAGTCAGTTCTCTAGTCAATTCATAAATCAGGCATTCGCCTGTCAGTCCTTCGAGAGAGAAAGTCAAAGAGAAAGAAACAGAAAGAAACAGAAAGAAAGGAAGTATTGTACACAGAGAATTTGCTCGAGCGACTTCTTTTGCTCTTCTCTTGCGACCTTCCAATTCCAGTTGTATGTTGGCTGTGTGTTCAATGTGTTGTGCAATTTTTTCCTCTTTTCCTTTTTTTCTTTTATCTTTTTTTGTCCATTTTTTCTCTGTCCTTTTTTACCAAGTCACTTGGTACATGAAACATGTGACCGGTGTCATTTGTATCATTTGTGTCGATTGCAATTGCAATTGCCATCGGTGACTGGTCGCCTGTTACTTCTTTTTTTTCCTTTTCTCTGTCTTTTATTTTTTCTTTATTCCTTTTTTTTCCTTTCTTTACTTTCTTTACTTCTTTCTTTTCTTTTCGTTTCTTTCCTTTTTTTCCTTCACCTGGTTTGTTTCCGTTATTTTGGTTGTTCTTTCCTTGTCGACTCGCTTGACTCTGCCAGCCTCTTGACTTGGTTGACTTTCTTGACTTTGGTTTTGTCTTTGGGATGTGAGTGATGACCATTTGTCTGTATGTGTCTCTATTAGCCGCGGGTGTGATGAATGGGTCACTCAGTCAGCCTTACCTCACATGTGGATGAGGATGAATTGGATTGACATTCACAAAAGTTTAGCCCATCCGGTTGGACTTTACCTCGCCATGAGACTTCATTAATAAATCACCTCAACGAGTGCAGGTGGTTGCTTTTTTTCTTTTTTTCTTCTTCATGGACAAAGTGAGATGCTCTTGAGGTCTTCCATTGTCCTATTGGCTGGCTTCCTCTTTGTCACCATTTTCTTCTCTTATCACTTCTTGACGCGTATTGAATTTGGCCCATTTTTTCGGTCACCGACTTCCAGGGAACAGGCAACAGTGAAAATGAGAAAAGCGTCTGAAAAGGATGGAAAAGAAGGAGAAGAAAAAAAATACTTCTACGGAACCATTAGTCAGAGTAACTGGAAAATGCTAAGCAGTGGCTGTTGCCTCACACAAGACGTAGAAGATGTAAGAGATGTAGAAGATGTAGAAGAAGTTTTTTCTCCTTCCTTCCGTGAGGAAAAGAATGAGAAGGAAAAGAGATGAGCATCTAACTCATCCTCATCCTCATCTTCATCCCTTACTCCTTACTCCTCACTCCTTATTCTTTGCTTCTTACTTCTTACTTCTTACTTCTTACTTCTTACTTCTTACTTCGTACTTGTGACTCCTCTTACTCCTACTTCCTGCTTGATGTTTTACTTGTGATACTTTGTGACTGTTGATGTAACTTCTTACGCTTCTTTCTGTCTGTTCCCTTTTGTCGATGCTTTTTTTTCTGTACTCGGTTACTTTGTTACTTTTCCAGTGTTTTTGCTCTATCCTTCTGCAGGCTACTCACTTGCCTTACTTATAAAAGTGACATATAATGAGAATGAGGATAACAAAAAAATATATAAACAAAACAAAACAAAATCAACATCAACAACCTCACGATGTCGTAGGGATACGAAGAAAGAAGAAAAAGACAAAATGAAAGTACAATGAGAGACATTTTCAATGTATGAAAGAAAATATCAAGAATAAGGAATGGAAAAAATAACGAAAATAAAGGTTATTCTGACAAATGTGATTTGCATGTGCATGAATCATAAGCATAAGCAGTTGCAAGTACCAGCGAAAGGAGAAAGATAGAAAGAAAGAGAGAAAGAGGAGAAAATTTAATCAACAAAGAAAAGTACAAAGTTTAGAGAAGAAAGGAAAATTCTTCCCTTGTCTCGTTTGCTGAAAAACAGTTTCGCATGAAAAAGGACACAGTGAAAGTAGATCCGACAGAGAGAAACATGAAATTGAATCATCACTCTCACTCTCTGGCTGTGTGATGTGTCTCTCTTGCCCGCTTGACTGGCAAAATTAATGCATGCATCATGCAAACTGTTCCATCATCGGTTGACTCATCTTGCTTCCTCTCACCTCAATTCGCGAATGCTGTATGGTGAAGGGTGAATGGTGAATGGTAAAGGACTAGTGAGAAGTTGCATTTGCTTGTGTCTTTCTCACTTCGTTCTCACTGGTTCACATTCTCGCATTCTCACTCAATCCAATGCAAACGGGTTGCAGCAAAGTGAGTCCCATGAGAATTGTCTTTTCCTCTTTTCCTCTTTTCTCTCCTTCTCTCTTGTATTCTCTACTGTTTTCGCCTTTTCTCACTGTTCTTTCCTTTCTTTCACTCTTTGGCTATTTGCTTTTTTTTTCTCTTTGTGTCTGTGTGTGTAATTCATGCTGATGCTCAATTCCACTAGTCCAATGTGAGACCTGCAGGTCAATTGAATGCTCAAGATGGCAATGAGTGATGCAGTCAGCAAAGGGCAAAGGAAAAGGATGAAGGCACCAGTCGACGAGAGAAATAGAGAAAAAGGAAAAAAAGGGATGCACTTTGCAAGTTAACGAAAGAAATACTCTTAACTGACTTTCACCCGGCCCAATAATGAAATATCAGTGAAGAGTGAAGTATTGCGTGCAAGTGGCAAATGTCACTTGAGAAGCTTCGGTAATATCCTCAACCTTCATATCCGGAGGCACTAAACAGCCACTTAATTCTCGCGACTGATCACTCGAGTGTAATCATAACAAGCCTTGCAACATTTACCATGGTGAGGAAAAAGTTCTATCGATGCCACTGAGTGAATAAGTCAATGAGAAGAATGAGTCTATCAGTCTATGAGTCTATGAGTGTGTGTATGTGTGTATGTGTGAACTGTTTGACTGAGTAGCCTTGTTCATGAGTGAAATTCACAAAATTCAGACACAAACCATTTCAGTTGTATCTGCAATTGCATTATCACCTTATGGAAGTCACATGCCTCAACACGATCTTACTACGAGTTGGGAATGTCTTATGGCATTTTTACCCTTTACTTGGTCACCCGACGCTTTACGAAGTTTGCCCGATGAATTGGTTGAGACATCAACTCGACAAGAAGCAAGCAGACAAGTTCGCAAAGTGTGAAATAGTGGAAGAGTGTATAAGTTGCATGTCGAAATGGTAGTAGAAGAAGAGTAGAATGCAGTTGAACATCGAAATGGTGAAATAGTGTCACTCGGCGACAAAGTCAATGCCCCAGGCCGGACCAATCGGGCTTCAAATGACACCTTTGTCATTTCATCCGTCCTAAGAGATGAGGGCAAACACTTGAGTCGACTCGACATACTCACAAGTCTCACACTACTCAACCAACAGTCAAAGCAGTTGGAAAGAAGAGAAGAAAAGGGAAAAGAAGAAGAAAAGAAGAAGAAAAAAGGATAAAACTGGAAAAAAGAATAAAATGTATCTTCGTACAATGTGACTCACTTGCCATTTCTTCCTTTTTGCCTCTTCTCTCTTTGTGTAGTGGGACTGAAGCACTTCGTCTCCATCTACATCAAAGTCAGGCAGATCATGCATGATCTCTCTTCTCAGTTTGCCCTTTCACACTTGGCAACAACAAAAAGAAACAAAGGAAAGATAGAAACAGACGAATCGGGCAATGGAGGAATTGAGAAATCGAGCTCACTGGAGAAAGGGGCAACGAATAGGAGACAAGGAGGAAAGGAAGAAAAAGGAAGAGAAAGAATAAAAGAAGAAGAAAAGAAGAAAAAGAAAAAAAAGGAGAAACAGACAAACAGACAAACAGAGGCAGAGAGAGAGAAAGAAAGAAAAAAAAGAACGGAGCATCCGCATCCGTGATGACTTCCTTCTCTTTCCTCTTGTCTCTCGCCTCACGACGCCCTTGAGACATGGACAGGCTGAAAGTTTTCTCTTTTCCTCTATTTCTTCACTTGTATGTTTGGTGTTTCTTTTACTTTGTGTTTCATCGTTAACAACGTGGTGGATGCAAGTAACGTAAGGTTATATGTTTGCTTGTGTCTTGTGTCTTGTGTTGTGTTTGTTGTGTTACCAGAGGTAAAGGAAAAAGAGAATTCAACGGAAGAAGAGGATGAAGAGGGAAAAGTAGCAGCAGAGAAGAGAAATAAAGAAAGTAGAAGAGTGAGAAAGTGACTTGTTGGAAATGCATCTCCCTGGACAAAAGACCAACCATTGGAAGAAAAGAGGAAATGGCAGTCGGCACAATTGAGCATTCAACATGCACCATCTTCCATGCACAAGACTCAAGCATGAGACAAGAAGCAAAAGGCGAAGGGCATGAGGCAAGATGCACCATCCAGCAGGGAAGATTGAGCATTCAGCATCCACAATCCAAGATCGACCCGAACATTGGCAATCTTCTCACTATTACATGGGCAGTGGGTATCAATGAAGGTTCATTGGCATAGAGATCGCCCAAAGAGGTTACGATGGACGAAAAGCAAGCATCAAGAGGAAAGTGGAGAAAAGAGAAAAGAGTGAAGAAAGAAGAGGAGAGAAGAAGAGAGAAGAGAAAAGAAAAGAAAAGAAGTTACCATCAGCAGTCACCTTATTCTTGTGAGCGCCCTTCCTCAATTGTGAACAAGTTGATTGGACAAACACGAACAACCACTTAACTGACCATCAACTTTGTGGCCAAAGACATTTACCGACATCACAGATGCACTGTCAGACTGATTGTTCTCCTTTGTCTTCTTTGTCTTCTCCTTGGAAGAGCATTTATTCATTCATTTATTCATTCATTCATTTTGATTTCATCGGCCATCCTCAGTGTCGGGTCCAGTGTGCCTCATTGGACAGACAGTTTTTCATGGCGCATTTAACGGACACTTTGATACCCGTTGGTCGAACTGGTTCTCTGTTTTCTCCATTCTTTCCTTCTTTCCTTTTTTCCTTCTTCTTCTCTCTCTCTCTCTTTCTTTTCTCTCTGCAGGATAAAGAAGGACGAAAGAGTACAGAACACAACAGAGGCAAGAGGGATAAAAGTGTGTGAAAATGAATCTGCGGCGAGGAGTGAATCTTTGAGTTACTCATGCAGACACAAGCAATAAAAAAGGCACAAGAATAAGTAAAAGAAAAGAGACAAGACCAAAGGACACAAAATCCTAGCCTTGATAAAAAGATGTCGCAATGAAGTTGTTTTTGTTGTGACGCTGGTGCAAGTTGACCCACTGGATGTTGGATTGTTGATGTTGGATGTTGGATGTTGGATGTTGGTGCATGGACCCAATGGCCGAGAACCAAATTAGCCTTGTGCCTTGGCAGATGGAAACAGTCACAAGGCACAAAGATCAAAGAGTCAGAAAGTCAGAGAGTGAGAGAGTCAAAGAGTAACTTCTCCATTCCAATAGCAATTTCAGTGAAAGCGGAGAAATGAATTAGCTTCTTGTGCGATTGCTTCTTCTTCTTCTTTTTTGGGCATCAGAGAGAAAGAGAGGAAAAAAAGGATCTTTTCACATGTCAACCAGTCCAATGGAACAAGTGACTGGAGTTAACTCGGACGAGACAAGCACAAAAGAAGAAGAAGAGGAAAGAAAAAGAGGAGAAAAGAGAAAAAGGAAAGAGGAAAAAGGCAAAAAAAAGGAAGAAAAAGGATCAAAAGAGAGAACGATCAACTGCTGCTGGTGCGAAAGAAGAAAAGATGAAGAAAAACAAATGAACACATGTGTATTGCACTCACCTTTCACCAAGCGCTAATGAATGACAAATGGGGAAGAGAGAGAGAGAAAGGAAAGAAAGAGAGGAAAGAAAGGACAAGAAAGAGGAAAAAAAACATTGTGACACATTGATGAGTCACTTTGCAATTCACACCGAGTGTCCCTTGTCCGAAGGTCCAGAGAAGGGCATGTGATTGGACCTTCACCCACGTGATGGTTCAGTGCAATTGGCTCTTTTGCCTTCTTTATTTTGTCTCTTTTTGGGTTTTTCTCTGTTACTTCTTTCTTTATTCTTCTTTCTTTCTTTCTTTCTTTTCTCTCTATTTTTGGACTGTGTGCCCTCCTAATCCTCCCATGGATGTTGCCAGCCTCATTCTCAATTGCGATCACTTTTCTTGTCCTTCATCCTCGTTGTACTCTTTCCAGTCGTGCACCAGTGTACAAATTCACATTCATCGCTTTTCCGAGGCTGATTCAAGTCAACTCCTCCGTGAGTGTACTGCATAAAATTGCCATTGAAGAGGAACACACAGACAAAATAAGAGTTCGCGAGGACCTTTTTTGTCCTGCTTTTCTTTTTCTTTCTTCATCCTTTTCTTCTTTCTCTTCTTTCTCTTCTCTCTCTTGTTGTCTGAATAGAGTAACTTTAAACAACTCACTAAAAATAAAAGACAATCTAAAGAAATAAAAACAACCAAATAAAGGTCACCGATTAAAGGAAAGCCCAACAGCCAACAGCATGCAGACAAGAAACAACAGAAACAGACAAGAGACAACAGATACGAGAAAACAGCAAAACATTTTCTAGTGAAACATTTGAAAAGGAAAACGTAAATGACTCACGAGTTAGTTAGCAGAGACAAAGTTAACTCGACCTGATGATCAAGCATTCGGACGAGTTGCTCATTAGTGATTGTAATTATAATTGTCACTACCAGTGGGTTTAATTATCAAAACAAAGTCAAGAGTAAACAGTTTTGCACTAGCAGGCGTGACAAAGTTTAGGGACAGTTAAACGCACTTACAAGTTGGTACTTTTGTCAAAGTGTTAGGTCAAATGCAGAATGAGAGAGTAAAAGAGTGAAAGAGTAAAAGAGTGAAAGAGAGTAAGTTGAGAGAGCGATGAACATTGACTGTTAAATCGACAATAGAAAAGACAGAGGAGGATGCAAAGGCAAATTCAGCTCGACTGGCCCATCACTCGAAACCCGTTGGATTGGGTGTCTTGCTCTGTGGTGCTTTGTTCACTTTTGTCTGTTCAATTGCACAGGGTGATTTAATTACATCTCATTGGAATTCTCCTCTTTCCTTTCTCTTTTCTTCTTTTTCCCTTATTCTTTCTCCTCCCTCTCAATTGCAGTTGGTAGAGTGAATGAAGTGAACCATCTGCTAACTGAATTGCCAACCGAGGCAGGACAAGTGCCAAGTGAACTTGCTTCTCATCTTCGTTCAAGGAACAAAGCGACACACACACACACACACATTCACATACACATACACACAGGCAGATATAAAGACACTGAGACACTGGGAAACTGACAAACTGCGAAAGTGAAGACTTCCAAGACACCAAAGACACCAAAGACACCAAAGACATAGATGTGATCATTAAACTCACTCACGGAGATGAAGAGGCGCATCTGCTCTCATTAACCAAACTGAGCATCCTTCCTTCCACTCTTGTATCCTTTCATCCTTCCCTTAACCCTTACTCACCAAGTTCTTTTTTCTTCTCCTTATTATTCATTATTGCAAATTACTTGCCAGGCATCCCTGTCTCTCGGTTACACTATTAATGATGTTATCCTGGGACACATACTCACCAGTGTGTCGAAACACTTGCCTGCATCTTTTATTTCTTTCTATTCTCCCAGAACAGGCCACTTCGCACATCTTTGCAAATTTCATTCACTTTTGTCTGATTTAATTTCTGTCACTTTTCTTTTCTCTCCTGCAACTTTAATTCTGTAAGGTTTGACTCTTCTTCATTTTATCCGAATCACTCATTCGAACTCACCCCTTTTCACTTCTTTTCTCTTTTCTCTTTTCCTTTATTTTCTTTCTCTGTCTCTTTTCTCTTTAATCTCTCTCTTTCTCTTTTTATATTCCCCTTTGCACTTTTCTTCCAGTGAAAAGAAGTCAAGATGGATATAACGTGTAAGAACTGTACAACTGTGCAACTCGACTGAACAAAATAGGACAATTGTCCCAACTTCACATTGTAGAAAAGTAGAAAAGTATAAAAGTAGAAAAGGAACAAGTGAACACATCACCCCAAAGGTCAAGACAAAGCAACATTCCAAGTCATTTGTGATCACCAAATTCTTAACGCTGGTTCTTTCTTTTCCTCTTATACTCTTTTGTCCGCAACTGATCACATGTTCGGACCTTTCAAGCGCATCCGGTGACATTTCTTATTGTATTCTACTTTATCTTGTCCTTTTTTTCACTAGAAAAAAAGACAGAAAATACTTGACCCATCAGTTGTAGAGAATAAAAGAAAGAAGAAGATGGCTTCAATAGAACTTTTTACCATCAAAAGTACTAAGAGTCAACTTTCAACTTGTCTAAAGACACGAGGTGACCAAGTTGACAATTTCATTCAATCCATGTCCTTGTTTTTTTTTCAATGTAACTGTTTTAGTCTCCATTTCACCAGTCGACAGTCGATTTTATAAAAAAATTTTGTCCTTTACAATCAACAATAAAGATCCAATTACAAATGGTTTCTTTTTTTACCCTTATTTCCGAAGTACATCGATTTGTGGTTTCCATCACTTGTACCATGGTTGTTAGTTTCACCTTTCTCCTTGAAGATGCACCAATAGATGATGTACTTCAACCTATAAAAAGAAAATTAAGGCTAACAGTCGATTTGATGTCTGGCAAAGGAAAAGGAGGAGAAAAAATAAAAAAATAAGACAAATAAAAAGCACAACTGGCAAATGGTAAATATTGTCAGTTAAATTATGGAGCGTTTTGTGCGTTTCAACTGCTTGTCGACTGTTAGGGATTACAGAGATTGTGTCAGACTTGCAGAATAAACTTTCTCTCTGTGTATGCGATCAGGTGGATACGAGTAGGGTTAGTACAACAACATCTATTTCAATAGATGCAAAAAAACAAAACAGACAAGAGAAAAAGATCGGCAAGTAAGATGAAGGATGAGAAGAAGAAATTCGTTGTAAGACGCGTTTTCCCTGTATTGTATCCATCACTAAAATGAGTTTAGCTACCATTTGATCCACCAAGTGGCTGGTGGAGGCTGGTTTGTGTGAGTAAACCAGTCCATCAGTTGATTTAAGTTTGCCGAGGCATCGAGTAACTTGGCACTGAGCACCTCGGGCTAAATCCAGTGTACATAATACACACTTACAGAGACAAAGTACATAAGGTCGACAGGCCAACAAGGCAGGCAGGCGGACAACAACCATCCATATGCATCCTATCATCTACTGGGGTTGTATGTATCACTCGATAACTTGAGAAGTTGGAGGAAGTTTAATTACCTACTAATCGAGTACAGAGTTACTCTGCCAAGTGACAGATGAAATTTGACCCGTATGATCTTCTCTCCTCCTGGCTTCTTGGTTTCTTGGTTTCTTAACCAGCCATTTTGTCTCTTCATCAAATAGCGAGCTTATGTAAGTCGCAGTAAAATCCTGTCTCATTGTCAATTTTTGCAAAAGACGACAGATGAACCCAATTGATAGGCACTTCCTTGGCGAATTCATAGTCCTTAAAGTCTTTCATCAGCGTCTCTACATTGAAATGCCCGGAAGGCTTCTTACTGTACTTCTTGTCTTGACACTGTGCTCGGTCTTTTTTCGCCTCGATTCGATCGCGAAAAGTCTTGTTCAATAAAGTTATATGGCACTTGACTTCTTTTTCTTCTCCTTGAACCAACCCTTCACTTCGAAATTTGTCAACAAAAGAATCGGCCAACTTTTGAAGAACTCCTTGTTTGTCTTCGAGTTGAGCGTATAAAACTCTAGCAGTTTTGGGTGAAGAACCAAAGTAACCAAGACCTTTGACATCGACTTTCAACTTTGCATTATCAGGCAACAATTTTTTTACAATTTCACTACAAGAATCCAAAGTATCTTTTGCTTTTTGTAGTAAAGATGCATCTTCTAACGGAATCAAAACGTCAAATGTCATATGTAACTTGAGAGGATTTTGAAACAGCTTATCATCCAAGTTGAATTTGTTTCCAGGTGTTATGTATTTATTATTTACAATGTCAAGGAAGTTTTTGTAACCTTGTATCATCTTGGCATCAGCAAAACAAATTGAAAGGAAATGAGTTAGTTTCATATGTCTCTGCGGACTTCCTTTTAGAATACTTTGAATTTTCATCTCAACTAATTTCAATTGACCAGAATTTTTTGACTCCAATATAATATTTGATTGTTCCTCAGTTTTTGGAGGAAATGTGATTTTCACTTGGAAATATGGTCGACAGAGGCGTTTGATTTTATTCTCTGTTGAAGGACTTAATAGAGTTGTATCACAATTTTGATGATTTTTTCCTTCCACAGGGACTTTCACCGTCATTAGCTTGGACTGTTCATTAGTTTGATTTGCATAATCACAAGAGGCAAGTTTATCTAATTTTTTATTACCATCAATTATTTCTTCATTGTCACTTGGATCATCAGAATCCCAAATTGACTTGCAGCTCGCCATTACACGTGCATCTTATGAACTGCATGGTTGTCTTCATGCTTGTGCATCAGTGACTCCATCTGACATGTGAAATCGTTACATCAGCAAAAATGTTCATCAATGTGTAATCAACAAATATCAGATCAACAATCACATTCAATTCAATTTGTTCAGTTCAGAGAAGAAAGATCACAGACTTGCAAATGCATTGAAAATTATCTTTTTGTTTAGTGAGTCATTAAATTTTAAATCGATTTGTACCAAGTCGTTTAATAAGTGATTTATTCAACCGCAAAAATTATTTCATCATCTTTCACTTTACATACATGTAAATGCAATCACTCGATGACAAAAGAATTGGATAATATTCGCTTGACTTACATTCATTAAAGAACATTGAGGAACAAGTTCATCAAAGAATTTTTTCATCCACCATGTTTGTCTATTAACATTCAGTTCAACAATTTCCGTCGGATAAATGAATATAATCCTTTTTTAAAGGCTGAAACATAGGTCGACTCGACTTATACTCCAAATTCGATCAATTCACAATCGTAAGTAAAAACTGGAAAAAAGAAGTAAGTTCTAAGAGTGAAGAGAAAAAGAAAGTCGATCAATCTCCTTTAAATCTGATCATGAGGTATTGACTGATGAAACTCGTCTTGTTGAAAGAAATAGAGGAAAACTTGTTAAATATCGTCACTCGTGAATGAGATTAATCTTTCAAGTGGATGACTTGAAGTCAACTGAGACTGAACCACCGACTGTTCGGCTCAAACAGTGACATCAATCCTTTAAGGTCAGTCTTGTGTCTGAAAAATCGTTAAACCATAAAGGATGGTGATGCAACGATTGCGATCTGGTCACATGGCACTGAATTCACTGAGGATTGGCTATTTGCACTGACCAGACTGTCAGTATGATCAAATTGAAGGTTGAACAATCAACGATGGTTAGCTTTAATCCAAACTTATAGAAGAAAAAGTTGAGGTTTCAACAGACTTCCATCGATCGATTGATTTCATTGACTTGATCAGGAAAAATTATTCGGACGAACAACCGAGAAAACAAATTAACCATTGAGACAAGTACATTTAACACAAAGTATTGAACTGTTAAATAAACCGTAGTTTGTTCATTTATATTGAGGAAATTGATCAACCAACGGAAACGGAGCCAGTTGATTGCGAAAGATTATTTGAAGAGACGGTAAAGTTTTACTTTCGAATTATACCCGATTATCTGGTGTGACTCAATGTCTTTCAAACTAATTAGCGGCTATTTCGAGTAGATTCAGTGCCTGATGAATAAGCTGTGATTAGTGTGAGAAAATGAGTTGAGTTGTTTTTTTCAAAGCTGAAAATTGTCAAATCGATGACGAGTCACGAGTTAGAACCGTAAGAGTTCACTACGAGACCGATTGTTAAGGTGAAGAGCAAACAATTGACTGTTGATTATGGGACCTTTTTGTCGAAAGTTTCATTGAATAATGTAATAGTCCACAAGGTTTGTAAGGTTTGTGAGGTTTGCTAAGTTTGCAGGGTTTACAAGATTACATTTTTGAAAAATGACCGGTCGTCGAATGAAAAGTCGAGAAAGACATGCTTAATGAAAGTCATTGGACATTTTGCCTGATTCGCTTGATTCGATAGATTGAAGAGCATTCGAGAGCATCCAAGAACATCCACCAACATCTGAGAACAGTCTATTTATTCACTCCAAAAAAGGATGTTGCCTCTGTGAAGATTCATAAGTTATGACATGGTATGAATTCAAGTTTGAAAGTTGGGACTTTTTATCAGTATTTCTTGATTTTGGAGCAAGTAAGTGGGTATAAAAATATAAATATCTCATCCCATAAAGGCCTTAAAAGTAAAGTTTACTTGTGAAAACTTATTCTTCGCCTGGTTATTAAATAAGTAGATGAATAAGAATACGTTTGAATGAAGTGCAGAGCAATAAAATCATTCTACCAGACTTTCCTTTCATTTATGGCATTCGGGTTCAAATGGAAATCTGGCAAAGCAGGGAAAAAATTGGATGAAAGATGTTGTAGCTTTGACCGGCGTAATGTTCAGAGAGGTATTAAATTCGATGTAAGGAAAAAATGTGTGGATAATGTTAGTAGTGTTTTAAATTTTTTCTCACATCTGCTCCAACCGAGGCAAGTCGATTTGAAGAATAAAATGTAAATGGATAAAAAGTAAGGTTGAACAGAACCCAACAAAACGAAGAGAGAGAGAGAAAAGACTTGGGTCAGTTCAAGATGAAAAATAGTTTGCGAGTAGTATAAAATATCGACCTGAAGAGGTTTTCAGTTCAAACATAAACATCAAGTGAAAGAAAGAAAGAAAGAAAAAGTGAAAAAGAAAAAGAAGAGTCAACAATGTCGTCAGTGACAGGGACATGGTGAAAGGAAAAACATGCGGTGAGTCGGTGAAAACAATTACGCATTTTGGTTTACCATTTTCTCTTTACATGCCCGTGATGATGAGTTCATCATCATGTGAGGATGTGGCATGTGGCATGTAGAATGTAGAATGTAGGATGGAGGATGTAGAAAGAAGGATGTACACACTACGTAGAGAAAAGGATGTAGGATAGAGAGTGAAGAGAAGAAGATGCAAAAGGTGCCTGTTAAGGTCCAAATGACCCAACAGAATCGAGATGCTGGAGAGACACGAGACTTGAGCCATTAGCTGAAAAGGTGGTCTCATTTATATTGATTGCATACGTGTTTCACGATGTAACTGATGATCATTAAAAGTGGATGAGGCGATGGCAAAGGCGACGACGACGACGGGTGGATCGGTACAAAGTGAGTATGTACAATATAGCCGATATAGTTGATATAGTTGATGATCGATTGAACATCAAAGTGAGAACTCGGAGGAAATAAAGTAACTCACTCACTCACTCACTCACTCACAGAGTAAATTCCTAATGGATCAAGTAAACAAATGAACCTTAAGAATGGACTCTTCAGTACACTGTGAGTTTACTTTCGACTTTACCACGACGTCCAGAAGGAAAAGAGCAGAGAAAAGAGAAGAGAAAAGAGAATCAAAAGGAAAAGGGTGAAGGAGAGAGAGAAAAAAAAATGAACGACACTTCAAGTGGTAAATCTTGTGAACATTAGCATGAAACAAAAAGTTTTTTGTCTTGTTCTTGCTGAGTTGTGTTCTCTCTCTCTCTTTCTCTTTGAACAGCATCGTTGACACTTTTGTCGTTATTTTTTTCTTCCTTTCCCAATATCTGGATATCTGGATAGCTGTAGGTGGTCGTCTTTATCGTTTTGTCGCTTTGCTCATGTTGTCGTCGTCTTTTCGTCTTTACCTCTTTACCTCTTGTCATGATTGGTTCTACTAGCATCACCTGAATGATTTTTCTTCGTCGGTCACTTTCAGGTGGATCATATGACCAGTTCACCATTGAATATTCAGTTTGCCCTAGTAATTAGCGATTTGACACCCAGACAGTCGTCGGTGGCAGTGTGAGTGTCGTAAAGGAAAACATGTTAAGCGGCTTAGGTGACACAATACACTAAATTATTGACTATTAGTGATGATCAAGTAACTCGACAGCTTTGCTTGTTCTGGTCGAGTTTGTTTTTTCCAATGACAAAGCCTGAACAAAGAAGACAGGCACGAATACCGACTCGGCACACGCTTTATCCTCCAAGGAAATTCACCGTGAATACCTTCTTTGATATTCCCGTGTCAGCTTTACCCTGCCAAATGCGAAAAATACTGAACTTGCACTCACCCAGTCGAATATTTTTTTTTGAATTGAGAATTTTTTTTTCTTTCAAGAAAAAAGTATCGAAAATATCACAAAAATATCGAAAACATTGATTCATCTGCAATGAAAAATGCTCGAGTGATTCTTCAATTCAATATTAAGGGTAAGAGGCGATTCATTTTTTATCAAAAATTCATCCTATTGAAGGCCAAAGCAATAAAAAAAATTTCCTGATGTTCGTTCACCTGTTAATCTGTTGCAGTGGTAAATTGAATCAACCTTCCTGAGGTTCTAATATGTTGAATATGTTGAATGTGTCGGATGTATCGAATATGTTGAAATGCGTGGTGAATGTGTCGAAGTGACTTGAACAGGCAAATGTGTTGCAAGAAATCATCTACAAGGGTGAAAATGTGAAAATGTGAAAATGTGACACTGTGACCGTATGACATTTAATCTCAAATTCAATCACCTTTCGATTTGCCTTGTTTTTGCACGTCGTTCTTTTTTATTGTGTCCCTTAACATGTGTTTTGTTTATTTTGATCATTCACTTGATGTCCATGGGGAGAGTCAAAGTGAAATTCACTTGTGTCAACACAGGAAAAGTGGATGCAGTAGATGCACTGGATGCAGTCTTATTTCAATAGAGTGAACCTTTTGTTTACTCAATGAGTACATTTCATTCATTCTCTTACATCATTTGCTTCAATCCGTCGATTTGCCAATATTTTCTGACTTTTTTTCCCTCTCTCTCTTTCTGACTTCTGTGATTTTCATGCCATTCTGAACATTCTTCTTTCGCCTGAATCATGTGATGAGACGTCGCGAGGTGAAGAGCGAGTCATTTGTTGCCGGTAAAAGTTTTGCACTCAATTTTACAATAAGAGAACAACTAGCCTTACTATTGGACGATTTGAGGATGCGGAGATTGACTTGTTTCACTTGTTCATTATTTACCCTTAAGGACATTTCAAAAATGCCGATACTATCGCCGAATGATGGAAGTAAGTGCACGGTTGCCATTGCAATGTACTCGGATGAACTTTTGTCATTTACCGAGTCTCTTTTCGCCGAAAAAGTAAGAGAAAGAGAGAGAAAATGAAAGAAAGAAAAGAACGAAACAAAGGGAAAACGAGAAAAAGATAGACAGAGAATCAGATGATTGCACTAAGCAAGAGGCAATCTGAGAAACAAGACAATCAACTGGATCTACTGATGTTCTAATGGGAAACATGATGCAGGCAAAAAGATCAAAGTGCCAACAGGATTTCTCAGCAAAAGCTTCTGGACTTTCCTCGTGAGTGTATATCTTGTTCTTTATTTCAAACTTGGCCAATACAGCTTTTGGCGATTATTTACACTTTGATCGAGATGACTTTCATCGGATGTCGGTATATTTAGCCTTCAAACCACGTTTGATAACGGTTCTACTGCTTTCGGTTCGCTTGACTGGGCAAAGGGAAAAAAAAGAAGAAAAAATCAAGGACTCACAAAAGTCAAAGGAACTCACAAAGTGTCAATAACAAAGCAAGACATTTAAAGCTGTTCTACTTTCCATTTGCTCAGAATGTTCAGACAGTTCAGACAGTTCAGAGTGTTCAGGTTGTGCAACCTTGTAACCCTTCATTGTCGATTCAACCTGCGTTCATTTTAATGTGAAAATGGACTGAAGACACTTGCCCTGGCAAACAATGGACCAATGATCTGTCTGCAGGCGATTAAATTGATTCGACCTGAAAGATGTGGGTCATCAGTCATCAGTCATCGGTCATCTGACCCTTGTGATTAGATATCTCGAAAACAGGTGGAAATGTTTATAATGTCCACTTCTTCTGAGTCATCCAAGTCATTTAAGTCATTTGGTCCATCCACTTTGTTTGTCATTGTGTTAAGACATGTCACAAGTTGTATTGAATCGATGTGTCTATTTGAACAGACAAATTACCGAAGAACCAGCATGTGTCTTGAGCACATATTAACCCATCACGAGCAAACATGTTGCACCGACTGTCCAAGTAACAGGAACATTTGGGATTCCTCTGATCGAATTGGTCTCTGTTATCCCTCGGATGATCATTTGGAGGACTGGGAAACACTTTTTACTGTGACATGTGATGATCAACTTGATCAATGATACAATGCACACCACTTACTCGACCTCAGATGCATTGATCTGTCACTCACTTGGCCGACCTCTGTGGTTGCAATTACAGGCAACTGTCTTTGTTAAGTGATCGTACTGAATGTCCACTCTCATGTCTTGTAGTCAATTGGATTGCAGTCAGATAAAACAAGGATTGCATCACCAGTAGTATCATCAGATGAAACAAATGCATCTTTAATATCATTCTGGCCTCCGGTTCTATGATCTACTGCGGTTTACTGTGATGTAGCTTATTCTTACTCTGTTTGGTCTACTGGATAGTCTGCTTGGTCTGTAATGACGATTTCTTCAGGGTGAATATCATATTTTTTCATCTTTCACTCACACACTGGTCGGCTCGAATAATTCTACCTATTTTGCCCTGGAAAGGTGTATTATTCATCATAATGGAAGATATTGCAAAGAAAACAAAGGATTGGCACAAAGTACATTCTTCTGAAAGGATGAAATAAAGAGCAAGAAAGAGAGAAAGGAAGAAAGAAAGAAAGAAAGACAAAAGAAGGATAAAATTATAGTCAAACATCCGCAATATCAAGAGTCCACAGGCGAATGAAAGAATAAAATTTAAGCAGATGTAAGACCAAAAAAAAAATTTCTTTTATACTTTTTTCTACTGACAGTGAGACCTGTAACTAAATTCCTTGTACTTTATTTTCTCCTAAGTTCTGTCAGTTGTAGCAAAGTTCTAGCATCAAATACATCGGCAAACTTTATTGAACTGGTTGTTTTTGTATCGATGACTCTACCAATGAATAAATAACACGGGCTGTGTTAACATATTCACTTACTTATAGAATATTTTTTGCTATATCCCTGTGACTAATGACACGTGGGAAGAAGATGATGAAGAAACACACAAGGAGAGAAAGAAATAGTTCAATAAATCATGCCATTGCAAGAATTCGAGGAGTACTCAATGCACGTCAACAAACAATTAGGTTGAGTTGACACTGGTCCTCTTGTTAAAGTGTTTGTATACAAATGTTGCAACAATATTCCTCAACATTCTTTTGCTCACTCGCTCAATCCATTTACAGCAATATCTTTCTCATCCGCTGGAGACAGCAACAAGGGCAACAATGTCACATGTCTCCGTGAACAGAGGAAGTAAGCAATTACTCTCCATGATTACACCGAGAGACAAGAAGACACAAACACACACACACACAAGACTTAGTAGACAGTTACAGTAGAGAATGAAGAAAAAATGAAGGACACACTGAGCTACACAATGATATAAAAGTTGTAAAAGGTGCTGACGGCTCAGTTGACTTGTTCTACCTAAAACAAATTCTAACGTCGTAAGTGATGAGACTTCTTTTTTCACCGAGTTATCCTCACTCTTTCCTCTCTTTCCACTCTTTACACTCTTTACACTCTTCTCACTCCTCAGGTGCCGAAGGGTGAACTTGCCATCAAGGAAAAGGAGTCCTTTTACTGTATTCACTTTGTTCACTTTGTAGATTCAATCACTTAAGTAATGTGTCTTGAGTCAACTGTGTGTAAACTTGTCGTATGTTACGCAATTTGCAAAGAACCCGTGAGTAAATTGGGAGAGTCAAATTGAAATAAAGAGACGACAGGTAAAAATAAAAGTGACAGAGTTAACGGAGATCACTTTGATGCATAGACAAACTGACCGAATGTCCAAAGGATAAAAAGCCAATTCTTACCCCCAATCAAGTCGAGTCAATTACGATATCCTGATGAAGACTCAAGAGTCAATCCGTCGCTAGATTAAATGTGAATACTAGTTAGCCAAATTAAAGATAGAGAAAGGACCAATGATGAAGAAAAAGTGAAACACACAGAGAGAGAGAGAGAGAGAGAGAGAGAGAGAGAGAGAGGGAAAGACTATTGCCACAGTCCGACAGTCAATAATCAACAATGAACAGTCCAAAGTCACAAAAATTAACTTTCATTGGTTGTTCAGGTCGGTGAGTTGAATCGATAGTAGTCACTCGTCAATCCACCTCCAGTGAGACTTGATTGGGCAATCGACTGCCAATTACACAAATCCACGTTAATTTGGCCCCAGTAATCGTGAAAGAGAGTCCTCTTCATCCACTTTCAATAAAATGTCTCTTTTTCCTGCTATTCTCACATACACGTACGTGTCTCATTCATCCTCCTCACTTAATTTAGTCTTATTTTCCCCGTGCTCTCTGCTCTGTCTGTCTGAGTAAGTGAGAGTCTGTAACTGAGCAGTTGAGCAGTTGAGCAGCTGAACAGTAGTTTTTCTGTACTTCTTCTGTAGTTGTATACTTCAATAGTTTAGTAGTTGAGTCCTTCTGTATTTCTCGTGTTCTCTAGTTCTTCACCTCTGTTACTCTGTTACTCTGTTACCGTGAACCCCCGAACCAGGCTATCAATTGGCTTTCACGGTTGACAAGAACAAGCTGAGAAAAACACATGCAGATACAACAAGGAGCAAAGAGAAAAAAATTCTTCCAGTCAACCTTGTCAAGTTGACAAAGACACTGGGATAAATCAGGAGCCAAGATACAGTAAACAACTTAAAATGAATCAATAGTCTACAAAATTTTTGAATCAGTATACATACACAGTCTATGTTGTCAGTGGAACAAGTGATACATACACCGAATAACAGTATTATCAATTGCTTGTCTTGTGAAAAATCTCTATGGCCAACAAAG
This sequence comes from Hemileia vastatrix, assembly GCA_030280995.1. NCBI lineage: Eukaryota > Fungi > Basidiomycota > Pucciniomycetes > Pucciniales > Zaghouaniaceae > Hemileia > Hemileia vastatrix. The sequence goes on from JASXTE010000023.1 coordinate 316,994, forward strand.
TAATTCATTTATCTTATATCTATACACTGATGCTTATTTAGCAAAGTATCAAAAGTAAGTATATCCAAGGAAAAATCATACGTCTCAGACAAGAATAAATTTGAGTCAACACCTAATGTAATTTATTACAATCGTCAAAAAAGTGAGAACAAAACGAAAAATATTCCATCACTACTTTGTATTATGGATCGAGGTAAAAATGAATGACAATATCTCATACATTTAACATTTAGACAACAACTAAATATTAAAATTTCTATTAATCATTCAACTGATATTGAAATTACTATGGAACTATAAAAAGAGTGACACACAAAGAACAAAAGTGAATTTGTTAGAATTATCAAAGTCGGTTTGCTCGAACTTTAACAACAATGACAAAAGTGAAGGCAGTAAAAAGAAATGACTAATGAATTCACAGTCAATTATAATTATCTCATTTCTTTTTTTTACCATTTATCCAACAATGTGGACAAATGAGTGAAGATTTGAATGATATTAATCATTCATCTGAGCAATCGACCATTCACTATCCACCATCGACCATCGACCATTGACAGTGATCAGTTCTAGGTTACTCTGGAAACGGTCAGTAGATCAAGTAACTGTTAACAGAACAAAGGTGAACAAAGGTGAAGTGTCTTTCCTCCTTCCAAGGATACACCTCCAAGTGGGCAGTTAAGTTGACTCGTAAGAAAGTAAAAGTAAATTATAGTATGATCACACGATAACACGAGGAACATTATGACATCACGACATGATGACATTATTGCACATAGTGAGAATGAGACACAACAAAGATGCGTCACCTGTTATTTTCATTGACAAATGGAGCGAAATAATGTTGCCAATCCAATGGATTCATTGACTTGTGTCCAAGTGTACATCACCCAAGAACACATCTTTTGTCCTCTCGAACTGACGAGGATGATAAAAGGTCTCCATTCATTCGGAACCAGCACCTGAACATCAAGTCAAGAGAAAGATGATTAAGATGAAACTGCAGTCACTGGACTTGAATACACTGGTAGTAAACTGTTCAATCGTACTTGCACATTCTTCGACAAATCTCGAATGCAAGTCACGTTGCTGAGGTTAACTCGACGAATGAGTCAACCAACTCAACTGACTCGATTGTACATCGTTTCTCTCTCTCTCTCTGCGATTATTTTCCTCATGGAATTTGTTGTAAAAGGCAAAAGTTTTGAAGAAAATAAACCAGTCAGTGGTTTGTCCCAACTTCGACCTTACATACCACCATCGGGTGATAAAGAAGACACTTTAGAATTAACCATTGAACAAGATACTTTGGCAGTTTTGCTTGAATAGTCAAGTACAAAAGTACAAAAGTACAGAAGTACAAAAGTGACACCATAAGGTACTGAAGTGATGTTTCATGTGAACACATCTTCATAAAATATTTACTCTGTCACCCAAATGAATAATGACAGGTACAGAACCTGCAGGACCTACAAACCTACACAACTACAGATCAACAAACCTACACAGCTACACACAAACCTCTTGGACACTGGTACACATTTACAGATAAACAAATACTGAGAATGAGAACAAGTAAAATAACCAGTAAAACATCACTCGACGATTGACCACTTGGAAGCAAAACAAATTCCAATTCATCCACTGACTAAGCAAATATTCAGCATGTTGCTTCTGCGCAAATGGTATAAAAATATTCTTCCTTTTACTCTCCATTCACTTGCTCCATGTACAAGTGACTCAGTGCTTCTTGAACAGTGCAATTGTGTCAGTCGAGTTCTAGAACTCGCCGTCAAATGGCCTTCTTCAGTCAGTTGTTATTCGTGCCATGTGTACTCAAGTAAAATCAACTTTTAGTGGTAAATGTGACCAATTGGAAATGTTTTTATTGGCTATCGAGATAATTGTATTGGGAAAAACTGTTCTTCTTTTATCTTGTTCTTCTCATTAGAGAGCATTTTTAATCGTCAATTGAGTGAAAGACAGTTTATGTGACAAAAGACGCAAAGAAAATAAACAAGCAAGAGACAAAGAGGAAAGAAAAAATAATACATTAAGAATAAAATAATTCAACGTGAATACAAATAAGATGTCTTTGTCAGTCAGTCAACTGTCATCGCCAAGTGACTTCGCCTCATCTTCGTCTTCTTCAGCTTCACCATCATCTACATCTTCCTCCAATGATCCGGTACCACTTCCAACACCGTTGAGTTTGAATACCGATGTGAATTACATTGGTGGCGATGTCATAGATTCACATGTGCCATTACTCGTGGCTCAAAATATGACGTATATTGTCAACGTTACTGCAGATGTACCAATTGAGTATGCGATGGTGATGTTTGGTTATGTGATGCCGTATTTATTGATCATAACTCTCATTGCCAACACGTTAATTGTGATTGTTCTATCACAAAAGCACATGACATCACCAACAAATTTAGTTCTACTGGCTATGGCCATTTCTGATGCACTCACCTTGTCTTTTCCTGCTCCGTGGTACTTTTATTTATATTCTTTATCTTATCATTCACGAAAACTTTTATATCCGACATCTGTATGCTACGCCTACCATTTGTTCATCGAGGTGATCCCTGCATTTTTACACACAGGTAAATACATTTTTTTCCCATCTCATAACTTATTTATCCTCTTGTCTTGTCATGTTTTTCCTCTAACCTGAATATGTTTGATCGGGGTTTTAGCTTAATTTTATTTTCCAACCTTATAAGTTATTGGTCACATGTCAAACCTTGTTGACCTAGGAAAAAATATTCTTATTCGGTTATTTTGTTATTCTGTTATCTTTTTTTCTCTCCCTTTCTCTTTCTTTCACTTTCTCTTTCACTTTCTCTTCCACTTTCTTACTGCATCATCATCATCATCATCATCATCCAGCGTCCATCTGGTTAACTCTACTGCTTGCAACTCAAAGGTACATTTATGTTTGTCATCCAACACTTGCTCGAACTTGGTGTACAGGTAAGTGAATCATCAACTCGATTCAACAGTCAGTCACATCGTCACATCGTCACACACATTGACTTACACAGTAACTCACAGTTAAAGTAACAGTCACCTTCAGCCATGTTCATCGCAATTGACAGTTCGAGCGAAATGCTTGGAAAGAAAAACAGTTTTAGAATAGCTGAACAGCTGAACAGTTGAGCAGTCTTACAGTCCTTACAGTCTTTGCAGTCCCTAACAGTTGGACTATACAACCAGAATACTTGAGTTTATCCACGGTTGAGGGTATTTTCAACATAAGAATTCACTTAACCTCCTACTTGGTCAACACATGTGGTCGAGTTTCACTCGATCAACCTTGTGTCTTGTCGGGCGTTTGTCTTGAATCGCTTTGTCCTCGAGGTGTGCAGGTCCTGCATGTCTTTAAGACCTTTCAGATGGTTCAGTCTTTTCGCTTTTTTCCTCTCCGGTCTTTCACATCTTTCAGGTCTGCAAGTCACCTTTTTTGTTGCCTGCTTGTGCAAGTGTATCCAAGGTGGGTTGTGGCAGTGTTTCAATCAGTCTCTTCTTTTCAATCACAAGGTACAAAGAGAAGAAGTGTATAAAATATCTTTGGACGAGACAGGGACTTTGTTGCCTTCATACCTCGTGACAAAGTTAATCGAATGAAGGATTCACTTTCATCTGTCTTGTTTCTAACACAGAACAGGTCAGTTGTGATTTACGCTGTTCATTTCTCTCTTCCATGTGATTCATTTTATTTCTTCACCGTAGTCTACTTGCAGACAATCCTTTTTTTCCTCTCCTTCATTTGGAGTATTTTTTCCTCACTTTTTCTTCTTCCTACCCTCAGTTCATGCATTGCCAGGTTCTTTTTGGCTTTTCTCTATTCTTCTCTTTCCTTCTCTTTACTTCACTTCGGTCTTTTCTCTCTTTGTTCTTTACTTCTTTACTTCTTTACTGCTTTTCTTCTCTTCTTCTATTCTTTTTTCTTATTCACACAACAAGAAAACAGAAAAAAGACAGGGTAAGACATGGAAAGACCTGTACCTTTACTGGGTAGTGAATAAAGCCAACTTGACTGTTTCGTTGGTTCTTTTCTTCTTTTGGTTCTTTTGGTTCTTTTGCTCCTTTTTCTCTACCCACTGCACAGCTTGCCTCTGATGGAACAAGCTAAAGCAGGCAAAGTAGAGAAAAGATGAGAAGAGAAAAGAGAGAACAAGACAAGAGGGACGAACATTTGTACTCATACATTTACCAAGTCAATTCTATTGCCAATTGATTCATCGGAATTTCCTCTTTAACCTTTCCTCCTTTTTCTCCTCTTCATCTTCTTCCTCCTACTCTTTTCACTCAATCGAATCGTGCAATTAATTAATTTCACAATGTCAAATCTCATAATCAGTCTTTTCACTTCAATCTTTCACATCATAAGTCATTTTTACATTTGTCTTGAACTTCTTGCACTAATTTGTCTTATTTCCGTTTGTCTGATTTGTCGCTAAGATATAAAGAAGCTGTTCTCCCATCGGCATCTCTTAGTCTTGTACTTTTGTACTCTTACACTCGGTGACAATCGATTTTTCACATTTTTTCCTTGATTTTTATAAATTACCTTCGAGTTAATCACTCAATTTGTCTTTAATTCAAAAAATATTAACTGTGACTTTTTTCTTGTTTCTGTCAATCATTCAACTTTGACCAAATTTTCCCATGAACTGGTTAAATGGTATCGATTTTTCATTTGATAATCTGGCTTCTCTGTCAAATGCTTCTTCAAATTTCCACATTTCCACAATTTCACATTTTCACATGTCTCTTTTGCTTGACTGGTTGATGATGACGAAATACGAATTCGACGGGCACTTGGCGATGTCAACATGGAACAAAAATGATGGAAATTGACTCAATTCGGTGGGAAAATTGTCACACGTGAAGTACCTGGTGTCAAAAAGTCCATCTTAATAGTTTTCATCTTAGCATTTCTTCATCAATCAACTCGTTTCGTCGATCGATCTTACTTTCCCGTTCGATTTGAATTACAAGGCAAAATGATGTACGCTTGTCGATTTGATACAGCATCTTGGGTTCATCGACTGGTAAATGAAGATCTTTACTTCATCAGTTATTACGGTTTTCGAATAATTTTTGTCCACGCTGGTCCGTGTACTGTTCTTGTTGTGTTGAATTTGTTACTGTTTCGTGCTCTTAGAAAAGCACAAAAAAATCGAGAAGCATTATTTAAAGACAACCGAAAGTCCAATGAATCACGAAAAGCGCGTGATTCTTATGGAACAACATTAATGTTAATTGTTATTGTAACAGTATTTTTAGCAACTGAAATACCCTTGGCTGTGTGTACAGTTTTGCACGTTGCCCAAAATGCTCTGAACATAGCCATAGCCAATTACGATACATTGAATTTGACTGTATTATTTTCCAATTTTGTCATTCTTCTAAGTTATCCAGTTAACTTTGCCATATATTGTGGAATGTCAACTCAGTTTAGGCAAACATTTAACAGTATATTTTGTAAAGGACGATTAGAACCATCAGCAACTGCTACAACTGTTGTTGAACACTGTGATTCACCTGAATCAAGAAGGATAACAGCAACAACTACGACAACCGCCACAACTAATTCGACAGCTCGATCTCTTGTTAACCGACCTAAAGCGCAAAGTATTGAAACCAATCTGTAGTTGTTGAGGTAATTTCATGTGTCAACTGATTATTTACTCAACAAATTTTAATATTTCATGCTTTAATTTATTTAAATCTGCTGCCATCGAGGTCTGCACAAGATCAAGCGTCAATTCGCAATTCGCAAGTCAAACAAAAAAAAAGTGGAGAAAAAAAACTGGTCAATTTGTAATTAAGCAAGACTGTTCAATCGACTTATTAACAACGATAAACAGACATACAAATATACACATGTATACTGATGACAAGTGAAAAAAAACTTATCCTTTAAGTCAATTATACCAGGCGTAAGACTAAATGAATGAATAAATAAATAAATATATAAACTGATAAATCAAAGAACAAGCATGATTGAGACAAATTGAATTTTTTAATGAGCAGACAAGAGAAAACACTGGAAGAAGAAGAAAAAAAGGGAAAAAAAGAAGAAAAAGGGGAAAAACAAAAAAAATTTACTTCAGAAAGATTGGAAGGTTGAAGGTATTAAAATTTAATCTTTAGAGGTTGATGCAATCATCTTTTTGCGAGCAAATGTGTACAAGAATGAGAAGAAGATGAAGAAGAAGAAGAAGAAGAAAAAGAAAATTCCTTCCTCGAGTAACTTTAAAGTCCCGGAGAGTGCAACAATTTGACTGTCTGAACAATTTTGTCCAAGCTACAAAGTGACTTTAGGAAGAATCAACCGACAAGTCGAGATGAAGCAAAGGGACTCGGTATTAAGGTGATTCAAATACAAAATGCCATTGAAAGCATTGTACAATGGTAGGATGGGTAAAATGGTAAAATGGTAAAATGGAACAATTGTACAATTGTATCCTGGTATCTGCATACTCGTAGATTGTACAATTTGACATCCGTCACTGACATTACCACGGTTTGTAACTCTTAAACCAGAGCCTTTTGCATTTCTTATGTATTTGTCCTAACAACATTTGCTTGTTCTGTTTTTTTACTTTATCTTTTTTTTTCTTGACTTTTTTACTTTTCGCGTTATTCGACATGTGCATCTGGATCTTCTTGTTTCACTACTTCAATGGAGATTTATTATTTTGTGTTATTTTTTGTTTACTCTGTCCGTGTGAGAAGTACGAAGTGAATTTACTTTTGAAGGAAGAAACAATTTGACAACAAGTACCCTTGTGTCTGTTGCAATGACAGTCAAATGAAACTGCTCATGTATTTGTTGTTCTCTTTTTATTCTGGTTGTTCTAGTTGTTCTAGTTGTTCTAGTTGTTCTCTTTTTAGTCTTTTTGGCCTTTTACAGTTGACCAAATGTTGTTGGCTAGTGAATCCTTCTCGTTTTTATCTGTTTTGTCTGTTTCATTTGTCTCCTCGCATACATAGTTTGCTGTTTCATCATTGTTGTCACCTTTGTAGTTTTCTTTTTTTATCCTTTATCATCTTCACCTCCGTCCCTTCCTTTTCAACACACTCACACACAAACACACACATCTTCCTGTCCACTTTAAATGATCTTTTCAAATAGTGCATGAATTTTATTACCCTTCAACATAAACTTTCTCCTTTCTTCAACGTTCAGTCAATTTGTTGACAATCCAATGAACTGACTTTTCATATGATCCGTGATGAGGATAAGATTCATCCTGTTTGACACAACCAATAAAAAATGATGAAGAGCATGTTGAGTCAAAGTTTCAACTGTTCACATTTTCATCTCAAAGAAAAACCTGAGTGAACATGGATGAAAAAGAAGAAGATGAAAAAAAAGTGTACAAAGAAAAGAGCAAATTTGACCATGGAAATGAAGTTGAAAGTGAGAATGAGTGCGAAATGAGGTAAAATGTTCACTTGAATTGACTCCAGGGATGTTTTTCTTCCTTTTGAATCTTATATATATCTAAGGTTTGTCTGTTTGTCTGTTTGCCCATGTTGACAGTACGCAGGTTGCCATTAAAGTTTAAGTGAGTCGTCATTCATATTATTCATATCATTTATATCGTTAATATCAATGCAGATACGTGGTCAGTTCAATTGGTCACTATTTCATGGTCTCATTTTAAATATTGCCAGGGAATCGTGCTTATCCCAGTGAGAAAATTTCACTGAGCATATTCATCATCGACCAAAATGCAACCCTAAGTAAATATTTGATCATTCATTTGACTCACAACAAGCAGAAGTACAACAAGTTTAGCAAAGACGAACAACATGATTGCAATTTGCTGTTGTTTTGCTTTTTTGTGTATTTATTGATTGTTTGGGTTTGCAATTTAAAAAAATCCGAGACTCAAGAAAAAGATAGGAGGGGAAAAATTTTTTCATGTTGAGATAAAAAGACAAACACAGACAAACACAGACAGCATGAACAAATAAACAAAGATTTGTTCTCTTATCAAATTCACATTGAGGGACATTTTTTCATTCTCCTCAGGTCAATCAGAACGAGCTGTTTTGTACTGAACCGTTGTGTTTCCAGTTGTGTTTAAGTTGCAAGCGAAAGGAAAAGAGAAAGAACGTGTCGTGTACAAGACGTAAAAAAGAACCACCAACTGATTCATTTTTAGTTGTAACATTAGTTGTGACTTGTTTGCGTCTTCAACAATCGATAAGAGCATCATGACCGTCCGATGGATAGGTAAGTGAGTTGTTATCATTGCATGTCAATTTGTGTTTCACGAGGTAGTGACAACAAGTAGACCAGCAAGGAACAAGTATACAAACAGCATCTGAAGCATCAAGCAAAGGAACTGAAGTAAAGAAGAAGAAGAAGAAGACTGAAAGACCAAATAAATCATCTTGAACGCAAATTATTTCGCTAGGCAAACTTGTAAGTGAATTAAGTTGCAAATGTTTCATATGCAGCATCCATTAATCTACCCATCGGGTCAAATGAACACACCGAAGTAAATTACAGTACTTTTTGGCACTTGCTCAACATGCAAATGAGTAGAGGGTAGTTAATGATTATTAACTGTTTATATCTATGTACCCGTCCAGTGAGTCCAAGTGAGTAAAAAGTTGTATCACGATGAAAACACAGTCACGGTGTTTTCTCCATGATCTTTTTGATGAACTTTGCCATGGAAAATCATTGGAAGTTTGAGAGACACATATTTTGCATCTTTTACGTCATTGATGACATTGGTATGTCTCGCACAAATGCAGGCACATTCTTTCCTCGAGTGTCTTAATTGAAGAGGCTGCAAGGACAAACCCACAAGTCCACTTGAGTGAATACATTCTCATCCTCATCTTGATAAAATATAGATGGCTTCGTGCTTTTCACCTGTTTTAAAGTAAGTCCTTAAGTTCTCGCCGAAATTTTATCGCTTCTTCTACTTGTTCTACTTCTTCTCATACAAACTGTCCGATAAATCTAATAAGCTTACATACTTCAGTCCGAACTTGTTCATCCTGATAATTCTTTCTTTTCATTTCTTTTGTAGTGAAAAACTATTTACTCGGACTCGTCGTTTATTCTGTCTGATGCACTTGTTACATTTTATTGACCCATATGACGACAAACATGACCAACAAGAGGAACAAGAGAAAGAAAAAGAGAAAGACACACACAAGTCAGTAAACCAAGTACACTTTTATCCTTTAGTTATATCAATTACAGGAGGAAAGAGAGTTGACAGTAATTTGCAATATTGGGCTGATGTATTGATTTTTCCTTAATTATAAGTTTTCCCTTCATCAAAACAGTTGACTTTTGTCTGGTCTTGAAGAAAAGTTCAAGGTAAATTCGCTCGACAGTCGTATGAACTTCGGCAATTTTCCACCGAATTGCACGATCAATAAGAACGATGTCTCTTTATCTTTCTCCATTCTTCTCTTATTCTTCTTCTACACCGACCTTCTTATTTTGCTTCTTATTTCACGACAGCAATGAGATGATTCTATCGTGTAATTAGAAAAAAAGCGAAAATCACCCCGCATGACAAATTTCTTTGACAGGCATCAAGTATAAACTTTATTCTCTCCATTCTTTATTCTTTATTCTTTACTATGTTTTTACATCTTCTCTTTTCTTATCATCTTAATTCCATGGTAAATTGTATCAGGTAATTTTTTCTTTTTACAATCCATCAGTAAATTTATTTGTAAATTTAACTGCTATTTGAGGAAAGAAAAAGTTCTTTCACCAAAAATTCTTCGAAACTCCAAAACTCGGTTTAAGGCAAACTGACCGTTATGTCAGTCAAATTTATTGAACCATGAATCAATCGCTGGAAGAATCAGTGATTTTGAAGGGTAATTTTTCAATTCAATCTTCTTTTTTTCACGTTTTTTTCTAATCACATGGGTCACTTACACAGTTAATATGGAATCATGAAATTCCATTTAACACACAAAATGAACCGCACATTAAATTGTGATTGATAGATACGATTTTCAATTAACTTCCAGAGATAACATTTTTTTTTCTTCAACCAAGATTTTTTAGTTGTTTGCAAGTTTTTTGAATTTATTTGGTGACATTTCGTTGCAACTGATAAATTCACACTTGATCAAAAGTCGCAAGCCGAGTAACTTGTTCAATTTTACATTTAACACCTGCCCTTGATGAACTCACACATACTCATTCATCAATATTGCAAGTGAAATTATACCATAATGATACAGGAAAAAACTCAATTATTCATCAGTCTTTAGTGGAAAGGAAAGAAAAAAATCCTCACTGACAAGATTCGCATTCATTATAAACACGTAATGCCCAGTTGAAATTGCAACATGATCATGAATTTTCAATTAATAAGGTCCAGTTGTAAAGGACAAACAGTAGACAAGGCAAGGTGATTGTCACGAAGATGTGTTTGTCAAAATAATACTTAATCGAATGAAACATCTAGGTGACATGTTCTCATAGTCAAATTATCCACATGTCACGGAGGTCGAAGGTTCTGACTCTTGTGTAAGGTATCCAAGAAAGAGTAATTCAATCAGCAATGTTAGAAGGAAATATTTACATCGTTGAAGAGTGAGAGATTATTTTTCATTAACTTTGGATATTTGTGTTGAGGAGTGGATTTGATTTTGTCTTATCAGATGAAAAATCGGTTTACCGATTCATGTAGACATGTTTGCCCAAAGAGCAGAGAGTTGAGGTGAACCTGTGAGTGAGAAAGTTGGAAGAAGCATCAATATGGAACATGGTTCATACTCTATGCTATATGCTGCATGCTGTACGGTGTATGGTCCATTTGCCCGAAAAAAAGCTGATGAAGAGGGATATAGCAAATTCTGCTAGAGCAATGTGTTGAGAACATTCAAATGTCACGTCGGCCAGTCTGGTCAAAAAGATTGGGTGATCGATTACCTTTCCATTGAAATGGACAGAGGACGGCCTTTTGTGTCTTTGTATCTTTGTGTCCTCAATCTCGTCAAGTGAATGGCGATGGATGTCCAATACTTTCAACCCACAGGACACTTTGGTCAGGAGGAACAATCGATTCCTTCGAATCCAAATATAATTGTTTCAGCCATAATGAAAGTCAACAACATCCAAAAGTCCTCAACTCGATTAGCTCGGAAGGGATTTTCCTTAATTTTTTTCCTTCTTCTCTGTTGTTATTTCATCTGGCCCCGAGTGTCGGTTGATCCTAATACGGTCAGGCCAGTTGGTCGATTCATTATTCTGTCACAAAAATTGCCCGCGAGTAGGGTTAATCATTTGATGGCACTTATCGATGGAGACAAAAGAGGACACGAAAGGAAGAAGAACACACAGAGACAATGGGAAACACTGAAAGGCAAAAAGAGACAAAGACACAAAGAGACATAGATGAAAAAATGACCCAAAGTGAAAAAGGAGCCAAAAAAGCTCTCACCATCATTGGAGCAGTAAATGAGGATGACATGTTACACACGTGCGTAAACAAAACAACCACTGTGTACACATGGAAATTAATTTAGTCAAATTCGACCAGTCAATGGTGATGACCAGTGTGTTTAGTGTGTCCAGTGTATGTATGTTTCTGTGTGTCTCTCTGTGTCTGTGTCTGTGTCTGGTGTATTCTGTGCATTCATAAGCGAAGTATGAATGACTGTGAGTTGGTTGCGAATGACCACCGAACCAGTAGAAATTCCATCCTGAAAGGAACATGCACACATCATCACATATAAAGAAGTAAATTGTATCGAATTTAACAAACTAAAGCAGAGCAAGTTTGACACGATGTAAAGATACTTTGCTATTTCCGCTGATGATGGAAGAAAAACGTTTTCTTTTTCTCACAATGGCAAAGAGCAGAATTCAATTTTCCATGAAATCTTGTCCTTCAAAGTGTCCATTCAATCAATAAATTGTCTTTCAAATGTCTTCACGTTTTTCGGGTGTACATTGAACATCAAAACATCAACTATTGCACATTGAACATCACACCAGGGTAAAATTGAAAGAACAAATTGTTTCTCACTAGTATCATGGTATCATTGTAATCTCACTCGTTGATCCAGTTTCATCTTTTCCCACCAAATGAAAAATTATGGACTATAAGATGGCTCATTTTGGTTGATATAACCTTGGACATTGTCCATCTTTCCATGGTAAACTTTTCCTTTTCTTTTTTCTTTCTTTTCTTTATCTTTTTCTTAACCATTTTATCAGTTGGATAAATTGTGTAAACTGTTTAAACTCAGTAAAACGTGTCTGATCATTCATTAGTGAAGGAAGGAAATATTTTATTGAACAATCTTCATTGACATTTTCTTTAACATCGATTAATGATTAGACTGTTTAAAAATCAAATTAAAATGTTGCTCTCTTGACATATGATTTATTCAATTTTCATTTGATTGAATAAAGTACAATTGATTATCCAAATAATTGCCAGCCTTAAATTTAATGCATCGTCGTGTGTGTATAAACTGTCAAATTGAAAGACATGATAATTCAAGCATAATAAGCGCGTGACATTGTGTTGTCATTTATTTCATTAGTGTTTAAAGTTATAATTTGTAGCAATTTTCAAGTACAAACAAATTACCAAGACAGTCGATGCTGATGAGTTAAATTTAATAGTTGACAAAGTATCATTTGCTTTTGAAAGGACACAAGGACAATGAGGAAAATTATAAAAAGTTCAAATTAGGAAAAAAATGTGTTAACAATTTATTTTCATTGAGAATTGTTAAATGTAACTTTGACTGTTACAAAGTGAGAAACATTCGAACATTCGTAGATTCTTTCATTTGTCGAATGGTTGAATCGTCAACATTTGTCTTTCACATGCAAATTGGATGAGAAGATGCTGAAGATTTGGTATGAATTTTGTCAGTCAAACAACTGCATACAACTGAAAGCAACAAATGATTGCTGAATCAGCTTTCAATTCACTTTTTTCCTGGGAGAAAAGAAAAAAAGAAGATTTCACAACAAATGGTGATTGCAATTGGTTGATATGTCAACAAGAACACTCTCACTTGGGCGATTGAATAAAATTTTCAGGAAAAAATATCCCTTCGGAGAGATATTAGATGATGACTTACAATTTTATATCAAAAATAAGAAATTGACTTAGAGAGAGAGAGAAAGAGAGTCACTTTACTTGAATGGTAGATGTTGAGTAAAGTTGAAGAAGATGTACAAAAGATGTACGAAAGATGTTCTGGTGATCAGCGATATTTTGATGAAAGATAGTCCACAACTGGAGAAGGATTATTTGGTCCGATTGCACTGACAGGGAGAAGAAGTCAGCAAGAACTAAAGAACTAAAGAACTAAAGAACTAAAGAAGGAAAGAACCAAGGTACCAGGGTGATGTTTGGTAGGCGAATAAATTGTCCATCTAAAAATATTTTTTCCACTTCCCTGTCCTCAGTGTCCTCATTGTCTACAGTGTCTACAGAGTTCTAGTGTCTCTTTCGTATATTTGAATATTGTTTGAACATTGTTTGAACGTTGGTAAGTGTAAAGAGTAAAAGGAATAAAAGAGAATAAAAGGGATACAATTGTCCTTTGTTTTTGTCTGTTCTAGATGTTCTAGATGTTCTTCTCTTTCTCGTTTTTGGCACTTTGTCTCGGCAAGTGCTGCAAGTAAAACTGTTCAGTCAATATGAAAGGACTGTCATTTACAGTATGTCACAATTGACGCTGCATTTAAGTGAATCAAAGTGAAAGTACATAAAGTGTCAACAGTGCTTGAGTTTTTCGGCGTCAGTTGTTTCCTCAGAGTTGTCGCAACAGAGAAGAACAGAGATGAACAGAGATGAAGAGAGAAGAAAGTTGTTTTATTCCTCCATCAGACTCAAGGGATGAAACAATATATATTTCCTTGTGTATTTTTGTCTATCCATCCGACTTAAATGGCAGTCAGTAAGAGTATTTCATCCGTATCGTCATCATTTTCAGTCAGCACAGTGTCCACATTTGACTTTTAAGGGCAATCATGATCTTTCCTTACATTGTCTCTCACTTTATTTCCTTCCTTTTCATTATTAAAGAGTCATCTTTCTTCCCTCATCTTTTACTTTGATTCAATAGTATTTGGGCTTGTATTTGTGCCTGTATTTGTGCCTGTATTCGTGCCATATTCATCCATTTTCATCGACGAGTGATGCACTTGCCGGTTGTTTTATTGATGAAAGCATCTTCAATCGGTATCCAATAATGGGCCATTCGAGAGACAGAATGAACTGTCACTCGATGGGCCATCTCACTCAAAACAACTTGCTGCATCGTCTAATGACTTGGATTAGTTTGTTGGACCCACACTCATCCTCCAGTACTTTTCAGTGGTCGTTTCATTGGACTCGAGTGATATCCAGTTGCCTTCATCGTCCTTTCATGCTTTCATGCTTTCATGTTCTTCACTGCATCTCTCTATTCTCTCTATTCTCACGAATTCTCTCTACTTCTCTTCAGATGAACAAATTGGACAGTGACAAAACTTACAAACTAACAACAAAAGGTCAAACAGCACATCATTATTGCTAAGGTCATGGAATGAAACTTTTATCTGATCTTTGTGTCTATGTCTCTCTCTCTCTATATATGTATGTATGTGAGTGTGTGTATGTGTGTCTATGCATCTCTATTTTTACCTGATCAAGCCAGAAGCTCAAAAATGACTCAAGATCACTCACACCTCCGTCTAATCATACAAATAGGATGACCGTAAGCTATTCAGCCATCGGAATAAATTCAATATTTCATTTTACTCATTTTTCAAGTGAAAGTCTTCACTTTGTCTGCTTGATCTCTCTTGTGATGATTCAAGTTGCTTTTTTACTTTTTTACTCTGTAAAACGTTCCATCCTTCGGGAAATCAAGTGAAAGCTTAATGTCACTCATGTTGGTATCTTTGAATCAAATTGAACCGATTTTTAGGTAAAATTCGAACAAATTATAGTCAGAAACAACCAGTGAATACTCTTTGTGTGCATTAAGAGTTACCATGCACTCACATATACTCACAAACTTATAAATTCACATCAGTCGGTAAAGTTAAGAAGATACAAAGTTATTTTTGCCCAAAAAATCATTTGGAGATCTGATGAGAACAAGTCAAACATTTTTCTTCTTTCATTTCAGCCAAAAAGTGAACGAATTTTCCTCTAAGGTACAAAGCCAATAAATATGAATAAAATGCCAACTTGAAATATGTTGAATATATAAAATTATTCTCCACTATTGGAAGGATTTTCAATTTTTTATTGTCGCCTGCATATTTCGAAATATTTTTAAAAATTTATGAAAAAAAAACGAGTGACACAGAGTGTATTTGGCAATTTTGTAAGGTGTTGGTGATATTTGTCCCGATATTTGCAGGATAAACATTCCCTCAGGCCAAAGAGCAAGTGTCCACTAGGTGAAGAAGATGTGCAAAGATTGAGACAACAATCAGTCTCTGTCGCTCCAGACAATACGAGTACTTGCGCTTTATTAGCACTTGATGGCCAAAGATGAGTCGGTTCACTTGTTCCTTGGGCAGACAAGAACTTTCCATCTGCATCAGTGAATTCGAAGGAAGGAAGGCAGCTTATTGCAAGATGAACAAAATGCATAAGATGTACTGAAACAGACAGACATTCACAGACCCAAACACTAACAGACTAACAGACTAACAGACTAACAAACTCACACTGCTAACAGACAGTGGCATTTCATATTGAACGGATAGATGCAAAGTCGTCAACAAATTGATACATATTGGGTCACTCCGTCAACGGGTCAATTAGATGGGTACAAATGGTCAAGCAGACAAACTGGATAAAATGGATACCATGTGACAAAAAGAACTCATCTTCACATCTCTCAACATCTAAACATCTAAACATCTAAACATCTCAACATCTTCACATGTCTCTTAACAAGTTGCTTTCTTTGTGTTAGGACCAGAAGAAATCACAACAGTCACAGCATGGGCAACATGTCAGTGTGTAATGACAATTGGCTGCTCTTGTTCTTCCTGTCATAGCACTCAGGACGAGAGACGAACCATGCTAATGGGCTGAAGAAGGACAAATGTCCTTCTCACTGACCTAGTCAAACACCATTACATTTCTTTTCATTCGCATCACTCACAGTTGCCTGTATGTCCTGTCTCTTGTGTCTTGTGTCCTATTTGCAATGTGAGTCAACCCCTTTGGTAACAATTGCAACAATGAAAACAGTCGAAATACTTTCTCTCTCTCTCTCTCTCTACCAAGTCTCAACTACAAGGACTTAGTCAACATCGGGTCAACACAAAGGCTTAATGTTCACCGGACTGGCAGTAACACAGTCAGGACGTTGAAAGAACCAACTTCACTTGATGTACCTGAACAAGGGTGACACATGTCTATGGTCACATCATTGCTTAATTTACCTTTCATGTGTCAAACTCAGTGAGGGATAAATCAGGTCAGTGCTGTTATTAAAACTCAACCATATGATACCTATAAAAATAATGATACTTCAAGACCATTCGAGGGGACAATGTGTCAAAAGTATTTTTGCTTATGATGTGATACAAGATCATCATTAGCCATGACAGTCAGGTGTACTATTGTGACTTTTCACATGTCACTCTGGTCAACCGATTCTTTTGTCCAGTGATTTGATCCTTCTATTCATTTGTTCTCTCTTTAGCTCTGTCTGTAGACGTGGCAAGTGTAGAAGTAACACGCAGCGCAATGCAGACAGCACAGTAGAAATTTTCCCTGTGTGATGTCATCATGAGCCGAGTGAAACCTTTTCAGCAAAGGCAAACTCTCCTTCTCATTCCTTTAGCCTGTTTCTTCCTCTTTCTTTCTCTCCTTTCATCTTCATCATCATCTCTCGTCAACATCCGACCTTGCGTAGATCATCAGTGATCATTCTCAACCTCACCACCACCATATTTAACTCAAGGCCGGTATGATAACCGAACACAATTGATTTACTGGTGTTGCACCTGGTTAACCGAAAGTTGTCCAACGCCAACTATCCAACAACACTGGCAACTACACCAGCCAAAACCGAATACAAAAAACAAAAGAACAACGTCAACGACAACCAACATCCACTTCATGATCGATTGTAGAACTGTTAATTATATTTATTTATAAATATATACATACATACATACATACATACATACATATATATAAATATATATATCTGTCGTTGAAAATACTTGACTTGTTGATAATCTTAATCTGTTGTAATTTGATGCTGTATAATTCAACTATTGTTTTCGTGTAATTATATTTGGATGATGTTATCACTCTCAAGGCCTCTGTGACAAAATGGCACTGAATCGATGTTACTGAAGACAGACAAATCCATCTATTGATTTTAACCAGCAGTGAGTGATTGGTCCAAAGATAAGTCCACTTGGATACCAGATTCTTTTTCCTGTCATTTGATTAGTCAATTTGTTTAGGCCTAAAGTTGTGTATTTGAATTTTAACAAATACTAATGTTATTAGTGTATTGGAATGTCCTTGATTCTATTTGACCGTGCAATGAGTGACAGGTACCGTCCAAAAAATCAGTGAAATGCCTGCATCAAAAAAGAGGAAGAAAGGCCTTTCCTCAAGTACGTCCAGTTCAACCAATGGAAAAAATTCACCGAGGATAATTCTTTCGGAAAAGTCATTTATTGTTGAACGAATATTAGCCAAGCGAATCAATCGAAGTGGTAAAACTGAATTTTTGCTAAAGTGGAAAGGTTTTCCCGATTCATACAACTCATGGGAACCTGAGGAGTGTTTCATTAATTCACAAGTTGAATTGGAAAAACGAAGTCGTGAACTTCCGTTGGACCAAAGTGCTACCTCAAAAGTTCCTAACAGTAGCAACAACAATAACAACAACAATAACAACAACAACAACAACAGCCACAACACTTCGAATGATCGCAAAAACAAATGTGTCAGAACAGTCGCACCAACCTCATCATCATCTTCATGCTCTTCATCCTCCAATCAAACTATTGCAATCAATTGTCGCAGTGAATTGCAGTCATTGACCAGTGAAAATGCTTCGGGCACTTCATCAACATCATCATCAACAAATTCACGTGTATCAGGAGCATCTACAAATGTGGATATTTGCCATTGTGATGAAAAAATGGATAAAATTTCCTCTCACAAATCATCAACTGATCAGTCATCGAGTTTAATTGACAATTGCAATCATCATCATCATCATCATCATCAGTGCAATAAGTCATCAAATTTTTGTAGTCGATGTAAAGATGACCTTTCATATTCGCAGCCATTTTATGTATCGAGTGACACTTGTTCAGCCAATTGTGTTGACAATTGCAGTCATAAACACAATGTTGACCATTCTAGTGTCGGGAATATTTACGATGGCAGCAATAATAGTACAATGGATCGTGGAGGGAAATTAGTGCCAGAAAAAGTATTGGGTTTGACTATGAATTCCAAAGGAGATTTAATGTATTTGGTCAAATGGAAAAACTTTGCTGGAGCTGACCTGATCGATCAATTGACATGTCGATCCACTATGTCCCAGTTAATTATCGATTTTTACCAAAGAAAAGCAAAGAAACTTCTCTCGTCAAAGAGAAATTTGAGTCAAACAGTGGTTGACGAGGATGATGATAATACTGTTGTTACTAATGATGTTGATGATAATGATAATCATGATGACGATGACACGGGTGATGAAGATAAAAGCAAGTCAAACAAGTACCTTTCAGGTGATACGGACGATGTAGAAACTTATCATTCTTTTGCTCCTCCTAATCTGTCTCATTTCAGTGATGGATCACAAGACAAACAAAATCATCATCATCATAGTTCTCATCGTTCTCATCCTTATCCGCATCTTCATTCTCATTCTTCTCTCCAGCCTCAGTCTCATCCTCATCCACAGCTTCATTCTCATCCTTATTCTCAAGAACAACTGCAAGAACAATACAATGTAACCGGTGCATCGAGTCATTCTAATAGCGAATTATTCCTTTGTGAAATAGAACAAAGCGAACGTCAAACGAGGGCGGAAAAACACCCACCAAAGGACAATGATGAACTCGTTAATGATGATGAAGCCAACAATGGCTTTATCAGTCGGAAGAAAATTTGAAATCACGCTGTGAGGAAACGATTATTCCTCTTTCTTTATTATTTCTTTCACTCTCTTTCTCTCTTTTCAAGTTCAACATTGAACACCTTAACTTCATTTTAGTGATGTTTCATCCTTGTTTCGTATTCTTTTTCTTCTTTTCTTTGACGATTTATCTTATTCTCAATGCTGTAGCATTATTTTCACAATACAAGTATTTTCTCCCTTATTTCTTGGTGTTTGTAATGTTTACTTTGTTCTTTTCCATCTTTTCCTTTGACAAATTACTCAGTAATCTTCTTTGAAGATAGAGGTGACACACCCGATACTTGGACCCGATACTTTTCCTTGCGCTATCAGTTAACTGCACACTACATGTTCTTTTGTCGGCAGATCAATTGGTAGTCAACGAAGTTCACACAGTTGAGGCAGTTGTTCAGTTTGACCGGAGAAAGCGATTATTTCATTATTTCATTATATCATTAAAGGGTATTTTTTAATCCTTCATTCATTTCATGAGAGGTTATTTGATTCCTTTGAGCATGAATTTGCCGACGAATTTGATGACAATTGACAGACAGACAAGTCATTCATTAAGTTTCTTGATACTGAATGTTGCGAAAGTTTGACCGATTCTTATGTCAACAGTTCTTTCGTAATCTTTAATCAAGAACAGCCCTGATGAGTCAACTCAAGTCGATTCATTGGAATTTTATTGCGAAACGAAGGTACACAAAAGTACAAAAGTACGAAAGTATTCCTCGAGGTGAAAAATGAATCTTTTGTACGTTCCATCCATCTCTTGGTTGGAATTAACATTGAAAGAACAGACAAATAAGTGAATCTATTCGCAGTTTCCTTCCAATATAGCAATTTTTGTGCAATGAAAAGCAAATGTGCGCTAATTATTTATTTCACGAACATTTTCAGACAAAATGCTGACAAAATGTAAGTTGTTGAGTCACAACAAAAGTGTCACGATAAGCATTTACAGCCTTAGGAAAGCATTCAATTCATGGGGCAATCATTGAAATCATTGAAATAATGTAAAAAAATACAAAATTAAGGCAAAGAAGGTAAAAAGAAAAATGTACTTTGCTTTCATGAGAATTTAAAAGCTTTAGTGAACATCGATGTACAATTCACGGTTGTTTGTGCCATTTCAAACTGGGTTACGCTGAAGAACTGAATGGTAAAACACTTTATCTCTCTCTCTTTCTTTCATTCTCTTTGTATTTTTATTTTTCTTTCTCTTTGTCTTTCTCTCTTCATGAAAAATATGTGTAATCGAATAGAGTTAACATTAGGAGGAGCAAAGAGTCACAAGTAATGCACATGTTCTCCAAGAGTAAAGATAGAAGAGCGAGGTAAAGAATAAGGTAGTCGAAATTGCCGATGCAAGAGGACGAGAAAGGTGATATGAGAGACAATCACAACTCACACGGAGTTAATTATATGACACACAAAGACCAGACCAGTGGTAAAACATGTACAAGTTGAAAGAGTGCGAACATTTTCTCATACTCTCAACTTCTCGGTGTCATCTTTGAACGTGGGAGACGAATTGGTTCTTTCATTAAAGTGTCAGCCTTAAGGGGAACATTAACTATTCAAGTACTTTTTCCTCTCACCAAGTTGCCATCTTGTCTCCAGTCTCTTGTCTCAGGTCTCTTGTCTTTTCTTTTTTTTTTATTTAATTCGTCTCGTCTTTCCTTTCTTTTTCTCCTGTTTTTTCTTCTTTCAATAAAATATATTTTCATTGCACCCGGAGTAATTAATGCTTTCTCTCGCCCTTACAAAGTATCAGTACCATTGTGTAGTCGATATATTTCCTTGTAATTTTCTTATTTTTACTTTGTTCTTTCTTTCTTTTATTCTTTTTTTTCTTTTTCTTCTTTTTCTTCCTTTTTTTCCTTCTTCTTTTCCGCTTATTTATCCTCAGGCAAATGTCTTAGTAAGAATTTGCATTGCAATGAATCATTGAACCAAGTGAGTTGTTAGAACTGTATTCGACCTGACACTTAGACACACAAGGACACACAGACATCAACACAGACATAGAAACAGGCAGGAAAATTGGAATACAAAAGTGCCCTGTGAAACTCACTCGTGGGTAAAATTGAGGTGAAACATCTATCAAAAGTTCACTTGAGACTGGTATATTTACATGTGCTTCTACATGTGCTCTCGATTTGTACAGTTGTGAATTGTGAACCTTGAGTCGACGACACAGACACATACATACGACACTCAATAGCAGTTTAGAGTTATCTTCTCTTCTCTTATTTTCTTCTTTTTGTCCCTTATTATCCTCTGAACATATCGACCTTGCGCAACTGTAAATGCCTACAGGTATTAACTTGTCCGAGTTCATTGGATGTCGGAGTGAATTACTCGACGCTCTTCAACACCCCACTGGTGACTCTTCTTTCTCTCTTTCTTTCTTTTAATGGTGAAAATTCCTTTACCTGTCATCGTGTCAATTGTTTGGACATTTCCTATGAGCAAGTGGATTACCAAGTGAAAAATGTTCCGCCCATTCACACAAACAAATTTGCAAACTTAAGCCATGGGTGAACATTTTACATTTGACATTTAACAATTCGCCTAGAGAAACATTCAATTGTTATACTTAATTGCATGATTAAATTGTAAACACCGAGTTGACCTGGGAGACATTTGAACTGTGTAAGTATTAGAACATTTTCACTTTAACTTTTCCTCCTTTCGGCACTGTGAGTCAATCGATATTTAAGCTGTCTAACTTACCATTTAAGGCAAAAGCGGGTTTCAGTTGAATAGTATACTTGTTCTTGTTCTGTCACAGTGACAGTTGCTCGAGTCAATTTCATTTGCTCTTCTCATTCTCACAACCATTTTCTTCTTGTTCTTGCCCATCTCTTCATCCCGTTCAATCAATGTGCTTGCCTGCAATTGATGGACAAACACGGATATCTAATGTGTCCCAAGAATGAAACTTCATTAAGTTACAATATATGAATGACCTTTTGGTAGGATAGAACTTTCACCGATTTTGCCATTTCTCTTTATAATCAGTACGCTTCTGTACATTGACATTCAATTCAACAAATGCCACCATGAAAATACATTAATAAAGTTTGACGAGTTTCCTTTTTCGGTCGATTAGTTCAAAGCAACGGTCAATGTTGATCGAGATGAATTAATGACTTCGACAAACTTTGTCACCGAGTTAAGAGACAAAAAGCGAGAAAAAAATGAAAGAAAGAAAGAAAGAAAGAAACATCCTCACCAAAGAACGATTCATCATTTTTCCCTTCTAGATTATTATGCAATTTTTATTCCTTTTTTTTCAATCCGTTGAGTGATCTAATGATGCTGATGATGTACTCGATAGAAGTGCGATCTTGAATCAACTGCATGTGATTCAAGTTGAACTCTTTGAAAGAAAAGACACTTCGTCCATCCTTTCCAGCCAGTTTAGTACATTGTCTCATTGATTTGGTTATGACATACTCGTCTCCATCCGAATAAACAGCTGTCCATTTTGAATCCTTGGAAAGTTCTCCATCAATGACAGCTGATGACAATGTTTTCTGACCGATTCCGCCCACACAATGAACGTCAAACAAACCGACTGGTGCTAAATCTTGTAATTCCATCGATGATACTTTCATCCATTGCTCCAGTGCACCTGTCATATTCAGAGCCTTTTGATGAGTAAAAGGATAAAAGGAGGATCAAATAAGAAAATAAAGTCAAATGAGAACGAATAATGAGCATTAAGTTAATTTGATTGTCATTTGGCTCAACAGTTGACACACACACACATTTAAGATGTACCAAGTACGATGCATGAAAACCGTGAAATATGAGAAATTATGTGACTATTGTGTCAATTTTATGACTAGTACTAAGTATTAAATTATAAAATATCTTCTAAATTAATTCGTCCAATAGAATATAGAACAATACATTCACATGAGAACATTTCGATAGATAAAAAATGTATGAAATACAAAAAAATTTGTAAAAATTGTGAATAATCGTTGACACATTCAAAGGTTACACATTTGTTGAACAAGTTTAACACATGTCAAATGTTTTCAACTTGACTGACGGGTAAAAAGAGTAAAAGAAGATGACACTTGAAGCGAGGATAAAATATTCAATTAAATATAACGAATATTTCCTTTGGAAAGACTCTTAGTCAGATGGAAAATTCGATTGATGTTGAAAAAAGAAGTTGTACAAAAAGGACACTGGAAAAAATGAAAATGTGACCAAAGTACTAACAAGAACAAGTGACCAAAATGGACGAGAGAATCAAAAGGACAAAAAGGACATAAAGAATGTAGAGAAGGATAGTTAATGTAATGTAGGCAATTTTACCTGAAAAAATGATCGGTAGTCCGAAGCAGTGTAATTCCTGGAGGAAGTTTGGACAAGAACATCATTCTGATAGACTGAAGGTCGAGGTAGTAAGAATGGAACTGAAGAAAAAGTTCTTTCAGCCAGACGAATCCGCTTGAACATGGATGCTAAGGGTGGATCATCGTCGGCGAAGTACAAGTACAGATATCGGTAAGTTCCACCAAATGGTGCTCCAATTACCATGAAGCTACGAACATAACGACTCTTCCATTCGGGGGATTGATTTTTCAAGAATATGTAACTAAAAGTACATCCCATCGAGTGGCACAATATTATGACTGGCTGATTATTATTTGATTGGTAGGTATCTTCAATCAGTCCTTTAAATGCAATGAACCAAGGTTCGTTTTCGTCTTGATAATGAGGGTACATTTGTTTAAAGGGGAAATCAAGTTTAACAAGTAGAGAGAAGTCACGAACATTGAGCAATTAGAAAGAGTGAAAAGAGTGAAAAGAGTGAGAGGTGAGTCAACCTGTTCGTTCATTTATCTTGTTAATTTGCATAAATAAAGTTATAATTAAAGTAATACAACTTACAAGGTCCTTTTCGCCAGTCATATGGAGCTCCTCTAATTGACTTTTCCTTGGTGTATCCATTGGCTTGTAAGGCTCGAATCAAGTTAGAAAAGTACATGGCTTGAGTACCATGAAAAAAGGACAAAAAAAGAATAAATAACCAAACAAAGCAAAGCTAAGTGAGGAGTAAAATGATGGATAAAATGTACTTTGGATAAAATGCAAATGAATTCCTAAAGTACAAAAGAAAATAGCTTCTTTTGTCATGCAAGTGTAAGAAATTAGCAATTAGTGTCAATGAAAATAAATCGGCAGGAAAAGGATAATTGGTGTGAATGTTTGTGGCTTTAGATGTTTATAACTTGCTCTTGCTTTTGGGCAATTTAGTAAGGTCACCATTTGAACTGGTTTAAAGTGTCTCCGGTGTTTTGTTAGTCTATTGTGAGTTCTTATAGTGTTGAGATGATGCAGAGAGCATCGTAACATCGTAACATTGTAACATCAAGTGAAAACACACACATACACATACACATGTACAAATGGAAGACATAAAGAGACACAAAAAACACTCAGCATGGGACTGTTGAACAAAATAACACTGAGCAGATCAAGTGGACAGACTAGAGGCAATAGAACAGTAAAACAGGAAAAGATGAGAACAGTACAAGCAGAAAACAAAGTTTACATGGAAAAAAGAGAGACAAATTTGTTGAAAAATGTGTCCACTTGACTGAGACATTGGCAAAAGCATTCAGAAAGAAACTTGGTAAATCTGAGACTCGACGGCAATGAAAGCATCAGATGGGTTTAAGCAAAAGTTTTGATCATGGGATTATTTAATGGTTGAACATGAACGGAGAACCAGGTAACGAGCTTGTGACATCATGTGTATCATTTTCATCGATTGACCATGGGACAAAAAGTATTTTTCTCTGTATAAAAGCTGGCCCTGTGGCATGATAATAGCTTTAGCGAAAATGGTATGACTGTAAGCTTGCACTATTTCCGCCTACGAAGACAGAGAGTCAGAGAGTCAGAGAGACTGAAAGAAGAACATTGAGAACCAAGAGAATTCGAGAGAAGGAAAAAGAGAAAGAAAAAGAAAAAGAGAAAGAAATGAGCACACAAGGTCGACAGAAAGCACAGGAAGAGCATAAGAAGCCAAGAGAGAAGGAAAGAACAGACGAACTGAAAGAATACTGAGAACACTGAGAGAATAGAAAAACCTTGGAAAGGGCAGACAACGAGTTCTAGAACACGTTAAATAAACTGCTTGGACAACTTACTCTGAGGAGTTGCTTGAGGACCTGGGGTGATAAATTCAATTCCATCAGTTGAACCAAATGCTCTGACTGAAACATTGACACCTGGATCAGAGTAAGTTCTTCCACTCGATTGATCATAGTGAAGAACAGCGTTTTCCAGCCAACACTCTTCACTTAAGGGCTGATGATTGGTGAATGAAAGCCAAAGCGTACTAGGCGAGTCCGAATGTTTTGTACAAAATGGCCTGACTGTGCTTTCACGATCCAGGGTAACTTGTAACTGAGATCCCATGTAACCCGGAACTAATCAACCAAAATTGAATGAAAATAGCAAATACTTGACGTGATCAATGTCAAACTTCATTTCTTATTTATTGTCCACCTTGTTGATGGTTCGTCGTATTGCCTTTCAACGTGTAAACTCAACTTAGGAAGTTAACTTACGAACTTGCATCAGCAGCTTTCACTGGTCAACTCACCGAGAATTACTGGATAAAGTACATTGGAAGATTGCTCTTGGTCTTTTTGAATGGATGACAGGAAAGAAAATCCACTGGTCCAAGTGGTTGTGTTGAATAATGAACTTTGGGAAGAAAGTTTAATCCTTAATAAAAGAAAAATTAATGATATTTTTAAAGAAAATTCTTTTATAAACATTTTTAACAATTACTTATAAGACTTATAGATTGAGTAGAGCTAATTTTGTACTAAAAAGTAAAGAATAAACAGGATAGATGAATGATGAACGAAGGATGCAACTGCAAGAAGAATGAAGGATGAGGGGCGACAGATGGTGGAATGTTATCTCGCTGATTGTCAAGTCAATGACAATTAGTGAAAGGCACTTGACAGTACAACTGCTGTCGGAAAGGTATTCTGAGTATGTGTGTAAGATGAAAAAATGAATTGGATTGACGATGGTGTAGATCAAATGAAAACGAGTGTCGAAAATAAGCGAGACGAAATAGATGAGGGAGAAAAAGAGAAAGATAGAAAGAGAGAAAGAGAGGAAAAGTCAAAAGAGAATCACTGAATGAAGCGTAACGAAACGAAACGAAGGCATTCCACTTCATTTAATCGATTAATGATACAGGATTTAATTGGATGGCTAACTCAACATACTTTTTGTCGATTGTTCATGGTGGAATGTCCTTTGTAGCCAGGTTCACCTGATGTGGGCACTTCAGGGTCATAAGAAACATCTGTTTGACCAACAAATGACAACAGATCCACCAGTACACATAAAAAAGAAAATTTGCCAGATAATGGGGAAACATTGTATGGGTTGGTGCAAATATCAACCGACAACAGGGCCAATGTCAGACAGTTCAAGTTAAATCAGTTCAATTAGTTGAATTCACCAGTCAACAAAGTCAAATTGATCAATTTATTTTATTGAAAAGTTTATTAGCCGACATCAGTGTGCATTTAAGTTTAAGAAAAAGGGCAAAATTTTTAGCCAAAATGAAACTAAGTAATTTGAAGAAGCATTTAATGGTAACGATTTAAAGGATCAATTTGCATAAAGGCCGGTCACAAGTGAAGCATTGTAAAAGTGAAAAATGTCACTCGAATCTACACTTTGCTTTTACAATGTTCATCGTTGGATGTTCAGTGTGAATGGTAAAGTCATCGGTCGGAAGAATTGAGTACAATTCGAGTGAATCATTGTGATCGCTTCAACACGTAATCTAAGTTTGTTTTTTTCTTCTTTCTTTTCATCAGTCACCCATATTATAGAGGCTGATAAATTGATTCTTCTTTCTCATGCCATGCGAAAGAGAGCTTCACTCAAAATGACATCTCAAATAACACACAGTATACTAATCAAATATCGAAGAGATAAGACCAACATACAAGGAAGAGAAAAGAAGTGAAGAACAAACTACAACTCAATAGTCGACAGGGACAAACTAACTTTGAAAAATGTCATCAAATAAGAATGGTTGAAGGAAATCATTGATTTCTTGTACACAATAAGTGCCGAGAGTTATTCCGGTCAACTTAGAATGAGGTTCACTTGAGGAGAATGAATTTTTTGTTCTTCAATAACCCTTTTGGTTTGTCACTTGTGTTCAAATCAAAACTGACAATTGTTTTGCCAGCAGCAATTTGTCCGTGAGCAATGAAACAATTGCATTTTTCACTAAAAGTAAAAGAAAAACATTCCTCTGTTTTGCCTGTGCGAGTGTACAAATGACTTTATTAGGTGGAGAAACTTTTTGTCTGTTCTTCTTATCATGCCCATTGGCCGAAGTAACTTGTCTAGAGTAAAGTTCAAGCAGGCACTATGTTTTATGTGACTCATGTTCTCTTGTTGTGTTCTGTCTTATTTTTCCGAATAGATTTTGTCAGGTCGAATTTTTTTTATTAAACGACTTTGGGTGAGAGAAAGTCTCGAGTGTCTTTTCTGTTTCACCATCTGTATTTCCTATTGAATGATGTCTTCTCGTCGGACAGGAAGGAAAAAATATGACGGGTAAGAAAGTCACAACAGGAATAAAATAGGAAATCCGGTTGCCGATATCAACCGGTCATAGTTCATAGTCCAAAGTTCGTAGTTCATAGTTGATAGATCGAAGAACACCAGAGAGACAAAGAAAGAGAAAAAGAAAACGAAAAATAAAGAAAGAGAGAGAGTAAAGTTGTAAGGAAGACACCAAATAGCAAAGAGAAATTTTTATTGGATAAACTTTGTAAATGGAGTGTGTGACACGTTGTTACAAGTGACATGGTATTTGAAGTATTGAGACATTTATGAGTGTTGAGATGGCGAATTCATCAAGTCAAGATAATGTATCGTCAGCTTCTTCCAAGCATTGTTCTAATGATTAGTCATACCAACTGTATACTGTTTCAGGGTTGATTCCCCAATTACCATGAGACTGTACGAGGTCATTTGCATAATTGCCAGTGTGTTACGTTAATTAACCGTGATGTGCATTACTATTCATTCGGACGAAGTCGCTCCATTACCAGTGTCACATTTGTCAATTACTTTTTTTCTTTCTCCAACAAATCCAGTTGCACATGTACACATCGTACAATTTCCTTACTTGTAAGTCATGTCATCGATCTACTACAATTCAAATTGCTTTTTTTTGTGTCCTTCTCATCTCGTCCTTGTGGCTGTGGCTGTGCC
Organism: Hemileia vastatrix; assembly: GCA_030280995.1. NCBI lineage: Eukaryota > Fungi > Basidiomycota > Pucciniomycetes > Pucciniales > Zaghouaniaceae > Hemileia > Hemileia vastatrix. The sequence goes on from JASXTE010000023.1 coordinate 345,464, forward strand.
TTATGTTTTGTCGCTCTTTCACTGGCAGCAATACATTTTACCCTTTTTCATTTTTCCCTGTCATTTATTCTTACTTGTCACTGTTTTCTGACCTTTCTGACTTCTCTTTTTACACTGTTCAATAATTCGGTCACATTTCCCTTCTGCTGCAATATTTGAAGGGTAACATAAAACCAAGTACAATGATGTTGCTGAAATTACTTGACCATAATATTAAATTTGTAACCCAAACTCATTATAATGACCCAGAGGCTCATCTGTTTCTTTGCTTGGTTGGCAATTGTCTTTTCGCCCCTGACGAGGGATTTATCGATCTGTTGATTACAAGAGAGAGAAAAAAGGTGAAATGCTGACAGCACCTTCTTTGAAAAAAGAAAAATAATCCATTTCACTGATGGCTATTGAACTTTTGAAGGCTCAACAAATCCTCCAAGAAGCCCACATCCAATTGCATCCAATTGCATCCACGTGTACATTGACATTCACATCGGTAGTCAGATCAATCTGTCCAAGCATGTGATCTACTAAATTCCTCATATTGAGATGAATATCGCTATCAACTTGATAACTGTGTGATGGTGAACTAGCATTTCTGCCCCAATTTCACGCTCGTTAAAAGTTCCCATCACAAATTCCACTTGAATCGTTTACTCAAACATCCATTTTACTTCAACTAAGCGATTTGACTTCGTTTAAGGTCGTCAATTCGACACATCCATTTTTAATGTGCTTTCTCTTCTTGTTCCATCGGTGAAAATGGCTTCAAAGAAGTCGACACAAATGAAAGGTTAGGGTTATCGAATTTCCCTCGATACTCTTTTACATGTGAATAATCCATTCTAATCTGTCCACTGTCAAAAGGTGTAATCAGTTAACGTAACTGTCGAGTTTGTTGAATAAATTGTCTAGATGCAATCAACCGCGAGTTGAAAAGAAGAACAATTGACTCAGCACATTTTGTATTCTTGATTTTCAGGTGTTTGTTGTATTCAAAATGTTCATTCAAGTCAAAAAATAAAAAAAATGATCGATCTGTTCTTTCATGTCCTTGCATCAGATGGATACAGACAAAGAACCTTGAAAGAATAAGACAATATCCAACTCAATCAACAGGCTAAGAAAAGATTCTTTCTCTAATAAGTTGGTTCAAGTACAACATTGTTAAGTTGTTACATTAACTTGAGGGTAAATGGACATGTTTAACATTTTCATCTGTAATTTCGACCGGAGAGACTAACTAACGAGAGATCCTTTGGCTCGGACATTGCATTTAATGTTGGTCCATATTGTTCGCGACAGCTGGTGAGGACCTGTCACTTGAGTCCAATAATCGTAAAGTCGACGTCTTTTCATTTGAATGCTCGATTTGAGCAGACTTTTATTGAAGATAAAAATAAATGATGAATCATTCTTTGAAATTTTATTCTTTTCCTTTCCTAGACACCTCGAGTCGTAAAATGATGGTCATGATTTAATCAATGGGTCTTCTTCATTCAACTGCATGCAATTTCTTTTGAATTGTTTCAAAGAAGAAAAAGGAAGAAAAAGGAAGAAAAAGGAAGAAAAAGGAAGAAAAAGGAAGAAAAAGGAAGAAAAGAGAAAAAACAAAAAACAAAAGTGCAACACTTCAGTCAATCGGTTGAAACATGTCATATTCATCGATTTTGGTTGGCACGTGGGACAGAAGAAGAGAAAAAAACATCAAATATATTCAGTAGAGCGAAGTACCGATCGAATGCGGATGTAACTGTAACAAAGAACAAAATCCAAGGTTCCACTGTTCGTAGATTACTTCTTCTGCAATAAAGTGCAATCATCAAGATTCCAATGATAAACTTAATTGCAGTACATGAGACGAATAAACGATAAATCTTTGAATTTAACAAATTCAAAGATTTTGTCTCAAATTTAATGACATTTCGTGGTAACCAGTTGAAATGTCAATTTGTACGTGTCTATCATACTCACTGACTTGACAGACCATAAGTTGTTTTATTGACATTTGGCTTTTTACTCTCAACACTGCACTCTTTGAAACGTTCATTGAAAGAATACATCGGCAGTTGGAGTCAACAATCAACCAACAGTAATTGCCAGATTGGCTCGTGCGAGCTGTGGCTATCAAACATTATACAATGATGAACTCTCAACTGAAACTATTTCTTACCAATGAATTTTATACTGAAATTTATGGCACATTTTTTTTAGTTCTAATTGGATGTGGATCATTCAAATACACATCTCCAGTCATCGGTTGGGCTTTGGCTGTAGCCGTAGCTGTAACGATAACCATTCCAGTTTCTGGTGGTCATTTGAATCCTGCCATTACAATTGGCCTTTGTGCAGCTAATAAATTTCCATGGTTTCGTTGTTTCAACTACATCATCGCTCAACTGATTGGTTCAGTTTTAGCTTCTATCTTCCTATACTTCGAATATTACAACGAAATTGCTGCTCAAAAAGATAATGCTACTAGAAATTATCTTGAAGACATGTATCTAACTAAACCGAAGTCTGATCTATTTTATTCACAAATGTTCTTTGACAACGTATTTACAACATTCATCTTGATGTATGCAGTGATGGCAATGATAGAAGCTAAATTGCCAGACCAGACATTAGCTCTGTTTATTTCATTCACCGTTGCTGCCATTGCAATCGCCTTTGGTCACAATTGTGGTACTCCATTGAATCCAGCTCGTGATTTTGGTCCACGTCTGTTTCTTCTTGCGATTGGTCATTCTTTTTTCAAAGATTTCTACTGGATCATCGGTCCAATCGCTGGGACAATTTTAGGGTCAGTACTTGGTGCCTTCTTTCACCGATTACTCTCAATGATACCAAAATTTCAGACGTCTCCAGTAAAAGTTGAACAACCTAAATTTCGCAAGTTCTCAAGATCATCAAAGCGTGTTCGCTTTAGATCAGCAGAACATGAAGACTCACCCTCAACTTCATCTGAGTCTCCTCAAGGTTTTCCCAGAAGTTCTACCATAGTATTTCCAAAGACTGCTTTCCAGGAACAAGCAAATGAGTCAAGCCTTTTAAGTTCGACAAGTTTGCAAGTAGAACCGAAAAATTCGATTAATCCAGAATCAACAGAATCTGCCCAAATGGAGACGAATGAGTGAATGATGAACTTTTTTCTTCTTTTCAACTATACTTCACTAATCTACTAACTTGTACAGTGTAACAGGACAATTTTTCACTGTTCCACTTTTTGTTGAAACAACAATTAGATATTGAATAAACCTCCTTAAATGGAATCATTTGCTTGTTCAGTTGATGCTTTGATCATCGGTTAACGAGAAATTTCCTCAAATCAGACAATCTAAGATGTAATCATCTGTTGGACCAACAACTGATCATCAATTTACCAATTAATTGACTGAACTAACTACACTTGTAATTACAAGGTTTGATAGTTCAGTTTAAGATTGACAGTGACATAATCACTGCAATTGCCATTCAATTCCATTTATACTTAATGACTCATAGATTGGCCATTTCATCGATTGTCATTTAAATCTGTATCATCATTGAAAATAACAGTTCAAGATAAAAGTGAAAGGAGATTGAATTAAATTGAGTGGGCAGAGTCATGAGATGATTGCACTTTGATGATAACACAAGGACAAAAAGACAAGGAGACAAAAAAAGAGAAAAAAGACAAAAAAAGCAGATGACAAAGATCAAGAACAGACATTGATCCATGTGAGTGTGAAGTAATTTTTAATCAAACAACGGCTCGATGGCCTGAGTAACTATTCCACACATATTTTTGCCTCTTCTAATTCGAGCATAACCTTTTTCGCCCCAAGCTTGACTCCAGCTGTTTTTGATGATCCAAGAATCTTCATCGTAACCGACAATTAAAACAGCATGATTGACATCTTTCGTACACAGTGGATCATCGTAGATTCCACTAGAGTACATTTTGAAGGACATCTGGTCAGCATCTATAGCAACTGGAATTGGTGCTTTGGCAACAGATTCGGCAAGTTCTTCTTCATTTCGAATGTGTCGATAACCATTGATGGGAATACTGTTCTTCAACAGACCAGAATCTCGACATTTGCCGTTTTGTTGGGTAAATCGATAGTCAGTGTCATCAGCCAGTCCTTTCTTCATGACATATGTATAAGCTTCATCGATGTATCCTCCTTCACACCCGTTAGACTGGTAAAAAGGTTTGGTGACACAATCAATAAGATTTTGTGATGACAGTTTTTTCAGGCTTCCACTTTTCATGGCATAAATTGCTTCAGCTGTACCAGCAACTGCGATGGCCCAACAACCACCACATTTACCTTGATATATTGGACTAGTGACATATCCATTTCTCCAATCAACTCGTGGTTTGAGAACAGTTTTAGGATTAAATAAATTAAACAAAGCTTCCCAAAATCCTTTTCGAGGTTGAGGTTTACCAGATAATTTTATACGATCAGTTCCATTGAAGAATGATGTTGGTTTAAGATTCATCTGTTGGGAAAATTCCTCCATCGTCAGATCAGAAAATGAGTTGATACTTAATTTGTATCCATTTGTTGAATCATTATTGTGCTTGTTGATGAATTCAAGGTTATTGAAGAAAATTTTTTTATGTTTCAATTCTTCTTTCTTGTTTAAGTATGTTTTGTTGAATTTGTTGACAAAATGTCGCCATTCAATATTGTCATTGTGAGTTAAATTTTTTGAATTAACAGTTAAACTGTTCAAATATAAAGTACAAATAAATAACAAAATTAACTTCATCTTTTGTAAGTAAGTTGAGAATGAATCAGTAAATCATCTTTCAATTGTTCACCCGGAGTATAAATACTTTTTTCTTGAGTCAATTGCTCATGTTTAACTTAATTTGACAAAGTAACTCTTGGTGGTCGTCAAATTGACAAGAATTTCCCTCATAAAACAAGTGCAAGTGACGCCATGAATTGTAAATTTATACCTCAACTTTCACCACACACAGATTGAGACATGTTCATGCCCAACAGTAGCTCAGCAACAACAATTAACAACAAGTTTATTTGACAACCAAGTCATCATATACATTTGTACTCATTTGATACACAGTCGACTTAATCCTTCTCTCACCGATTTCCCTCGTCAAGGTAGACTTTGATCTTTGACGATATTTGACGAATTGTCCTTCACTCGGTATACTTTTACTCGAACGATAAGAGTCATTTGTCGATTAGATCGAATGACAAATTCGAACTTATCTTCATCTTTACCAGTGTCTTTCTGTTACACTTAAATGTGCTCTTTAAATTTGAGCAAAAACATTAGGTTCAACTGATTGGTAATTTCGATATTGATTTGATATGAAATAATAACCCATCTTGTCATTATTTGAAAGATGAACTTCAAACAGTTCAACTGTTAATCTTTTGCGATACGATAAGACATTTCCTGTGACTTGACTATTTTTACGACTGTGTTAATCTCACAACTATGGCAAATAGCAGATTATGCCTTCTATAACAAGATGAATTGCCTCATTTATGGTAATTACAATCGTTCGAACTTTCGATTTGATGCCTAATTGAATTACACAATGCAATTCACATGAGAAGAAAAAAATTTCACATAGATTATGTTGAGCTGACTTGAAAGGTCGAGTGCCGTCAAAAAATCGTTTTATTTAGATGAACCTACACGAATTGAACAATTAGAACCATTTGCCAGATGACCTCGAGCCTGAATTCTTGAATGCTCCGGGTGCACCTCGTTGACTTACTCGTGATTTAGTGAAAGCTGGTGATGATGGACCTGGACATCAAGAGGCATCTTGAGTATTTTGCTTGATCCAATCAAGGTAAGCAGTTACTCGTCCAAGAATTTCAGGTTTAGTTTCATCTTCAACATTACAACCAGGAAAACCGAATAAACAATACCAACTTGATAGACATGTCCGTCATCATGTCGAGTAGACAATGGACCACCTAAATCACCTGAACATGTATCAGCTCCTCGAGAATGTCCGGCACAGATTTCCTTGTCCGGTTTAAAGCTTGATCCTCGGGATGCTCGGCATGTTGAATTGTCAGGTTCTTGTAATTCAACTTCGTGGAGAACCGATGAGTCTTCTAACCTTTCTCGGTTACCATCATTTTGTCCTTCCCAACCGTAGATAAAGATATTACTGTAGTCTGAGAAGCTTGGAAGGCAAACAGGATTGAAAATGTCGTCAAAAGTTACCGGTTCTTTTAGTTTTAACAGAGCAATGTCATCATCCATTTTTCTTTGCCTTTCTGATTCGTATCTTTCGTGAATCTTGATGGATTCGATTTCTAGTCGTTTCTGATCGCGTCCAGCTTCAAATCGTTCATCATCAGTGTGAGCGCCAGCCATGGTGATGATGTCTCTGGGTTGAATTTGGTGGAGCATCGATTCAGATAAACGGTGGGCAGCAGTAAGAATGTATCGGTCATTGATGAAAGATGCACCACAAGAACCGAACATGTTATCACCCATGTTGATTTGAACTGAAATCAACCATGGATCCAAATATTCGAGTTTCTTGTCATTAGATGATTCTTGATCTAAGATTTTCTTTACCACAGGCTGTTCGAAGTTAAGAGTCAGACTAGTTAAATGAGTAAGGATAAGTTGATTCAACATTCAACATTCAATCATACTCACTGCAAAGATTGGCTAAAACGGCAGGAGCAAAAGCCGGGAGACCAACAATTAAGATGACCAATCTATTCATTGTGATTGTAGTAAAAATTTGTTAATTTTTCGTCAATTTGTCATCATTTTATTCAATAAGATCAAAGTATGGCTTGTCAGTCAAGTTTAACTTTAACCTGAAAGCTGTGATTATGACCACCATTATCATCAATAACTTTCAGTTACAAGTAGGATACATGTACTCATCTGCCTTGTAAAAATCGAATTTTTCATCAAATATTCAGTCTGTCTGTCACGTAGACAAGTGCATGTGAATAATTTAAATCCATCAGTCAACTTAATCGACAGCACTGAGGCCCGAACGAGTTTGTTTTGTATTCATTAAATCATAGCTCATACAGTTGAATGTTGTAAAATGATTGATCCACAGTATTTTCCTTTGCAAATGGAAAATCAAAACTTATTCTAGGGAGGAAGATTCGATGGGGAATATCGAGAGTCATCAAGTACAAGGTTCACAAACGGTGAATGTTGATAAATCATTTGGTTGGATGTAGAAATTTGAAAAAATGAAAATGAATAATGTGGACCATTTCAACTAAACGAGACAAAGAGAGAGAGAGAGAGAATCTTTGAAAGAACAAGTGTCACTGTCAGATTTGATCAATCCTTTTTCAATCCATCACTCACTGATGTTTCAATGTAATCAGCTGATGATGATCAATCGACTTGATCACAACAATGAAAGGACAAATCTTTCAATTTACCAAATCAGATTGTATCGCACTGATGATCAAAGCTAAGGATTGAAATTAATACTTCAATGCGATTGGCATACAGAAAGGGAAAAAGAGATTTGACGAATACCTTAATCTTGTTACTATTGATCGCTAATAGTTTGTGTCACTACGTGATCTACATGACAATCAAATGGACTCTTATTTTCATACATTTGGAGGATATTGCTTCACACTGAGGTTGAAGATTGATCATTATGCAAACTTCGTTGCACACTTGATCCAATGGGAATCTGTAAAAAATGGCTCAATCAAGGGTGTTTGCAAAAGCATCACTTGATTTTCAACGTTGTACACGTGGTTGAATTTGATTAGAATCACTGAAAGAATCAAGTGAGTACATCACGATCAAAGTTTTTTTCTTTGTTTTGTCGCTCATTTCAATTCAATGTTGTAAGGAAGAACAGTTACTTTGTCGGCACATCTTTTTTTCCATGTTTATTATGTGTTATGTGTTTGACCTGACCTGTAATGTGTTTTTCTGGCAAACTTTATCGGCTTATCCATTTGAATTGACATTTTCAACGATCAATATATCAAGTTTCCAATAGATTCTAAAAAAGGTCATCAAAGTCAATTTACTGGTCATGTGGTTTGACAATTCACAGCATTGTGGACAGCTTTCCAAATCATCATGGATTGCATCACATAAGCTCGGCACGAACTTGCAAAGACCAAAGAGTTTGATTTGACTCCATCAGCAATCACTAGACAAGTTACATGGATATTCCATTCTAATACGATTTCGCAATCCAAGTGGGCTGGCTTATCTTTCCACATGATCTAATTGGATTCAACTAATGTGAGATGTAATTTGAACAATGTTAGGCTGTACATTGATCGAAGTTGTGGATTGTATTTGGATTTGAGGGTTTTCATTGATTCACCAAGACATCCATCCCAACATGCCAACATCCCTTCGTCAGTCTATTTGTTCAAATGGACTCTAACTGGCTCATGTTAAGAATACTCAAATATAAAAGTTAGAACTATCACGACGGTAGGAAAGTGCTTTCGGAGAAAAGGATCACTCAGCCAGTTGATAAAAAGTCGTAAGATCCACATTCCATTGTTTTCCGCATTTCCTACAAAGGATGAGAAAAAGTCAATCTGGATCTGGAGAAGACCTTGAGACAAAAAACAAGTCAGAACAAGCTCAGGTGTAATCAGACAGCATTGAAATTCGAGTAGAAAAAATCTTGGTCTAGTTGATTCAAGTTGTATCTTTATTTTCGAACCAACAGACCAAGAGAAATCTTAACCTGCCTGTAATTAGTTTTTTTGGTTTCTTTCGAGTGACAGATTCGACATCTAACTGTTATTCTTTTCAATTGTACACGTGCTGATTTAATGAATTGTTTAACAAATGGAAAATCAACTTGAATAGGATTATTTACTGACTGTTTGATCTGAAGAGTCAAAGGTATTGATCGTGCTTTCATCACGACATCTGTCATCAGACTGTTCATCGAAACGCATGTCCATTCCATGAGTAATCAATTGAACAGTTCAAAGGATGATATTTATCTATCCAAGTGATTGAAAGAAGGACGGTTCAAAATGATTCAATTTTTTATTGATTCAAAGTGTAAATGTGACAGCATCGGAATCAGCAACAGGTTGTGAATAGAGATGTCGGTTGAGTTGTTGGATGAAACTTCAACCACATTGTTTCATCGCCAACCGAGTATTGGATAATTCATCAACACTTTGTTCCAAGCGAGTGCCTCACTATTCCCTCGTCTCATCACTTTTTATCCATTTCAACTGTTATCCCGCCAAGTTAATGATTGTGAAGAAGGCACAAAGCACTGAACACAGAACACATCGATTTTCCGGCAATCATCAAGTTCGATAGAACAGATGTCTTTGTAAAGATCAATAATCAGTGTTGTCGTATACCTTATTTGTTATTATCTTCTAACGGTCAGACTCATTTGATAATTGAGAGTGAAGACTTGTTCATCGGTTGGTCAAAAGATGACAATGTTGACTTGATGCTGAGTAAAAGAGGGAAAGAAATTTTGTGGAGAAAAGAATGAACACCAGATGAAAAAATAGCATCAGTGATGAAAGGCAGATCCATCAAACAAAAACAAAGAAAAAATACAGGAAATTATATGTCTCTTATTGATTTGTCTGACAGTAGTTTACACACGATGTTGAATCAATGGCAAAACATTCATTTGGACTAAAGCGGATGACTAAATGATCGAACTTGCAAGTTCTGTCCTTTTGGAAGTTGATTAACGGGAAAAGAATTTCCAACTTCCCGATATTCTTTGAACCATGGCCAAAGAAAAAAGAAAACTTTCCAACCAGATTAATAAGATTCCATCGGTACAAAAAGCCTTCAGGTGAAGGAAATAATGAATGATTCAGATGATTCAAATGATTCAAATGAGTCTCTACAAATTCAAATCATCAACAGAGTAAAAAAATCCACGCCAATGGCAAAGAAGAATGAGTCTCGATGGGTTTTTTTTCCATTTCTTTGCTAAGTGTTTTTCATCATTATTTGTTGCATATTTTTCATGACTTATCTTTCACATACTGAGGGTCTTCTAATGTACATTAGAAAATTATGTTGACTCTTGTTTCCCAGAAAAGTTTTCAATTTACTGCATCACATCAGTTTGACTTTTTCATTCACTTTCATCATCGATTGAAACATGTGCACCTGATTGCTTTTTAAATCGAGTCGTCACAACATCATTGAGTACTTTAAAGAAAGCAATAGGTAAAATCATATACTTTGCGTGAGCTTGTCTTTGCAATTTCATCTGGACAAGTGATGGAGGACTTTTTTTTTTATTTTCTTCCAACTCCACAAATGGCGATTGTTTTGAAATTGTGATACACATAGATCTGGTCAAAGGATACTTTGAGGACCAAACTCAAATTGTTACTGTGAGTTGTGAAGAGCAGTCAACTTTTTTTCTTTCCTATGAAACTGACTCACATTGCTTCTCTGTTCTGTATTACGCATCATTAAGCGATTGAAACAGTATCACATGTTCTCTAGTTCTTTAGTCCTTTAGTTCTTTAGGACCACTCCATCATGGTTGGAAGAATTGACTAGCCTTCAAAATAACTGAGGCCAATACAATCATGCAAAACACCCAATCTTTTCGCAAGTTGGTGAATCAACCTTGTAAAGACAGATCGACTCGTCTTTCATCATTGTTCTGTAAGAAACATTATTCGTGCAAAACTGTTCAGGTTGGACTGATGATGGTCAACTGGTCAATGATCCAAAGAAAAACTATAAAATGAAGGATAGCTCATTGATTTCTTTTTTTTCACATTGACCAAGAAAGGTTCAAGTTCTTATCATTCATGTTGCGTCATTGAGTGTGTTAGAATATTATTTCAGATTATGAAATACAGATTCTAAGAGACTACAGTGACACAGTGTGACTGTTGTTGTGTCACATTGAACCAGATGAAACACTGAATAATGAGATGTACTCTGAATTCCTTGCAATTGGTGTGTGAAGCATCAATCAAGTCAACTGAAGGATTTTTTGAAAAAAAAACAGAATCAACTGTCTTATTTAATGTAACGCGAAACACCAGAGGACATTGAAAACAAGTCACCGACGATGGTCAGTGATGATCGACACTTAGAAAAGCGGAGAAAAAACTACTGATCCGATTGCAAATGCTGACGAATACGTAAGAATTTGTATGGATGGTGTTTGGTAAGGAATATAAAAGGTAAACGATTATATCCATAGATGAAATTCGAGCACGAATAACAATCTAGTAGGAAATATTCCACAATGAAATAGTGGCATCAGGTTCACCTCTCGGCCGAGTGACCCGGTCTTCTTGTTTGTTCAGTACTGTGTGCAATTCGATGCTACTTTTAATGACGGTGCAGGACAACAAATCGCTTCACCAGAAATTGTAATAGAATGTTATTGATTTTTCCATGATTAATTTCATGCTCAGCTACTGGTAATACAATGTATACAACAACTTTCAACGTTGAGGTGAACAAACGGCAGTAAATTTTCAACTTTCCTTGTCAGCATTAACTTTGAAATTAGATTTGTTGTTGAAGAACAAACTTATCGACTGTTACAGTAGAACAAACTGTTTCTTTGCTCAAGGTCAAAGTAAAATCAATCAAATTACGCGCCAGGTGAAGAGAAAAGTGAATTGAATGAAAGATAATCTCAACGGCAGACAAATAATTGTATGGCAAACAAGGCTTTTTATTCAAGTGGAGTCAGAAGTGAAGTCGATATACTTGGTGTAAACTTCTCTTTTACATTCGCCCTTTTCATCAAATCTGAATTTACAGTAAGTTCCGTCATAAGAAACAACCACAACTGAATTAGCATCGGTACCAAAAGCACAAATGAAACGTCCTTTGATTGGAACATTGAATTTACAAAAAGACCATTTGGATGAAAAGTATTTGGGTAAAAATGTAAGAGATTCAGCAATACTAGATTTACGATTTTTCTTAGAATCATCAAGAGCGAATAAATGAATAGTACCATGGTCTGAAGAAACACACAATGATGTGGCATCAGAGTTAAAATTGATTGAGTAGATATTGGCTACTTGTGACCCTCGTCTGAATTCGTGTACTAAGCAACCTGATTCGGTGTCAAATACTCTAACTAAAGTTCCTTTTTCAGATGCTGTGGCGATGAGTGTACCAGACAAATTTATTGTCATACAAGAGAGGCAGGTTTCGTGGGCAGCTATTTCTAAAGGTTTTTTCGAATCCATTCGATCTAGGTCAACAATTTTTAAACTACCAGTTTTTGTTGATGGGTAAGCGAGAAGTGGCTTGGTTGAATTAGAACACAGTTCGCACAAACCTGTCAAATAAACAAATATCATTCATGATATGTCAATTGAAGAGTATAATGTACGTACCCTTGGCATTATTACAAGTCTCAAAAGAATACAGTTTGTTTGGCTCAGCAGTGAATGAGTAAACGTTAACAGAAGAACGCGAAACTACGACGATCCTATCAATTCAAATCAAACAATCCGGTGAAACTCAGTGTCATCATCATGATCAAGCAAATAAACAAAGTAAGCTTAAACTAACCTGTCACGCCTTAACTTGACTGATTTGGCTTCTTCTTCTAATTCCAGTTGTATTACATATTTTTTCTTTAAATCGTCCCACACCATGACTGCAAAGTTGAGTGATTAGTAATGAGTAGAAAATTCCAATTAATTTATAATTACCTTTGTTTATTGGAAAACATGGGTGCTCGCCTCCTCCAATTAGAGCTAGGTAATTGCAACGAAAGAGCATCTCAATATATCCAATGCCACCATCTGTTAAATCTGCATTAGAAAAAAAGGGTGTATAATCAGTGAACAAATTGTCATTGAATCACACCTTAAATGATAGTACCTTGTTTTTCTTTTTCTTTCAAAGGATCAGAATTGAATACACGAAATCCATTTTCCATTCCTACGGCAAAACAACCCTGATCTTGATTAAATCCAACATATAAAAGTGACTGAGGATTAACAGTCAAAGCTGGATTGGATTGTTCATTTGACACATTTGAATCAAGCGTATTGCTGTTATTCATATTGAAAGGATATTGATTGAGGAGGTAACAACAATAGCTACCCAATCTAGTATGAAATTAAATGTTACAAATGATGGGAGACATTTAAAGAAAAGAAGATTATTGAGTATGAGAAGGGGCGACACAGAGATGACAGTATTTGCCGTCGATGATACTAGCGTCTACGACAAAAGAACAAGTGAAACCAAACCATCGAGACTCACGATGAACAGCTGACAATTGCATATCAACCACCAGAGCGCGTTTTACCTTTTTACCTTTTACCGGTGATTATTATATTTGGAAGAAAAGAAAGATTAATGACCGAGTAAGGGTCACGGTGACAAATTTTACACATTTTAGTAACAGTCGCAATTGACTTAACAACATTTGATAGAGACAAATGCAGGATACTTTACATACAATGGGAAAAAAGTAAAAGAAAACCATAGGTTCCACCGAGGTTCGAACTCGGATTGTTGGATTCAAAGTCCAAAGTGCTACCATTACACCATGGAACCATGAGTTAGAGAGGGATGGTTATAACTGAAAGTATATTTTACCTTGAGGCAATGCAAGTTTGACCAGTCTCTTTTCTTCCTGCATATTTTTAGCGGTCATTTATTGATAATTACACGGCATCCTTCGGCATAGTGTTGCTGTTGATAACAATATGCGAAAGAAGGGATGAAGTGAAAAAAATGAAGAAAAAAAATTCGTTTGGCCAGAGCGCTATGAGCGCCATTGGCGGAGGTCCATGTCAACACGGTAAGACATCAAAAAATTGAATACATCACACGGACATCGGTATTAACAACCAACAAGCCCACTTACCCTTACCTCCAACGCATCCCCAACAATAATTCAACAACATTAATCATCATTGAATCATCACTTTAACTAGAAGAGTAATAATAATAATAATGTCCAATTCAGACAAGGAAGATGAAGAGCTTACCATACCTAGAGCTGCCATGAATAAATTGATTAAAGAACTCATGCCCGATATTCGTGTTGCTAATGAAAGCAGAGATTTAATCCTTCAATGTTGTAGTGAATTTATAAGACTCATAACCAATGAAGCCAATGCCATTTGTGAAGAACAGCAAAAGAAAACACTTTCAGCTGAACATGTGATGGAGGCCTTAGACAAGCTCGGACTTGGTTCATACAAATCAGAAGCCGAATCTGTAGCATCTGACTGTAAAGGTAAACGTCGAAGACAAAGTACACGACTTGAACATCTTGGTATTCCCGAGGAAGAACTTTTACGACAACAACAAGAATTGTTTGCAAAGGCTAAAGCAGAACAGGCTCGTGTGGAACAAGAAGAATGGATAAAGATGCAGTCCGAAGCGATGGAACAAGCTCAAAATTTCGCCGCCGCCAGAGACCAAGGAACAGGACCAGACGAAAGTGACGAATATTGAATATTGAATATTGTACCTATTAACAGATCAACAGATCAACCCACTTCAACCCTTGTAATAAATCACACTCATACAACGACACATAAATTCATCTGCACCCGATTGACTCTTGTATTTGTAATTTATTAGCTTTTAAAAAATGTACCCTCAACACGTTATATTCATGTTGTGTCTTAACTTTTGAGAGCAATTGCAAGTTGCTTCCTTCCTTCAACCATTTCTTGACCGGCAGGACCAAGTTTTGCCAATTTATTATTAGTTGCATTAGACTCTAATAATGACAGTGCATAATTTCGACATGTACTAGGAAGTTGTCTAAGAAATAATTTAAGCGTTGATAGTCTTTTGTGAGGAGCAATTTCGAAGATTGAATCGACAAATGCATCAACAAGAGCTTTAGCCGAATCTTCAGACGAGTTTTTTTGTCCTTTTCGTTTCTTACCTTGTTCAGCATTTCGAGAATCAACAAGACATGGCACCAGAGAGATAATAGCTTTTTCGATTCTTTCTGGTTCTCCAACTAAGTTGACCAAGAGAAGATTGAAATTGTTAATGATTTCACTTCTTTTCGCTTGACTCACGTTGACAAGAAGTGAAAGAGCAACATCAAATCCTTCTTGCTGTCTGAAGAATCGGAAAGAATCGATTACCGAATCGAGTTCCAGAGAATCCAATTCTCCGCCAAGTTCGATACATTTAAGCATACATTTGATAATCAAACTTCTAAAGTATTCACAAGAGGAGTTTGTTAGAAATGATTCTTTGAGCAATTGTTGACACATTTCCAGAAGAACGGTTGGTGATTCAAATGACTGCGCTTGGGAAAATACTTCCAATAAGATGGCAACGTGTCGCCATTCTGAACAATTCAAATCAAATTGTATCCTCTGTTCCAAGACAGAGAGATCGTCTTTTTCCACCAATGTGAATTCGTCGATGAGTGAAACTGCAACTGCAGCATCCAGACTTATTTCACGTGATTTCTTGCTCAATGAAGGCTGAGATTTGGGAGATATATCACCCAACACCAAGATTATTTAAGCATTCGGATCTGAGCTTCTTTTGAGTTGATTGTTTTCAAATCAATATCCTTACTGATGGAGTTGACAGTTTTGATGTCGATCTTGTTCTTGGGTAATCGAGATATGAAAGAGTACAGCTGATCATAAGCGTCTGGAGTATGAATTTTCAGCAGTGCATATATTACATTGTGAACGAGTCGATCTTGATTTTGCCAAAAATTATTTTCCACCTTCAAATCTATAAGAGACTTTAGGGCTAACTGTGGAATTTGGACTTTTTTAACATCTTGATGCTGTAAAATAATTCCTATCGTTTGCCCGAATTGTTCTTTTACTTCTTCTTGGAAGGGATATCTTTTGAACTTTTTACAGGCTTTTTTCAACTTGCGTTCCAGAAATGACTTTTCTATTGGGATTTCCTTGAAAAGCACTGCCAGAACAACATAAGCTGAGAGAACAAAAGATTTGAATCTTGATGATAGACCACTGTCTATGAATTCATTGACACAGATGATCAGAGCTTCATCTTGAGATCTTACCAAACATCCAACAATTATACTCGTAACGAGACCAATGAAATTACCGTTCTTTGCAGACAGCATAAGTCCTTCCATCAGTGTATCAATCATTATGGATATCAGCCAATGTTCCTGGAGACAACGATTGATAAGTACACTTCTGAGAACGGGTAAGCCATTCTTTTGGGCTGAGTGTAGGAAATTCCATTTGTTGCTATGATCCTTGAACTCAGGAATGGCTTGTAACAATCGACCAAAGTGTCTGGTCTCGTGGTATGGCAGGGCTGATAAAATCATCAAGTCTGTATTATATAAATTAACTTCAAATTTGTAGATTAACCATTCTAGGACTTTGTGGGTATCGGTTAATAAAAAATAAGGACTGACAACCTGTAGGAGGAATCTTTTGATTTCTTCATCTATTTCATCGTTTTCTTCCTTCGTTTTGAGAGCTCTGTCAAATGATTTAGATGATGGTTCGAACAAAGTTGATTTGAATCGGTTGATGGATGCATCAAGAGCCACCAAATGATCCAGTGCTGAAGTGGCGAGAGCATAGTGGGTATCACAATCAATCGATGAAGCTTCCCGGTATTCATACAGAAAGGAAAATCGACCTTTTCTTTGAATAAATTTATCGGTTTGGGGAGTTTCTAATTTTTTAAGCTGTCTTTCAAGTGCTGTGGCCATCCTTCAACGACCTGAGTGAACAAAGAATTACAAAATCATCGAAAAATAATTAGTAGATACCATCGTTTGGACAAAACGCTTCAACAGCGTGGGCAATACACCTCAATTTAAGAGTCTGGATCAACAGAAAAACGTTATGTGATATTAATCTGAGTTGGGTAAACAATTTCGTCCTGACCGGCTGGAGAAGTTAGTGTGGAGAGGGAAGTAAGGAATGAAACAACATACCTGGTTGAGAAGCACGTGGTGAATGGCTGGAAAACGAACATACACCAAAAAGCCTTACAACATGGCCGCTTGTGGCGCTAGCATATTCGAGCATTTTGATGATAACTGACATCTTTGTTGCCATTTGAACAACCGTGACATTTACCATGATTTTAACCTACTAACACTGCACGATTAGATGCTGGGCGCAAATGTTATAATTAGTAAGGCAAGACAAGATTTACAGGGTGTTCAAGTTACAGTATTTATTAAGCAATTGGCAATAGTAGCGTGAGGAGGTCGATAAGATAAAGCAATCATTGAGTGATTTTCGTCATTGTTTTGTGTGGCCTTGAAAAAGGCCGGTGTTTGTTGAATCTGGTTATAAGTTGAATGAGATGAACCAAATATTGTAAGCGAAAGTTGGGATAGTCGCTTAACCACCGAAACCGTAGAGGGTTCGGCCTTGTCGTTTCAAAGCATAGACGACATCCATGGCGGTGACAGTCTTCCTCTTAGCGTGCTCAGTGTAGGTAACAGCATCTCGGATGACATTTTCGAGGAATACTTTGAGGACACCACGGGTTTCTTCGTAGATCAAACCAGAAATACGTTTGACACCACCTCGTCGAGCCAATCGTCGG